>CM052703.1:117623914-117652099 GCA_028551405.1 Uromys caudimaculatus | reverse complement strand
CTCTTGGGCCTGAGGGTGTTAGAGGCCCCAGTAAAGGGGAAATGTCAAGGTGGGAATATGGGAGTGGGTGGGCGAGTGGGTGGGAGGTGGAATTCCCTCACAGAGCTAGGGGAGGGGGAGGGGATAGGTGGTTTCCAAAGAGGAAACCTAGAAAGGAGGAAACATTGGAAATGTAAATAAAGTATCAAAAAAAACAAAAATAAAAAAAATAAAAATATTTACTTTAAAATATTTTGAATATATATTTCAAGAATATGTGTTTACCTAAGTGTGTGTGTGTGTGTGTGTGTGTGTGTGTGTGTGTGTGTGCGTGCGCGCGCGCACGCGTGCATGCATCAGGTTAGTACAGGTGCGCAAGAAGAGAAGAAGAGGATGTGGATGCCCTGAAACTGGAGGGTCAGGCATGTGTGAGCTTCCCCCTCCCTTGTGGGTGCTGGGCACTGAATGCAGGTCGTCTTCAAGAGCAGTATTTTAAAGTGTTGAGCTATCTAATTTTTCTGGACACTAGGCTAATTTTTTATTTCATAAAGGTATATATCAATGGCTGGGCCAGCTTAAGCTTTGGCAGGGTGATCAGGACCAATGACTAGAGAGATCGTGAATTTGTCTTTTTTGTTACCACTTACAGATCAGTATTGTGATTCTGACTCTTGTAATGGTTAGGAAATAAACAGTTGAAGTTATCCCTGGGCTGTAATCCTTAATAAAATGACATAAACCACTACCAAATGGCAGCCAGCCAAAGTTAAACTACAAGAATCACATTCTGTTTGTGAACCATACAGTATTTTCCCACTGCAGGTCTGGTGTTTACAGCCAGTGCAGAGATAATACTCACCTGCATCCCTTCTTTGGTGCTAAGTCTGTGAAGTCCATCCAAATGCAGGAATCTCTATCTTAGACAATGCGTTTCTGAACCCCAGCAACTCTAAGGTACAGTTCTTTACTCTACTTCTCCTATTTCTGCTAGGATAGTTGTCCATTCTTTTGTTTCTAGGCTCAACATTGAGCTATCCTTGATATAGCTAAACCACTGCAGCTCCCCATGACATTTCCACAAATAAAATCTGCACTTTTCACCTGTGAGCAATAGACAATTGCTAATCTCCCTGCTAGCAGGGTTTTTCTATTATCTGCCTACTTGCTATTCTATGATTAATGACTTTTTCTAAGTTATAACTCTGACTCAGCCACTCCCTATATTATATGTTGCGAATGACTCCTCACTGCTTAACAGAATAAGGGTGAATATAATCTGGCTTTGAATGCTACATCCGGTTTTTCGACTCAGCTGTTCAGTGATCCTATTATATCCTCTCATGTTCCCCTAATGTGTCTCTTGCTATGTTCACTGTCTCACAGAATGAAAATAATACTATGTTGCACAGTGTTGCTATTCTAAATATTTTATCCTATTGATCCTAGTCTGAGCTAGTTTCCTTGCACATCTGCCAGTCCCTTGTTTACACCGTCTACTTTACCTCCAACGCCTTAACATTTTGACACTAAAGATGAGAATTCTGTGGGCGAATTTCCATCACACTCGTTTAGTCCTTTGGACAGTGTCTGGGTTTTGTGTTCCTATAACAAAATACCTGATGTCAGGTACTTTATAAAGAAGAAATGCTGATTTAGGTTATAATTCTGCTTTCTGGAAATGCTAAATAGCATTTTCCCAGCATTTGATGAAGAGCTCCCGGGTGACTCATCAGGTAATGCAGATGTGGAAGGGGGGAAATGAATGAATAGAGGGACTCTTGGCCGGTGCCCGGCAAGCTTATGGTGACCTCCTCTTACAAGTATTGATTTGCTCTCAAAAGACCTAGAGCTCCTTCAACACAGCCTCAATTGAACTTAGCGTTCAAATCTCTAATCTTCAAGATCAACCTCCTGAAGATCATTCATTGCTTTAGGTCACTGTGTGTTGGCATGGCGTTTGAGGGGGGAAATCACATCCAACTCACAGCGGGCATTACGAATTTTATTTTCTTACATGGCCCTGTGAGGCATGTGTGTCACTATGAACCACAGCAGTGCTTCCTTGTCTCCTCTATGACTCAACGCCTCACACAGAGCAGCTGTTCTAAAATTCTTCTCAGATGTCCCAAAATCAGGAAAGTACACACAGGAAAACACACAGCCCGCTGCATGGCAACACATAACTTAATATTGCTGATTGCTTAAAACCAAGTCTCTTTTCTAATGATGCTGCTCAAGTTCCATCAGATACCCTAGGTTATGGGATATATGTGTATATATGTGTATGTGCAGATGTGTATATACATATATGTATATGTGTCTATATGTATATATGTATATGTGCATATGCATATGTGTATATACATATATGTATATGTGTGTATATGTATATATGTGTGTACACATATGTACATATACTTATACATTATATGTACATATAAACCCATATATAACATATATACATATATGGGTGTATGATGTATATGTTTATGTGTATATATGTATATGTGTACATACACATATACATACGCAACTTCGAGAAGGCTCAGAACCCAGGAAGCAATAACAGGCTTTCCACAAGAAGGGTAACCCCACAGTGGAAACTATTCCAAGGGGGCTGGTGCTTTTCAAAGACCAGCAATGCAATGAGGCCCTACTGCATCTCCCATGGCCACTGAGAGAGCTGGCCAGAACTGACACCCTCCCCCCAGTGCAGCTGGCATGCTCAGCTTAGGTGACTTTAGTTTCTCCGACTAAAACAAGGGACTGAATCTTCCGTTTAAATTTCATTTGTTATTGCTTCTCAAGGTCTCACTTGGTGAAATCTATGAAGGCTTCTGTTCAGGCTCCTCGCGTACCAACTTGAATGATTCTAAAAGCATGTTATTTCCACTATTGACTAAGCCATTCCCACACCCTCAGTTCTCAAGTGGAAAAAGACTAGGCAGCTGAAAGATGCAGAATAATTTAATTTCCACATCTTTACTCTGGTTTGAGGAAACTTAAAAACAGACATGATATTGATAATTTCAATAGCTATATGCTTCTAGAATTGATTCCAATGATTTTGGTTGGTTGGTTGTTTTGTTTTTTTGGGATAGAGCTTTTCTGTGTAGCCTTGTTGTCTTATAACTCCCTCTATAGACCAGGCTGGCCTCGAATTCACAGAAGTATGCCTACCTCTGCCTCCTCAGTGCTGGGATTAAAGGCATGTGATACCTTGGCCCAGCTCCAAGCAAACTCTTTGTTTTGAAAGCAGAGAATTATATAAATGAGATTAATTGGTTGATCTTGTACACGTGTTAGTTTCATACTGAAGCTATAGCATGTCACTCAACTGATCCAGAACCTTCAATAGCCCTCCAATGTCGCTAAGACTCACACTGTGTCTGACTTGTAGCCCCTGTGGTCAATCCATGCCCCCACTTTCCATTTTTATTTTTACATAGGGATACCCAAGCCTTCTGTACCACATAACGCAGTATATGTGTTATAATCCAGTAAACCTTTGACAGACTTAGGAAGAAAGGAGTGCTGAGGTCAGATGGGCCTCCCACAAGGGAGATGAACTCATGAACAGCTTTCATCCTGGATTCCCCTCTTCCAAGCATCTGGAATGGTGATCCCAGCAACCTTAGTCTTCCTCCTGAGTTGAATACCACCTGTTCCTCCCACATGCTTGTTATAAGCATCCATCCTGATTAAGATAACTTAATCAGATATCTTAATTAATATTCCCTGGTCCATGGTAAGCACGTGAGTCAGGTGCAGATTGTCCCAGCTCAAAGGGGGAGGAAGGTCACGTTCCTGGGAGACATTCCTAGCAGCAGTTGTCTAAACTCTCCCGGAAGCATTCAGAGCATCGATGCTTTGCTGAACATCACTGTGCGCCATGGTCACTTAATTCATGCCTAAGGCATGCTACTGCCTTCTATTAGTGTATCAGAGTCTTTAGATCCAAGAGACAATTTAGCCTAAGGCTTTTAGTGGAGATGTGGTATCCATTGCAAACAAACTTCCCTTGTGCACAGGGACCTGATACTGGGGAACATTTGCAGCTTCTTCCGGCTTCCTCTAGTGATGCCATTTGCATGTTCAGTTCCATTCCATCTGCTGCCATTTTATAACTATCAGATGACACACAGGGATTAAATTCAACTACCAACAGGAAATTAAAATATCCTATTGTCACATCCTAGATGGAGCTGTGAAGGACAGTCTATAAACATTTTCACCTCACGGCAGGAGGGTCAGGAATGACTGTGCTGTGGTGCTCACAGGAAAGAAGACTGAGGAATGGCCGTGGCGACAGAGTTTCTTAAGGACCCCAGTGTGGTTTTACCTCATTGCATATCATGCAGGTTATAGCATGCAGAAGAATGTATTAAGACTCCTCAGAACTGGGCTATGGGGCTGGTGTACATTGTTCTTAAACCTTATTAGGCATGTGGGAAGAGAAGGTGGTACACAACTCAGTTTGAAAGAAAATGAAAATTGCGTATGGCAATGGGACAAAAAGTGAAATCTCCCAGAGTGGACTATATCAGCAGCCTGGTGTGACATCGCCTTACCTATAAGACATTGCCTCAAAACCTAAGTGGTCAGGGCTAAACACATGGCTCATGCCAATTACTGCTTTTGCAGAGGCCCCAGGTTCAGTTCCCAGCACCCAGGCTGGGTAGTTCACAACCACCTGTGACAGTTCCAGGGGATCTGATGCCAGCTTCTTGGTTTTGTAGGCACCTAAATGCATAGGGTGTGCATACAAATAAACAGGCGTACCCATAGACACATAAATTAAAAAAAAAAAAAATTAAAAACTTAAGTGATTTGCATAATATCAACAGGGTTGCTTCCTCATCTGTTAGGACAACTTATCACTTACACGGGAAAGCAGTGCACCTTTAGTGTCAGAACTTATAGCTAGCGCTGCGTAAAAAATAAAAACCATTTTCCGCCTATGTTATCTTCTCTCCCGGATGAAAATAATGGGATGATTTTTGCGTGGGAGGGGCTGCGTATTTTAATAGAAATGTATTTCTATTATCTCAAGACAATACCAATATAATTTTGAGAGACAAAGTTTAAATAGAATCACCCCCTCTCCTGAACATAAATTATGATTACAAGAGACATCTGTTTCTGCTTAACACTGAGAGATGAGAGCTATATTAGAAGTTATGCTTTATGGAAATGCTGGTGAGGAAAAATTAACCAGTCGTTCTGTCTCACGTGCATTTGTAAACTGGAAGTCATTTAAATCACCAGCAGGACCCCCTCCCTCCCCCACCTCCTTTGGAATTGAATATTATAAAATACATTTCACTGTATGTAAGCCATGTGAGCATGGGAGACTGTGAGCAGGTGTCTGTGTGTATGCATGAATCCATGCAGAGAAGCAGGAAAGAGTGAGAATTCTTTGGAAATAAGCCCCCAGGCTGCAGCTCCCAGCAAGCACTTTATCAAATCTTTCAACTTCTGCACAAACTTATTAAAAACTATTTTTAGGAATTATTCTGGCAACTAGAAAGATAGTCAAGAAATAAATGATTTCTCATTTAAAAACTGAAGTGGAATTAAATAGAATCACCCCCTCTCCTGAATAAGAGGTACTGGGCAGTCAGTGGTAGCCAAAAGCTAAACCGAGCCATGTGGTACCCAGAATCCAGAATCCAGAGCCCCGATGAGAGAACTAGCTTTACAGCCCGTCTGCCAATTGCTTGTGCTATGATCCTGAGAAAATGAGTTAGCCTTCCTAGGCCTCCTTTTCCTCTTCTGTAAATGAAAATTCATGTCACAAGACTGGTGAAGAGAAAACCGAATGAATGTCCATCCCAGCTCCTTGGCTAGCACACAGCCTCGGGCAAGCACTCAGAGCATGCGCTTTTGCAAGCATTGGTTTCTTTTAGTTTACTTTTGGAAGACTCCTAGCCTGTCACGTGTTTATTATCTGACCAGCACATCCTACAAGCATGACTGATCCTGATTACTTGAGATGAAGATAAATGAATCAGAAAGTTTGGTTCCTCCTAGGCTTGTACATTTCTAAGTATGTTGGCCCCTGAGCCAGATCGAAGTCCAGTATGTTGACCTGAAGGTCCTCACAAAGATGCTTGTGTCCCTTTGCTGCCAAAGAAGGAAGACACATAATTAGAAAGTTCAGAAGGTCCCCGACTTGCGGATGTACTTACTTTTATCTTTTACAGAGGATTAAAAGCCTTACACAGGAAAGGGAGAGCAGTTTTTGAACCTTGCTCTTTTCCCCAGGCTAGCCGTACACCTCTGAATCAGAGTGTGAAATGGTGATAAAACCCATAGTCAACCAGGAGATCATAGGGAAAGCAGCCAGGATTCCACACAGTAATATAAGCTATGCGTGGGTTTTGTTTGTTGGTTGGTTGGTTGCTTTTTGTTTATGTTTTACCAGATACTTTCTTTTTCTTTCTTTTTTTGTGCATGTTTTTGTTTGTTTGTTTATTTGTTTGTTTTGAGACAGGGTTTTATCTCACATAGCCCAGGCTGTCCTCCAACTTGCTATTGCTATTCCAAAGCCAAGAATGCTTCATTTATTTATTTATTTATTTATTTAATTCACGACTTTCTTTTTTTTTTTTAATTATTATTGCTTTTAATTTTTTTTACAGTCTAGTCATTGCCACCCTCCCACAGTTCCTCATCCCATCCCTCTTCATATCTTCAAGAAGATGTCCTCCCCCTTCCAACTCCCCCCTGCCACCAGGCCTCCCCACTCCCGGGGGCCTCAAGTCTCAAGGTGCGTCAGGCAGTCCTCTGCTGTATCTGTGCCGGGGGCTTGGACCAGCTTATGTATGCTTCCTGGTTGGTGGAGAAATCTCAGGAGTCTGGGTTAGTTGAGACTGCTGGTCTTTCTTTTTTTAAAAAAAACAAAACAAAACAAAAACCTATTGTTTTTATTCTTTGAGAATTTTATAGATGCACATAATGAGTTTTGATTAAATACACTCCTGCTCCTTCCCTCCACTTCCCTCCTACCTCACCCACCACTTCTCCTTTCTGTGTTCAATTTCTTCCTTCCCTTCCCTTCCCTTCCTTTCCTCATTGTATAGCCCCAGCCGGTCTGGCACTTACTGTGTAGATGAAACTGCTCTAGAACTCACAGAGATCCATCTGCTTCTACCTCCCAAGTTCTGGGATTAAAGGCCTAAGCTACCACACCTGATAATGTACTTTTTAAAAAATCGAGTATCATACGAAACATACATGCATGGATGTAGAATGTAGAATCAACCAAAGTGTGGGTAGCTTCTCAGGAACAGCATCCCTTTAAAAACATTGACATGCCATCCCCCATCAGGCATCCCCCAAAGATGGCTCCTCAAGTGGACAGTACTGAGCCCCTCTTCCAGACCCTGAACTTAAGTATCAGTAATACAGGAAGGAATATACCACCACATATGGTTAAGCCATGCTAGGGACTAAACCTAAGGCTGTGTGAATGCTGGGCAGTACTCTGTCCACTGAGCTGCGTCTGTAGCCTGGTATGTTTTCATCAAATAATAATGAATTGGGGGGGGGGGGGCATAGTTCACAGCACACCAAGGAGAACCTGTAATTCTGTGCTTACTCTGTAAGCTTGCATTTATTTCATCCTTGCCTGCATTTCTATGCCGTCCTCTCAAAAATAAATAAACAAGAAACATTTGATTGTGGAAAAGTAAGCCAGATGGTCTTAGGAAAGCGACTGAAAGAATAAACTAGGAATCAGTATACCCTGATGGAAGTAATATCCCAAAGTGCAAGACGTGTCTGGGCACATAAACCTTGGCACTCCTACAGCACAGGAGAATTGTTATACCCTGTTCTCTTTCTGAAAACCATGGTTTCAAGGGTTCTCTTGGATAAGGGGCATTGATAAGTGTTAACTTTAGAAATTGTCTTCAGAAGCCTAGGGACCGACGAGAAGCAAAGACTCCAATGGCGCTCTGGGGAAATGAAAAGCAATTGCCAGTGCTGACCAAACGCCAACTGTCTGCAGAGCACTGTGCTCCATGAGTTTCATGTTCCTCAAGCCTCAGCAACTCTGTGCTTTGGGGATTATTACCCGCTCTCTGCAGATGAGATAACTCAGTAATGACACTGTGGAAAAACATGCCCACGTGAATAGGAAACCGAGTGAGAGCTGAAATTTCAACCCAAATCTGGATGATTTCCTCCCATTGTACCAACCTTTCTATGAAGAGAAGGAAGAAGTTGCCTTCTCTGGCACCTGAGATGATATTCCTAACCAAGAAATAATCTTACTGCTATAATTAACTAGATTCATTTAGAAAATTCAGGTAAAACCCAGATGCAATTATTTTTGTAAAAATGGCCAGATAGCAGCAATTTGGCTCCTATCTAACACATGACTGAATTGTCTCTGAGGGACAATTTCAAGAGCTTTATTTATACTGTGCAGTTTTTAATAAGTAACAATTAAGATAGAAATGTAATTTGATTTTCATACCCAATACTTATGAAATTTTTGAATAGTATCTTATGTATTCATTGTGTAAGGAAAAGCCCCATGCAGTTATGGGACTACATAGTAGTCTGGAACGAAGATGCAACCTGGCTGAATTTCTACCAGATGTGGAGTGGACAAGGACCATTTCACTACCCAGACATTTACATTATTGGCCAAGATTGACCATGTCTATTATAGGATCTTGGAAAAATAATTTTTAATAAAGTTTTTGAGTAACTGGATAGTTCTAAGACCCACAAATATATTACAGGTATTTGCCCCTAGAAACTTCAAGTGTCTTTACTCATTTGATATTCTCTATACCAATTCTAGTGTTTCAAAACACCAACACCAATTCCCACGTTATTTGCTAGTGGGAAGTGTAACAGAGAGTATCTGTGTGTAATTCCCACATTTCAAAAGAAAGTTATGGCATACTTTTAAAAAACCAATTTTGTTCTTAGCACATAAGGGGAATGAAAACCAAATTTCCTTTACAAACTTCTAATTACCTTTTAGCCAAAACAATTAAATCACAACCTAATTTTATTCCCATATATTATGTTTGTTTAAAGAAATAAATAAACAAACAAATAAATGATAGTCATTTGGTAGTGCTTCACTCAATAAAGAATGTGGGGGAAACAATAGATGTAGACTTTCTTGTAGGTCATGTGAAATTTTCTTAGTCAATTTACCATTGCTATAACAAAATACCTTGGGTTGGGAGGATTTACAATGAAAACATTTCCTTTGCTGACAAGGTAAGAGAGAGATTCTTATCACTTTTATTTTTCAGTACTGACAATTTAACTCAGGACTTTTTAACACACTAGGCATGTGTTTTGCCACTGATCCACAACCTGTGCCCTTGATATTTTTTGAGATAGGATCTCAATATAATTCCGGACTTGAATTCACTGTGTAGCCCATGCTGGTCATGAGCTCAGCTTCTCCTGCCTCTGCCTCCTGTGCCAGGATTCCAGTCACACAGACTCACACCTGGATGGGCTCTCTCTTTTATTTCAGTCCACTTTCAAAACAAAATGCCTCCCAGGACTAAACTTACTCCCCAGGACTTCAAAGTAAGAGGCTCCAGACACAGTCCTAGTTGAAAATATCGTCTGAGATCGACTTTGGAGTCCTTCCAGCCCCCCATGTTTTCAACCTGCGAACGAATTCACTGTCACATGATTTCATCCTAGAACACTTCCTTCCCAAGCTATTAATAATGCCTCCCCACCTGAGGCCCAGACATGGTGCAACAGGATCAGCCCATCCAGCTGTGTTCTGTTTAAATTCCCGACTCACTTGCAAATCATTATTAATCCTTTTTGTCTTCCAAGGGCCCCAGGAGAGGAGTCAGAAACACATGGGCAGAGGCTGGAAGGGAAGGAAGTTTCTTTTCCCAGAAGTCACTTCAAGGGGAGAAAAAAATACTGATATGAACATACTTACCTTAAACTTGATGGTAAAAGCCATCTATCACCTAAAGGGAGAGAAAAGGCCTCATGGTAACCATCTGATCTCAAAGAACCCCAGCCAGGGGATATAAAGAGATCATCAAGAACCTGCAGAAGTTGAGAGTCTCAGAGACCCCAATAGTATCTGCAGTTTTAAACAGATGAAAATAAGTGAATAGTTTTTCTGGTAAGAAACTGTGATGTGTTTATTACATAACAGATTCTTGGGATCACTCTGAATGGCTGGGTTGGTAGTGAGGAGATACCCTATGGCATAGCTGGAAACCAGAAGTGTTTCTCTCAGAGGCTTGACTCTTCCTGCTGGAGTGGTGTGATTCTTAAGCTAATATTAAGCACATGTAATTGGTCACAGAGATTAAAATGAGGCTCTGATGTAGCTGGCCTTTGCTACTTTGTGGGTTTTTCTTTTTCCCACCCTTATCCCTGCCCCGAGTTTCACCCCTATCACTGGACAGAAGAGACAGGATAGAGGGGAGAGATAGAGATCTCTGAATCTAATTTCTTTGTTCTTGTTTCTTCTTTGAGTTTGACAACTAGCCACCTACAACCAACCCCCTTCCATGACCAACAGCTCCCCACACCTTCTATCAGAGCTCCAGCATTTATATGCCTTCTGAAAAATTCCCAGAATTCCAAACATCACACAATTGAAGAAACTATCTGCAGTTGTCAAAACCATCCCTCTGCTAGAGCACAAGGCAAATCATAGTCACCTACTGTGGACAGTTTGAAGCAGCCCCACATCCCTGCACCTGGGATTAAAATAAAAAAGAAATTGTTATAATACTTTTGTGTTTTTAAAAAAACTCACCCCTTAGGATCTGGGGATATCAAACAAGTTATTTTGGATAAGATATAAGGGAAAGACTGCCCGACAGTGGCCTTAATTGTTTGAGACAGTAGAATCTTTTCTGAGCCTGTCATTACCATATGTACACTGTCCCTTCCTTTGTCCTTCCTCAGTGTCATAGCCTGGTGTCACAAAAAATTCTGCTCAAATTTTCCTCTTATGTTCATTTCACGGGCATTTGGTCTGCATGTGCAACTATGCGTGGTGCTCCCTTCTCCCCACCTGCCTGATCTACTGGGAGAGAAACATACAAAACCAGCTCGCTGCTGGGGGTTGAGGTGAGTCTGTGATCATGACGCACACACAGACAGAGCATCCTACTGATAGTGCAGGAGAGAGGTGCTAAGTAAGACAGCTCTAAAGCCCAGAAAAGAGTTTCTGCTAGACGTTCTGCTAGGCATGTGCTCTGAGAAAAGGAGGGGATGCCTTGAGAGAAGCAGAGGTGGGTGGAAGAGAAGAGGCTAAAAGGAACGAGGAGAGGCCCACGCAGGAGCCTGGAATGTGGGTGAGCTGAGCCTCACGAGTTGTCTGGTCCTCTGAAGGCCACACATCCCATCCTCCTTCCACACTGCTTAATGAATGCTCTGTTGCACTCACTATTTGGTCAGTAAGGCACCTCAGCTTGGTTATAGCCTATTAAAGGAAGGGCTATGTGGTTTATCAGCTCGGGCTAGCTGCATGCCTCATAGATTCAGTCTGGGTCTACCTACTTAGTATCACATGCATTTACTGTCTGTGACAAGTTGTGACACCAATGGATCCAGCTGTTCAAGATAAATGTGTCCCCAACGTCATTCTAAGCCCCAACTCTCACTAGGATGAAATGTCGGTTATGATTAGGCAAACACCAGCAGTTTACTCCTTGGAGGGATTTGTCCCCACAACAGGGTGAGCGAGCATTTTTGGCTCTGAGTTCTATCCTTCGCCATTTGACTGAGCTTGAATGATTTCTACTTCATTTATTAGCTGTGGAATAGGTAGGACAGCTACGTTTTGCCGTACTGTTTGGCACATACTAGACCCTTAAAATGGGTGAACTGAACCTCTTTGATTCTCTCCTCCACATTCCAAGCTCTTTCCTTTAGAGTCTATCTTAAAAGCCATAAGCAAAGTGAGAGATGAATTTTAATACAGGTCTTCTTTCATTCTCATAAGGCTTCTTGATGAGTTCTTTTTGGCCATTGTTTATTTTATTTTATTTTTTGAGATTGAGATTATACTATAGATAATAACTATAGATTATACTATAGTTCTATACTATAGGTATAGTATAGAAACCCTTCCATATACCCCATCTTGATCTCTTTCAAATTCATGGTCTCTTTTATCATTAATTGCATGTGTGTGTGTGTGTGTGTGTGTGTGTGTGTGTGTGTGTATGTGTACCTAAATACATAAATATAACCTGTTCAGCCTGTGTAATGTTCCTTGTATATATGCATTCAGGGCAGGCCCCTTGGCATTGGATAACCAATCAAGACGCTCTTTACTGGGAAGTCTATTTCTCCCACTCAGCATCCCTTAGTTCTTTGTGTAGAGTTGAGGCCTCTGAGGCTTTGTGAGCTTCCATTCTACCTTAGCAGCTCTGTTGGTGTTGTCCTTGTTCAGTTCATGTCTAGGCAGAATTTATAGGTGTAACTTTGACATTACTAGGAGACACGGTCTCACAGAAAACCCCCTGATCCTCTGATTCTGACAATCTTTCTGTACCCACTTTTGCAATATTCCTGAGCCTTAGGTGCAGGACTGTATTGTAGACGTGTCCATTGGAATTGGGTTTTGTAACTCTGCCTTTTGATTGGTTGTGATTTTCTGTAATGGTCTCTCTTTTTGGCAAAAAGAAAATTTCTTAGTGGGGGTGAGGAATATACTTACCTGTGAGGTCAAATATATAGAATGTAAATGGGAATTAATGCTGGTTTTGGAAAGTGATGATTGTAGGTTCTTCTCCAAGATATATGACTTCACTAGCTCTGAAGAGTTGGTTAGGTTTCTAGTATCAGGTATAGTTTCACTCTTGTTCAGTGGTCTTAGGTCCAATCAGAGAGCCATTGGTTACCACCAAGGTATGTTTGCCACTACTGCATCCTTAGAGTTGTCATTCACAGGTTACATAGCTGGATAGGAATTTTGTTTCCTTCCTTTAGAAGCCTGCATGACACCTTTGGTACCATGAAATCTAATTCTCTGAGACATGGCTTTCAGATCTCTTCCAGCTCAGGGGCCACTGGGCCCTGCGTGTGAAATACCTGGTGTTTTTACTCTGCTGAGTTCTTGCTACTGTGCTCTTTCTATTAATTATTAAAATCATTTTGGAGTAGAGCTGGGTAAGCCCCATTTCTGATTCCCAGGTATTTGGATGCAGATTGCTCGTCCCAGGCCACACAGCTTAGAAGGTGTTGGCTGGAATTGGTATTCGGTGAGTGGGCTTGCATCGGTTCATAATAGTGGAGAATTATTTTCAGAAGTTCTATGATCCATTGTTACAGAGAGCCATTATTGATAACTGAAGGAAAATTCATTACTTAGGATTATTTGTAACATTTCATTACAATCTATCCAGAAGTTAGCATAACTGCCCAGAGATTAAGTCTCATCCACCACCTCTCTTTATAAAGTTTCATTGACATAGCCACATGCATTTGTGAAGAGGCTGACATCTGTCAGGGACTTTACAGAAGCAATCTTATTTCATCAATCTAACATTGTGATTAATTGGATGGAGCCACAGCTCTGGGGTTAATTGAGGCCCAATTTTAACTTTGCAAGCACAGCTGTGTGGAAGTGACGTAACGGTTCTGGACTGTTTCCCACCTTGTATAATGGTGCCATAGGTCTTTACAGTTGGTGTCCAGCAACCTTAAAAAGAGTCAAGGAGCTAGAAGCAGGATGGTCAGTCCTACTCTTCTACAGCTTTGTTCTCCCAGCGGTTAGTGGGTCAGATGTCATTCAAAGACTAGCATAGAAACCAAAAGACTAAACTGCTCACCTACGTTTACTAAGTCCAATGACTCATATCGAACTTAAGAGTTTCTGATGCTAGAATACATGTCCTTTCCAAATGTAAATCAATAGGCACCTACCAGGGGCTCAACTCTGCCTCCAGCTAATTGAAAGCTTAAATTTTTACATGAACATGGAGAATAGGATAGAGAGGGTTATTTGCATGATACTAGAGAGTTTTTTTGGGGGGGTTCTGTGTACATGTACATGTGTATAATTCAAGAGACAGGGGTTAGTATTAATTTGGAATCCACTATGCAGCTATCAACATTTTTTAAGTAGGAAAGAGACAAGGCTTATATCATAGTATGGTTAATATTCTCTCTAAAGTCCGGGTGTATGTGTGACCATATTGGTCATGTGTACACAGCTAGGACCCAAAAACCTGATAGAAACAATTTATGGCAGGGCACATTTATTATATCTTGGCTCATGGTTTCAGTCCATCACAGAGAGGAGGTGTGGCAGAGTGGCTGAATCAGCAGCAAGAGAAGCATGAGGTTATAGGTATTGGTAACACAGTACCTCAGAAAGCAGAGAGGACATGCTGGTGCCTTTAAAATTCTCTAATGACCACCTACAGCCACCTAGGCCACCCCAAATCTTCACACATAAGTGAAGCTCATACATGCTTCTGATGGTGTTCTGGTTTTGATATTGTCAAGAACATACACTTGTAAGCGAAACCATGTCAACCCAGTTTCCTTACGCTGAAACCTGCGCACATTGAGGCCTGTGTGAGATTTCTAAAATACTTGTCTCCCCTCTGCTCTCCTCCACCCCAGCATACAATGCATAGTGGCTGCCCTGGCCTGTACTACTCACGCACATATGGACACTGTCCACAGATACTCTTCACAGTGAAGCCCTACATTCCTAATCAAACAGCTCCTGGAGATTCGTGGTCTTTGGTGTTCTTTCCACGTCACACTTCAACAATGACAAAGTACTTAAAGAACCCGGAATATATCCCATTGTATTTAGCCAAATCTGCACCTCATTAGAGATCAGTGTAGCTCATCACTGCAAGGCCTTCCTTTCCTCCCTGTCACTATCGCTTACCTCACTTACCATGATTGACTTGTTCCTTTAGCCCCTGTCTGTTATGACTCTACATTTATAACTGACCTTACATCTTACCAGGAATCATTTTGGACAGACGTTTTGTCAGTCCCATCACTGACTGTATCTACAAAACCCAAAGTGGTATCTACTTAATAGGAGATGCTAAGGGTTTGCTGGTGACTAGACAAAGGAATGTGAAGGAACAAATAGAGTGAGGTCCTGCATCTCTGGGCTTTTTTTTTTTTTTATTTTTTAAGTCTAGGCTTTGATACAAAAGCCTTTCCCCACCTGTCTTCCTTGGAAACTCTGAATCATGCATTCTGGTCTGCCTTAATCAGCAGCTCTGATGTAATGCCTCCCTTGATTTTTCAAGTGAGAGAAAGATGGTTTACCTCTGCTGTCCTTGTGACTTGGGCCTTCAATGACTGCAACATGTGTAAGCATTTAAGAAGAAAATGTTCCACACACATATTCTCAGAGCTTCAGCATGGAGACAGGTTTTGATGGGTCTGGCTAGATTTATCTGTGCATTTGTAGGGCTTTTGGTAGATGACTGATGGGGTGACCTGTGTCCCCTCCTCCCTCTAGAAGTTTTCACAGTGCCTCTAAAATGACAGAGCATGCAGGAGGGATGACTGAGAAGGATATCTTCAAACAGATGTCCTGGTCACAAGACACAATCAACTAGCCAAGTTGTTTGTCAACCTTGGCCTCTATGATTTCTGCTTCTCTGCAAAAGGGTCTGGGGGGGGGGGCTATTAATTTCAGTCTATGTTAATGTTTGGTATAAAGAAAATTGTGGAAACTCACATCTTAAATCAGCCCAGGCACCCAGCTTGTGACTAAGTGCCAATTCTATCCACCAGACTCTTGTGTCCTTCCCATAGGAAACCTGAGGATTACAAAAGACACCTCGCTGCTAAGCAACTCTCTCTCTCTCTCTCTCTCTCTCTCTCTCTCTCTCGCTCTCGCTCTCGCTCTCGCTCTCGCTCTCGCTCTCACTCTCCAAGTCAGGAGGTCTTTAATTTTAATTTCCTGTCTCCTGTAGAAGTTTGGAGGTGCAAAGCTCCAGCTGAGCTAGTGGATAGACATTCTTAGGGAGTTGAAAAAATAGGAGGCAGTTAGTAAGGTAGGGAAATTAAATTGATACACACACACACAGACACACACACACACAGACACACACAGACACACAGACACACACACAGACACACACATAGACACACACACACAGACACACACAGACACACAGACACACACACATACACAGACACACACACGCACACACACACACACACAGACACACACACACAGGCACACACACACAGACACACACACACACACAGACACACACATACACACACACACACCTCAAAACCCCTTGATTGTTAAGATTAATTCTGATCAAATATATGGACCCCAAATTATTAATGTTTTGCAATTCTTGGGTCTCAGATATAAGTGGAGTTGCATGTTTTGGGGAGACTTTTAACCATGTATGACTCCCAAAGAGAATTCTTAGACACCCCTCCCCCTATACACAGAGACATACAGGCAAACCCACTCCCCCAATTCCTGTTTTCATATATAATGTCTTCATTGCTTCCATCACTAAAACAGTGTCATATTTCTTGTATCAGAGAATGACCACCGGACACTGGATATTTTCCTGCAAAACTACAAACCACAAGGATATAATCCCCAAACTGTCACTTTTCACTTTGCATCCACAGACATGAGCAGCCACCATGCATGTCTAAGCTCTGACAGCGTATGATCTAAAACAATTGGCCAAATAGTGAATATTAGGGGAATTATAAAGCCCTAATGATAGCAAGTTGTCCTACAAAGGGGAAAAGAAGACATTCCAGGCAGATAGATAGAGTGGGGAAAGCATCCCATGTTTTCTCTTGCTTTCTGTTCCCTGGGAGAGTCAGTATGAGCACAAAGCTACGAAAACAATAGGACCAGCTGCGAGGGCAGTAAGGCAATTTATTAGGGAGATGACATCTTTAATGAGAAACACTTGTGGGAGGAGAACAAAGGACCTATTTGGTCAGAAGGATGCTCTTGAGTCTCCTCTGAAGTGCATGAAAAAGTAATTTCGTTCTCGCGTCATACTGCAAGCAGTGGAATTTCCTCACACCCCAGATGTTGTCTTGCACAGATGCTGAACAAATGGAACAATGATCCCATGAGTATTTAGAAAAAGGAAAAAAAAGAAAAAAAAGTAACTCCGGGGATTTTTGTGAGTTTTGTGGCCAAGAAAATCATTAGCAAATAACGAGCTTAGGAAAGAAGACTGAGGTTAGCAAGTTGTGACTGGACACACAAAACTGTTCACTGCCCGCTGAAAGTAAACGGAGAGTTCAGTTCTCAATGGAGAAAAATAGAAACCTGTGGGTGGAGCCGCGTATCTGACTTCCTAGTTGGCATTCTGAAAACAATCTCGGGAATATTGTTGTGGCTGGATTCTAAAAATAATTAAAAACAATGTTTACTCTTTAAAATGTGAAAATCAGCGATTATTCACTGGTACTAGTACTTCACAGGTCTCCAGGAAAAGAACAGTTCCAACAGTCTAGCCTACTTCCCCCGGGAGGGATATTCTGTGTGCTCAGTCAGCCCTGAACCTTCTCTCTCCCTCTCCCTCTCTGTCTCTTTCTGTCTCTCTCTCTCTTTCTCCCTCTATCTCTCTGTCTCTTTCTCCCTATCTCTGTCTCTTTCTCTCTCTTCCCCTCTCTGTCTCTTTCTCTCCCTGTCTGTCTCTCTGTCTCTGTCTCTCCCTCTTTCTCTATCTCTGTCTCTTTCTCTCTATCAGTCTCTCTTTCTCTCCCTTTCTGTCTCTCTCTATCTCTTTCTCTCCCTCTGTCTGTCTCTCTGTCTCTCACTCCCTCTCTCTCTGTCTGTCTCTGTCTCTTTCTTTCCCTCTCTGTTCTTCCTGTCTCTCCCTCCCTCTCTGTATCTCGTTTTCTCTCTCTCCCTCTCTGTCTCTCTCGCTCTCTTTCTCTCCCTCTGTCTGTCTCACTGTCTCTGTCTCTGTCTCTTCCTCTCTCTCTCACCCTGTCTCTCCCTCTCTTTCTTTCTGTCTCTCTCTCCGTCTCTGTCTGTCTCTCACATACCCACACACACATGCACACACATACACACACACACACACACACACACACACACACACACACAGCTCAAGCTGCATCCAGGGAATGCAGTATAGAAGGAGATGGAAGGGGGAAAGCTCAGCCCAGCTTCCTCTTGAACCAGACATCAGGGGCTGCTATATTTCCTAGAAAGACACTGAGAACATTGCATGGGCTTTCTAAGCCAGTTTCCTTCACCTATTCAGGCAGAGGCCAGCCTATGTGGCTTGGGAAGGCCATGTTGTACCATGTTTCAGGTCAGAATTCAAGAACTAACAGTGTTTGAAAAACCTAAGCAAAAGCAAGCCTCTGATCTGAGTTTCAGGATCTCGCAGGTGCACCATCAGCTGGGAGGGCTCCTGGCAGGCAGGACCAACAAAGATAGAGTACATGGAGAGAATCCAAAAGGAAGATGCTACTATCTAATCATGAGCTAAGGTGGGCAGGAATCCTCTTAAGTCTCGCCAGGCTTCCATGGGACAGGACTCACCAGCAACCTTGTCAGCATCATCTCAGCTCTGTCTTTATCAGCATTCACGTAGCCAGTCAACAGTGGCAGCTCAGAATCACCTGGAAGCCTTACTAATCCCCAAAGCACATTGAGGCATGACACTCTCAAAGCTCACAGAGATTAAGTAAAATTGTCCCAGGTCACACAGGCAGATAACCATGGTGAGGAAGGTTCCCATGGCCCCATCAGCAGCCATCTTGGTCCTTCCTACTTGGTAATTGGTTCTTGCGTAAATTCATGGACCATGCAGGCATCCACTGGGCTCAGCAAAGCAGAGATCTATGAACTACTATAAACAGCCATGCAAAACATATTTTTAACCTCACCAGAGTAACCAAAGAACAGTTCCATCTAGCTCTGGAAATGGTTTTAAATAAACATTTCGAAGAAGTAAGTAATCTTAAGAGATGTGTTAAGCAGATGGGAGATAAACAAAGTCAATGAAATTGAATCCATACTTGAATTAACCTAGCAGTGGAGATGTGTGGACGGGTCATCGGTCTAGGACTGAGACCAAAGAGGAGATAGTTAGCCAAGGGTGAAGATCGTCACTCTCCTCTCTAGGACCCATTGCACTGCTGTTTGCTGATACTGCCCCTTACATTGGCTCAGCCACACTCAGAAGATGACGCAGAAGGTTCAAGAGCAATTAACACTTTTCACAGATACTTCCTCGGGAGAGACAGCATCTGAGTTGTCCCTGACAGCTGGTGCCTCTCACAAGCAAATAACCGCTCAGCTTGGCTTTGGGCCAACCAGGGTGATCACACAGTGAAGAACAAAGGACAATCAGCGATGTTTATCTTTAAAAGGCCAAGTTCTGATGACAGGAAGGGTTTTTGAATAGAGGAAATGAACTACAAATTAAAATGTCATTAGTTTCCTACACAAGCCCCCTTCCCTATCCCAGAAGCTATGTCCAACTGGTAACTGCTCACATAGGAAAACTTACGCTTGCTCCAATGCTATCTCACTGGAAGACAGTCAACTCTTAAGGGTGCTCTTAAAGGCAGGTCCCATGACCAGCAGGAGATGTCCAACCCCAAATAAACTCAATAGTATTTTTGGAGGTTTCTTTTTCCTTTTTCCTTTTCTTCTTCTTCTTCCTTTTGTTTTGTTTTCGTTATTTTATTTTTTGTTTTCTTTTTGAAGATCTTTCACATATATTTTAAGGTTTCTGATTTTGCTTTTATAGGTTTCTACATGCACAAATGCATGTGTCTCAAAGTCTGTATGTATTTCTTGTGCTTTATCTTTGGATTTTTTTTCTTATTTGATTTGTCCTATGTGGTTTATTTATTTTTATTTTGTCTTATTTGATGATGATGATGACGACGACGACGATGATTACTATTAGTTACCTGTTTGTATTCTGAGAGAGAGAAAGAAAATCTGTGGATTAGGGTGGGTGGGGAAGTGGGAAGGATCTGGGAGGAGATGGGGGAGGGAAACCATAATAAAAATATTATATGAAAAAATAAACATTTCTAATAAAAAGTTCTAGAATGTCAGTAAAGAAAAAAAATTTCATTAATCTTCATGTACCTAGTGCTTGTGAATTGACATAATAGGTTAACTTCTCTAGAAGCAAAATACCAGAGGATAATTTCAAAATGAAAAATAATCTCTAATATTAATGTTAAAATTAATTTCTACTATGTACTGAAGCCCTTCCTTGCATCAAAAGCTATACTATGTGCTCTTAGAATGTTATTTTTATTTTTTCACAACTATTTTTTGTATGTTTGCATATGGGTATGAAAGCCACTTCTGTGGGGGTGCCTTTGGAGGCTAGAAGATGGTGTCAGATCTCTTGGGCCCTGGGAAGCTATAGTGACAGGTTCCTGTGAGCTGCCCAAGGCAAATGCTTCCAAACTCCACCCCTTAAAAGAGAAGCATTCTTTAGCGCCGATTCATCTCTCCAAGCCCTTTTTGTAGTTCTTGTTGACAATCCTACCACGCAGCTGTTACTTTTCTGTGAACCACATTAAGAAAGTCAGTCTCGGGGCACACAGTGTTTGTACAAGCTTTTATCCAGGCGCTCAGAAATGGGGTTGGAATCTCAGCCAGGTTTGTCTGAACCCAACGATAAATGAAGCAACAGAGCAAAGAAGACCATTCCATTTTATAATAAACCAAAATTTATTATAAGATGAGATGTAAGAAAACCTGAACAGAAAAGATCAAGCAAGTGAGCTTGGGGATGTTTTAAGAAGAGAAGGTTTAAGTAATGTAACTCAAAAATCTCTAAACTATCTCAAAGAATTGAAGTGAGCCGGGCAATGGTGGCGCATGCCTTTAATCCCAGCACTTGGGAGGCAGAGGCAGGTGGATTTCTGAGTTCGAGGCCAGCCTGGTCTACAGACTGAGTTCCAGGTCAGCCAGGGCTATACAGAGAAACTCTGTCTCGAAAAAACAAAAAAACCAAACCAACAAACAAACAAAAAGAATTGAAGTGAGCTCACAGGACTGAGAGGTGGTCTATTCTTCAAAGGTTGTACGTGAGGAGCCATAACAGTACCTCTGTCATTTCACCCATGCATGTCTGCAACATGCTCACTCATTGGTCTGACCAGTTTCCCACAGGAATGCCCAATAACCTCCATGTTGTTCCCATTCACCATTCAAGCAGCCGTTCCAGAAGGATAAAAATCACAACTTCACAACTGAAATGGCCCAAGAGAAAATTTCACTGGCTTCATTTGAATGACAACAACCCATGGTTCCATTCCAATTTGTTTCAAGCATTGGACAGACCAGCCAGGGAACAGGCTTTCTTCTGTGCTGGCAGGTACACCAGTCTCTCACACTGTAGAACCTTTGCTTTGACACTGAGCTATTTTCCATATTCTAATAAGCTGAAGTTAAGGACTGGGATTCAGATTTAAACAGATCATTTATGGCTCTTAGCAGCTCAATCACTTAGCCTTCTATTAACTATGCTGAGGTATGGCTTGCTTCTCCGTAAAGTGATGGGTCATCACAATCGAATCAGTGTTCAGATGACTCAATAGCATCTAACTCAGCGTGTTTGCTCACCAAATGCCGCCCGATGTCTTAAATTGCAGCACTGTCTACCAACTTCTAGGGTGAGCAAGGTAGAAGATGCTCTCCCCATTTGATAGATGTAGAGACTGAGACTGAAGAATTTCCATGATGTCCAAATAATTGCATAACATTTTAAATGATGCAGAAAACTCTAGCTAAGTGTGGAGCAGTGGTCTGTGGCAGGCAATCTGACACCCAGTTGAGCACAGGCTGAAAACTCTGGGAGACCCAGTGGAATATCCATGAGGGACCGAAATTGTTTTTGACCAATGCTCCCAGAAGACTCTTGTAAAAACAGCTACAGCTTTTACAACCTCTATATATAGAGAGGCCTGGCATGTGAGATTTGTCACGTAGAAAGCAACGCTAAGCCCTCCCACAAGCAAATGAGGTACCACGAAGCCCCCAGACCAAACCAATGGGAAGTATTGGTTGTCAAATCCCTAACCCCTCCCAAACCGTATATCAGACCATCCCAACATGTGTAGGCCCCCCACCCTCCGCCGCCAATGTCCAGAAGGAATAAAGGTGCGAGAACTACTCTGGCATCTGAGAGCTCCTACCATAAGAGCAGTAACACTTTCGGGCCGGAAGAGATCCGCTCTCCCGAGAGCTGCCAGAAGCTTCCCACGATCCACAGGCTAGTCGGCCTCTTCTGGGCACAGGGCGGCGGGTGCAGCGTCTTGCGAGATCCAGGCGGCAGCCACAGGGACCAAGGCAGAGGAGACTCCGTCCCCGCTCGAGCTCCCTCCCCTGCTGGAACCCTTGCATTCAGCTGGGCCAGAGACCCCCGAGGAAGGCCCCCAGCACACATCCCAGCATCTAAGAGTAATCTGTAGAAGAGAAGAAAGATGCTGGGGTGTGGGAAGATGACGGTGACATATGCCTCTGGCAACTTTCCAATTGACTCGAACTATGCCAAGAGTGAAGACTTTTACATGCCTCCTCTTTCCCTGTCTTCTCATTATGAATGTCAAAATGTATCTTAGGCTAAAAGATGCTGGCACAAAATATAATTTGTGTGCTAAAGGGAAAATGAAAGATTTAGAGAGCATGATTTTTTAAAGGTTAATTTTGTGCATCTTTTAAAATGTAAAGTCCTCTGAAATACACTCAATAGTGCTGAACAAACAGTGAAGAGAGAATCATTCAGACTTCCAATGTTCTCCCAAGAGATTCCGGAAACATCAATGCAAGTAACAACTGAGATGGGATTGTATGGTGAAGCAGCACACACCCACCCCTCTCCATGCCACTCCCTAATCATTCAGTGAAGTTGCTGTGTTATATGTTCCCCATGGAGGAGGGCAGAATACAGCAGAGTTTTGAAGGAGACAAGAACATTCGGAGCTTATCAGAGATGCTTCCCCCTCCCTTCCAAGCCAAATGCCTTCTCAACAGGCAAGTAAATTGCATATTTTTACAAAAGATACATCATTTTATCTTATCTTTTAAAATTATTTGTTTATTTATGTTTGAGAGTCTTATTATATAGCTCTGGTTGGTCTGGAACTCTCTATGAAGACCAAGCTGATCTTAAAATCACAGAGATCCACCTTACCTCTGCCTCTAAAGTTCTGGGATTAAAGACATACATCGCTATGCTTGGCTCTAAATCATAGTTTATCAGCTGGGGATCAAAAAGTGAAGACAGAAATCATATCTAAATAAGGTTATAGAAAACACAGAGTTCTAAATACTATCAGTGCTAAAATGGAGGGCATTGGGGGTTAAGGATTTCAGTGACTTTCCTTTGGGATTGAAAGAATGATCTAAGTATTAGTGTGTGAAGATTTGTGCAAAATCAGGCCAAGTGCATTCAGCGCTAATAGTTAAATGACCGCAAATGGTGGGTGGAGCAGAGAGCAGTGGTCCCTCAGCCGGAGAGAGACTGTGGAGTCATTCTAACATGTGATGGTTCTCTTTAGAACTAACTGGGGAATCAGATGGGATAAAACCACAGATGGAGGACTCCGTAATGTAATAGGAGATGCTGAAAAGGAAAGAAAACTAGGGACATAAGATAACACACGCACAAGGAGAGTTGTTGTGGACGCTTGGGACTTAGAGCATTTAAACATGTATCTTGTAGATTCTGCAGATCCTAAAAATGCTACTGTGCTGGGTCTTCCCCTGCTGCTACAGTCAGGTGTGGCTGTCAGCAGGTATGGTGGTTGGAATGAGGATTGTCCCCCATAGGTTCAGGTGTTGGAACACGTTAGAACAGTGCTCTTGGTGGTGCTGTTTGAGGGAACTAGTGAAGCCTTCCTGGAGTAAGCATGCCTCTGAGATTGGGCTTTGAGAGTTTATGGACACACCCTGATTATAGTTAGTTCTCTCTCTGGTTTGTGTTTGTGATGGATGGTATAGTCTCTCAGCTTCCTGAGCTGGCTGCTTGCTGCTGAGTCTCCCCTGCCATTGTGGACTCTCTCCCTGAAATTGTAAGCCAAAAATGAACTCTTTCTGCCATAAGTAAGTTGCTATTGGTTGTGGTATTTCCCCATAATACCAAGAAAGTAACTAAAATAGATGTTTTAGTTCTCCAGAGCAATGAGAAGATGGCTCCGCTCAGTTGACATTTTTTTTTCTCTTTTCTTTTTCGAGACAGGGTTTCTCTGTGTAGCTCTGGCTGTCCTGGAACTCACTCTGTAGACCAGGCTGGCCTCGAACTCAGAAATCCACCTGCCTCTGCCTCCCAAGTGCTGGGATTAAAGGCGTGCGCCACCACCGCCCGGCCAGTTGACTTTTTAAAGTGAGATAGCCCTGTGAATTGTACTAGATAATGAAATGACTAAAGATACGAGTTACTGCAAATGAAAGCCCTTCTGCTACTGTGGAAATCCTAAGAGTGTATGTTGCAGTAAATCACACTGCATGTAGGGGCCAAGGTGAGCAGAGCCTCTGGATGAGCCCTGTTAGCTATTTGTAAATTTATATGCTAACTTGTCTGAGTTAAAGGATACAAAGGTAGATGGTGAAACATTACTTAAGGATGTATCTATGAAAGTATTTATGACTAAGTAAAGGAGATCTACTGAACTCTGAACATTGGAACCATCCAATGCTGTGAAGATAGAAGTACAACTAAAATATGGTGGGAGGGAAAAGTTGTACATTCTTTCTCTGTGAGCCAACACATTCATCTTTTCTTGCCGTTAATATCAGATATCTTGTTGCTAAGGCTTTTAGAACTCACAAACTGCTGGTACTTCCTGTCCCTTAAACACTAGTCCCTGGTATCAGAGTCTGTGGATGAGGACTGGATTATATCCCAGCGTTACTGTTTCTCCAGCTTGTAAATGGTGTATCATTAGTCTTCCCAACCTCTCACACTGTATAAGTCAGTTCCTATAATAAATCTATTGGCGGTGGTTGAATGAGTCTCAGGCATTTGAATACTTGGCCTCTGGACTGTAGCTATTTGGGAGGTCTCCTTTGGGAGGAGTGACCTAGCTAGAGGAAGTATGTTACTAGGCTTTGAGGTTTCAAAAGACTCAGCCCATTTGGAGTTGTTAGCTCTCTCTGCCTCCTCCTTGTGGATCCAGACGTAAGCTCTCAACCGTTCCTGCTGTCGTGCCTTTGCTTAGCCGTCATGGACTCTGACCATCAGAACTGTAAGTCCAGAAGGAGCTTGGGGACTCTTATGGAAAATTTGGGGCAAGGATTTAGGGTTCCAAAGAGGATAGGAACTCCACAGGAAGACTAGCAGAGTCAACTATCCTGGACCCTTGGGAGCTCCCAGAGACTGAACCACCAACCAAGGAGCATAGGTGGACTGGACCTTCCCCCCAGACACCCGCACAAATATATAGCAGATGTGCAGCTCAGTCTTCACGTGGGTCCCAAACAACTGGAGTGGGTTCTATCCCTAAAGCTGTTGCCTGTCTGTGGAATCTGTTCCCCTACCTCAGCTGTCTTGTCTTCTCAGTGGGAGAAGAGTCTAGCCCTGCAGAGATTTGATGTGCCAGGGTGGTGGCAGGATATCGAGGGAGGCCTCTAATCTCTCAGAGGAGAAAGGGAGGGTAAAAGACTATGGGAGGGGGGACCAAGAAGGGGGACAGGGATTGGGATGTAAAATAAATGAATAAATAAATAAATAAATAAATAAATAAATAAATAAATAAATAAATAAGAACCATAATTTCAATTAAATGCTTTCTTTTATAAGTTGCCTTGATTATGGTGTTTTATCACAGCAATAGAAAAATGACTATGACTCTATCATTTATATATATCATTATCTATCAGCTATCCATCTACCTATTATTTAACACCTGCTGCATCCATCTATATATCCAATGATCTATCATATGGCAGACTTTTTTCTGGGGAGGTGCACACACACACACACACACACACACACACACACACTTACTTACCCAATAAAGGGAACTCAAGACAGACAAAAGTAACAGCTGCACCAAAATACAACTTGATGAACCAATGAGTTTTAGTTACTAAATGGAGTGTGGACGAGAGGTTATGTATAGGAACAAAATGGACTCAGAATCAGCTGCCTCACTATAAAGGCCAATTCAATACTGATGACAACTCATGGAAGCTTCACAGAGCTCTCTGCCTAGCTTGAGGGGAACTCAACAACCCCGGAAACGTCTGCAGCTGCAGAGGTGCTGGCTAGTGTCTTCTTCTCTCTAGCAGTTGTTTGTTGCTTCTGAAAAGCTAGGGGATTCCAGAATCTTTACTAGTTATATAACCTTTGCTTACCTCTGTGGTCCCATGAGCTACCTCATCCCTCACAGGGGGAATCCTTCAATTCAGAGCAAACTGCTACACAATTCTGTCTGTCTTTCTTATTGGTTCTGTTTCTTGGCCATACCAATATGGATATCTACCATATTTAAGAATCCATTATGTTCAGAACTATTAAAATTTGGGAAATCCATGGTTTTGCATCTGATACAGACAATTCTGAGTAATGAATGCTTTCACAACCATTGTGTTTCTAGAGGATTCAGAAGCTCTTTGGGATTTCTGAAGTACAACATGACTATGGAAAATTCCATGAATAGAGAAGGAGATTTAAAGATTACTTTTGGGGGGGGGGAACTGAGGAATTAACTCAGGTCTTCTTGCATTGCAGATAAAAATTCTACCACCTGTAGAGTAGGGGAAAAGGCAAGACAAGGGGAAGCTCTATCATAATTCTTGGCCTTAGCAACAGATTTGATATAAGAGCCTTTTAAACGGGCCCAAGACAAAAATTGAGTAAACCTTCTGTCTACCTAACCATGCCTGACTTATATAGGTTTATTTTGTTTGCTTGTTTTTGATTTTTGTTTGTTTTTTGGTCTTTAGACTTTTATAGTTTTGGAAGGAATGGGCAATTGGTGACATTGTAGATAGATCTTGTATAATTATGTCTAGAAGATGCAGCCAACTGCTATCCAGGAAATAGGCCCATTTGGCATTGGTTTGAAAATTTCGTTCAGATTCCTTTTGCAAAATCTTTTAGCTAATTGTATTGGTTTCTTTTCTATTGCTGTGATAAACACTGTGACCAAAAGCAACTTGGGGAGGAAAGGGTTTTTTCGGCTTACAGGTTCTAGTCCATCATCAAGGGAAAGCCACGCAGGAACCTGGATTCAGAAGCTAAAGCAGAAAACATGGAGGAGCCCTGCATACTGGCTGGCACAAGGTTAAGACAAGGCCTACTTGCCTAGGAATGACATCACCAAAAAAAGTGGGCTGGGCCCTCGTATATCAATTAGCAATTAAGACAATGGCTTGCAGCTGTGATCACAGGACAGTGATAGAAGCAATACCACAATCAAAACTTCCTCTTACCAGATATATTTAGGTTTGTGTCAATTTGACAAAAACAAACTACAGCATCACTTGTACCTTTTAAATTGGATCCTTTATTAATTAATAAACTAACAACTCTTTTCTTTTTTTATTATTTTTTGATACTTTATTTACATTTCCAATGTTTCCCCCTTTCTAGGTCTCCTCTTTGAAAACTACCTATCTCCTCCCTCTCCCCCACCTCTACGAGGGGACTCCACCTCCCACCCACCCACCCACCCACCCACTCCCATATTCCCACTTTGACATTCCACTTTATTGGGGCCTCTCCTCCCCCCTGATGGTAAACAAGGCCCTCCTATGTTACATATGTGGTATGAACCATGGGTCCCTTCATATGTATTCTTTAGTTGGTGGTCCAGCCTCCAGGAGGATGAGGGGCAGAGGGGTCAGGCCAGTTGACACTGTTGCTTCCTCCATGGGGCTGCAGACTCCCTCAGCTCCTCAGTCCCTTCTCCAACTCCTCCATCTGGGACCGCATTCTCAGTCCAGGGGTTACTGTAAAGTGCAACTTGGGTATTCCGAAATTTTGGGCTAATATTCACTTATCAGTGAGTACATACAATGTTCATTCTTTTGTGACTGAGTTACCTCACTCAGGATGGTATTTTCAAGTTCCATCCATTTGCCTACAAATTTCATTAAGTCATTGTTTTTAATAGCTGAGTAGTACTCCATTGTGTAAATGTACCACATTTTCTGTATCCATTCCTCTGATGAGGGACATCTGGGTTGTTTCCAGCTTCTGGCTATTATAAATATGGCTGCTATGAACATGGTGGAGCATGTGTCTTTAT
>CM052703.1:117607943-117623414 GCA_028551405.1 Uromys caudimaculatus | reverse complement strand
CTATGTTCATCTCTTTCTTTAGGTTAGGGAAGTTTTCTTTTATAATTTTGTTGGAGATATTTACTGGTCCTTTAAGTTGGGAATCTTCACTCTCTTCTATACCTATTATCCTTAGGTTCTGCCTTCTCATTGTGTCCTGGATTTCATGGATGTTTTGAGTTAGAAGCTTTTTGCATTTTGCATTTTCTTTTACTGTTGTGTCGATGTTATCTATGGTATCTTCTGCTCCTGAGATTCTCTCTTCTATCTCTTGTATTCTGTTGGTGATGCTTACATTAATGACTCCTGCTGTCTTTCCTAGGTTTTCTAACTCCAGGGTTGTCTCCCTTTGTGATTTCTTTATTGTTTCTATTTCTATTTTGAGCTCCATGATAGTTTTGTGCATTTCCTTTGTCTGTTTGATTGTGTTTTCCTATAATTTCACCTGTTTGATTGAGTTTTCCTGTAATTCTTTAATGGATTTTTGTGTTTCCTCTTTAAGGGCTTCTAGTTGTTTATCTCTGTTCTCCTGTATTTTTTTAAGGGTGTTAATTTCTTTCTTAAAGTCTTCTATCATCAACATGAGAAATAATTTTAAATCTGAGTCTTGCTTTTCTGGTGTGTTGGGGTATACAGGGCTTGCTCTGGTGGGAGAGCTTGGTTCTGATGATGCCAAGTAGCCTTGATTTCTGTTTCTTATGTTCTTACTCTTGCCTTTTGCCATCTTGTTAACTCTGATGTTAGCTGGTCTTACTCTGTCTGGCTGTGACTTGCCCCTCCTGCAGGTCTCTGTGTCAATACTCCTTAAAGACCAGCTCTCTATGAGAGGTACTTGGGCTTGGAGAGCCATGGCACAGGGTCAGCTCTGAGGTGCAGCCAGAAACCAGAAGAATCCTGTCCCCAGCTGTCCCTTGGCTCCTATGTCCTGATGGCTCTGCAAGGGTCCCTCTTGATCCTGTGAGCTTGAACAGAAGCGGTGGTCCTGCCTGTGCTCAAAGGTGTGTCAGCACTCCTGGGATACCAGCTCTCCCCTGGAGCCCCAAGGCTGAGGTCCCCAGGCACAGATGGAAACTGGAAAGTTCCTGTCCCCGACTTTACCTCAGTCCCTGTGACCCAAGGGTTCTGGGCAGGTCCTGGTGAGCAGTGGTGTTCGCCCTAACCCCACTCACAGCTTTTCCATGCTCCTGGGAAGGTAGCTTTCTCCTGGCGCTCCATGGCTATGGACCCCTGGTGCCCCAGGCAGAGGTCTCCACCCATAGATGAAAACTGGAAGGTTCAGAGGTTTCCTGTCCCCGAGTTTTCCTCAGGTCCCATATCCTGCCGGTTCTGAGCGGGTCTCGGTGAGCAGTGGTGCTCGCCCTAATCCCACTCATGTCTTTTCCTCACTCCTGGGAGGGTAGCCTTCTCCTGGCACTCCTTGGCTATGGACCCCTGGTGGCCCAGGCAGAGGTCTCCACCCACAGTTGGAAACTGCCTAATAAGTCTTTTCATCTCCTACCCTTCTAAGTGCCAATTATCTCTAATTTCAGATTTGTTTTTACTTTATGAGCATGAATGTTTGCCTATGTGAATCTATGTGCACCATGTGTATACAGTGCCCTTAAAGACCAGACAAGGGAAAGAGATCTCCTAGACCTGGAAGTACAAATGCATGGGAGTCACCACACGAGTGTAGGCAACTATACCTAGGTCCTCTGCAAGAACACCATTGCTCCTTTATTGTTGAGACATTTTCCAACTCTCAATCATATATCACCTATAAATTATCATGTAATGGATTTAAAAATAGTTTGCGTTTCTATCTTACCTGGGGAAGAAGATAAATGGAGGAAAATATATAATATTTTTGCAAGGTTTTGACTATAAAAGACATCACAGATCACCATTCTCACTCCTGTACCTCTAACAAGAAAGAAGAATACAAATCTTGGGAAGATGTCAAGTTGTAACTAAAAACAATTATATGATTCAGAAAAGAGTTTCATAAAGTCTGACCATATAGTATGTATTAAAAGATCCTTTTTGATATGAGTGTTTCTCCAACATATAAACAAGAAGTATTCCTTCATAAATGAGATATCAGTTCCTAATGACTGCCCAGCAGGCTCAAGGCTAAGAGAACCTTGGGAGTTCACAGTGTGAGCAATGCATGTGCAGAACATGTCTTGTGTGGGTGAGCAGGCTGGTAGAGAATTGTTCTCTCAGACAGGCAGACAACAGTTCTCTGCAGATCTTTCCCTTATCCCTGGTGTCTCTCTCAGTCAACAGTATGCAGATGAAGGACTTGGAATGAACTGTTGGGAGAAATGAGACCCAGGAGAGGGCAAAGGGAAAGTCAACCCTGTAAATTTAGAAACAAACCTGGCCTTTGCAGCCAACCAGAGGAAGCAGAACAGCAGCACAATGGGACACAAAGTTCTCCCTGGAAGATCCAGTATGTTTCTTAAGTTGAATTTTATTTTAAATGATGGATAGATTTAAAATGATGATGATAATGATGATATTCTAATGTGGTAACTGACACACACATGAATCTAGTTTTATAGAAGTGCATTTGTTTATTAAGTCATAGAAAAAATTGGACACAATGAATAGAGAATCGGTCAATGACTAGGGAATGAAGGAGGTGCAAAGGGGAAAAGATTGAAGAGGGAGTTAGAATACTTTCAGAGAAAAGAGTTATGAGCCAACAAATTCTTTGTTTTGTGTGTGTGTGTGTGTGTGTGTGTGTGTGTGTGTGTGTGTATGAGTGTGTGTATATATGAGTTTATTAAAGAGAGAAAACAGTTGTTGTCTAAGAAGCAACATCAGTAAGAGGAGCCATTGGTTCTCTAATGTTCTCTTCCTTCTGTTTTGCCCAACACATTAATCAACCTCAAAGCAATTGATCCCCAACCCACTGCATCCAATGCAAGTATTCCCAGGACAGTACATTCTGCAAGGCTGAGATTTCTTATACATGATGAGCAGCTTACAACTATTTGTTAAGGTAAAAGAGAGATTAAAAATGTAGCTCTTGTAGTTTAAAACGAGTTTCTTTTTATGTATTCTGTATTCAACAGTAAAGATAAAAATATGGTTTTAAAATATGCACACAATGCATATGAGCATTAAAACAATGTGAACATCAAGACAGCACCAATTAATGAGGATGCCCAATTAGGAGCATAATTTGGGTATGTGAATATATTTCTGGAGGGCAAGTTAAGAGCAGACTCACACACACACACACACACACACACACACACACACAAACACACATTTAAACACATAGTTTTTGACCTTTCACATAGTAGAATTTGTCCTAAGTGAATAACTATGGAAGCCTGAAGCTTTCTTTAACACCATTTAGATTAAAATAGAAACTAATCAAGAAGAAAAGCCCTGTGGGGTTAGTGAGAACAGTGTCTTACATCTGTTTGGATGAACCGAAACATCCAATTGAAGCAAAATGATTTGGAAAAAATTTAATGTCATGAGAAGCAAAACAGAAGGCAAACATTCATAGTATATTTTAAGGTGGAAAAACTGAAGCAACGAGTGATTTGTGCATGTGTGCATGCGTGCGTGTAAGCATGTGCACCCCCACATACTACATATTTACAAATCTGTGTAGGGATAAACATACGATGACTTTATTATGCTGAATTCTAGGCAATACATGTAAAGATTTTTAAAGGTTTGTTTTATTTTTATTATTTTATTTTGAAAGATGTCTGCAATAAATATTGCAAGTATTTTCTCCATTTTTACTCACTGATAATGTAGAAAGCCTGGAGGTACTTGTAATAACTCTCCACAAATATTCTTGCTAATTTTAATGCTAACTTTAATGCTAAATTTTAATGCTAATGTTTAATGCTAATTGTCCACTTTATATCTAGAGCATCTTGTGAATTCCCATAAATGAACTAGTAGTGACTAAGAACACGTAAGGGACTTGCCAGAGGACCCGGCAATAAGGGTGGATCTCTGGTCTGTCTCCAGAACCCTTAAATATTACTTAAGCTCTAAATGTTTTGGACTAGCCATCTTATCAGCAAAATTTTAAGCAAATATACCCAAACTATATCTTTCTTGACTTAAAAATTGTAAACAAGTATGATTATATTCACATAGCATAAGTATTATAAAATATGGATAATAGAATGTTTAGGGAATTATATAAGTGAAATTATTTGGGACGCTATCCTAATCAGTAGTAAAAGTCTTGCACAGTGCTGAGGTCTGCAGCTCCAGGCAATGTTAGCAGCAGTGCACATTAACTGTGTACCCAGTGTGCTGTCCTACTATGTGTGCAATGTGGTCTGCCAACTGCAAAAAGAAAATGTTTTAGTTATCAACAACTTTTATAATAGCTTCTACTATGCAGTTGGGACTGACTGACAATATCACAAAAATGAATATTTCCTGGTGACAGTTAAATTCTTATCCATGTGTATCATTCAGGTAAAAACTGAAACAGATCTCCCAGTGATGTCCCCACCCATCACTCGCCAACTAACTCTAGGCCCAAGTATGTCAGACTTTCTTTTCTGGGCTCCAACACCATCACCATTCTCTTCCCTTAATTCACAGTTAGTGGCCTTGCCTTCTGCTTTCCAGAGAGACAGGGAAATAGACATCAAACTATGCATAGTCTCTATTCTCCTTTCACACCTTCAGTGTCAGCCACGGCCCAACATTCCTTCCTGTTATTATGAATAGGAATATCTGTGCGCCTACCTAAGAGGAAATTATCAAAGGAATAAAGACGTTCTTACATGCTCTTCACCAGTAACAAAGACACCTACTTTTGCTCTCTTCCCTTTCCTCCCTCCAAACCCTCCCATCTACCCCTCCTTGTTCTTTTTCAGATTGATGGCCAAAGACACCCGTTCTTATTCCCTTTATTAAAATGTCCATGACAGTGCTGACCAGGGTTGCTTTTGCTCTCTGATGACTTTGATCTTAGTCTGTGTCTTCCTAATTCCTGCTTCTACTCCCTTTCTTCCATTCAGTCTTAAACTTATTTCAAACTAAGCACTGCCTACAATTTTCTACTGAGAACGTTTTTAAAATGGCAAATAAAGGTGAAATACCATAAATGGGAAGGTGATAGCCTTTTGCCAACACCTGCCCAAAAGATGGTGCAGTCATTTGAAGTTGGACTAAAAGCATTTTGTATTATGATATGGCCACAATACTGTGGGGGCATAGAGTAGAATGTGGGAGTTTAAGTAAGGAGGCTCCGAAGAGCTCATATGTTTGAATACATTTTCCACAGTTGATTGAAGTGTTTGGAAAAGATTAGAGCACAGAGTCTTGTTGAAGGAGGTGTGTCATTTAGGAAAACTTTAAACTCTCAACGTATCTATGCCATTCCCAGCCCCTCCACACCTCTCTTTCTATCTCCGCCTCCTAAGTGTGGATCAAAATGTAAGCTCTCAGCTGTTCCAACCACCATTCAGTCATTACAGACTCTAACCGTCTGAAGCTCTAAACCCAAACTCGATGCTTATTTTTATAAGTTGCCTTGGTCATTTTTTTAATCACAGCAATAGAAGAGGAACTAAGACCATTGGTACCGAGGTTATCCTTCCCTTTTGATACTGGAGTCGTGTGAGTATGCTATTAACAATGGTCACTGAAGGAACAAAAGAGTTCTATCTGTTTCCAGATCCTGGGAGACCACACAGCCTTTCTTTACCGTGTCCTCCTGCTCCCAGACAATGATTACTCGGAAGTCCTTATATGACCCTTACTTCATTTTCTTTATTGTTCTATTATGTATTGAGTTGCTGGCCCACAGACAGCCTTCAGTCAGTCATGGATTATATAGAGGTCAGAGAGACTCCCCCACCCTATTCTACTCAATTTCTCCTGGAGATGATTATGGCAGCTGAACTGAAACCCCACCAGATACATTCAAGTAGCCTCAGATGGGTGGATTCTGAAAACTGAAACAACTCAGAAAGATCAAGAAAGCCAGCACTTAATCCTTGCTCTGTGTCAGGAGCTGGTCTGGGGACTCTTATTATTTTTGGTGGCCATCACAATGACAGTCATCAATACTCTTCGCCCTTGGGAGGACTTCATTAATAATTTAAGTGCATTTTTAAGAACCAGGTGTCATGTTAGGTCCTCTGAAGGGTCTTCTTGGATCTCTCTCATTATAATTTGGTCTTCTTCCTCCAGAACACCCCTTCCAAGTCTTAATTATCATGTGATTAATTTAATATGATGTTCTGTTCTTATACTGGGAACACCCAGGGAACAGAGATTTCAAAACTAATAATCCCATTTAGTGCTCTCTGATACTTCAATGACTTGCTCATAAGTCACTTGTGTAACTTATAAATCAATGAGTAACTGATGAGTAGTTTACTTTGCCAAGTTTCGATCATTAAAAATAAACATAAAATCATCTGGTAGTGAATAGTTTAATGAACCATCAGAAGGTAACATTTAAAAATACAAAAGAAATGCTAAATATAATGCTTAAGTAAGCAAACATGTCCTTTTCTGCAAGGTGCCTGATATGTATGCCAAATGGATCAATAGCTGAAGTCAGTGCTCAAAATAAATAGTCATTGTTGAACAAAACTTTATGTTGAATAAGTCTGATGTCCTTAAAGTAAATCATACAAGAGATAAACCAAACACAAAAGAGCTTATGAAAAGGCAAAATTGAGTTCACTTCATCCCCCAGGGGACAGAGGTGTCTCAGCCAAGCACCGATCAGGAAAAATAGACTCTGGCTATTCTCATATAAAAGCTTAAAATGTTTATGACAAGCAGGACTTTACAGTAGGGTAGATTAGAGGAGTCAGGGATCTGAAATTTTATATCATATGATTTAGTTCGACATAGCCTACATAACAAAGAGTATAGAAGACCCAGATACCACAAATTGAGAATTTTCAAGTTGTAGCACAGATATCTTAATTCTTTGTCCTAGCTGCAGGGAGGGATGTTGTGATCTCTCCATATTGTGGGCTCTGGCCTTTTAACAGCATTTTAAAATCAGGCCTATGTTCTAACACTTCCAGTATATCTATTAAGTTATGTTACAATTAATATCAACCATATTATTATGTAATATATAATGTTATGTGTGTGTGATTGATTATAAATGGAAGCAAAAAAAATGTACTTATGTATATCAATAGATACATAAACCATAAGACAGCCACACCATGGAATTTTACTCAGTGATAAAAAGACCATTATTAACCCAAGAAGACAGGGAGGAAACTTAAATTCCCATTACCAGAGTTCTCAAGAAGAACAGAACTTAAAGAATGAATCTCTATGTATATAGAGTATTTATTAGAATATCTAGTAGAAAGTGGTCCAGGTAATGCAATAGTTTCTGCCTATGAACAGAAGGACCAAGAATCCAATAGTTGTTCAGTCCACAAGGCTGGAGGTCTCAGCTGGTCCTCACTGTATGTTGGAAGACAGACGCAGTCTCCAATGCCAGTGAAGGAATGGGCTTGCTACAGAAGGCAAGCAGGCAAAGAGCAAAGGATTACTTCTTCCAGGTCCTTATATAGGCTGCCAGCAGAAAATGTGGTCCAGATTAAAGGTAGATCTTCTCATCTCAAAGATCTGTATTAGAGGGGGTCTTCCTACTTCAAATGATGAACTTAGAAAAAATAATCTCCCACTCTTCTCTGATGAGGTCATACCTCTGTGAGCATTCACATAGGACATAATAACTTTTTCATTTTTTGACCTTCAAAGAGTCTTTCTACACTTCTGCTTCCTCAAGTTTCATATGTTTAAAATCATATTCATGTTAATACCTCAACTCCTCAACAAAATCATTTATGGGGTCCATAAAGCAATGTGTAATTAGATGTCTGCTCATTTTTCATCCATAGCAAGTCTACTTGGACTTCTATGATAAACTAGCACAATCATGTTGCTTAAATGACAAAAAATATTTTCTTCAACTTTGGAAGCTCAAAATCAAAGTGGCAACATATCTGGGCTCTGGTGAAGGCTGGCTTCCTGGCTTGCTGGGTCTTCACATGGCTTTCTCATTATTTTCATGTAGAATGAGGGAAAATAAAATCTCCCTCCCTCCCTTTTTACAAGGCTATCAATCCTATAAGATATAAACAACACAAATAACCTCATGTGATCTCCTCGCCTTCTACAACCCATCCCAACTAACATACCACCAGGAGAGTAGAAGTTCTGGAGGAGTTTTAGGAAAATACAGTTGAGCTTACAGCAGGGGTCTCAAGCCAAAAGTTGACTTTACCACCCTCTGCTACTTTTCCAAACATCAGAAGGGGAAAAGAGCACATGCTAAGACCTACCTGCTAGAGATAGGCTCTGCCCCCTCAGATCTGCAGGACCAGGGTCAGGGGCATGCAAGTAGAGCTGTCATGTCAACATCCAAGCCTTTACTCTGTTCTCCTTCCCTTTCTGGCAGCTGCAGGTCAGATGTTAGGAAGTAGACAGCTGAAACCCCATGAAGGAAGATGGGCTTGGGAGAGGCAGCAAAGTCTTCCAGGCCACAGCCAGGACAGTCATAGTTTCAACGGACACACTAATGCCTGTCAGTTAAAAGTAATAATCTTTTGGGTAAGGAATATTCCTCTGTGGACTGTTTTCTTTTAGAAAACTCATACAGGGAAAACAGAATCCCCATGGCCTAGAGAGAAGGAAATGGGAAGATGAATGAGATGGGACTTGATTGACCATATAAGAGAAGAGGCTTCAGGTTTGAGAAAGAAGATTCTTTGATTTCCTCAGGTACAGAGGACCCAGAGGTTGTTCCCTTTATTTTCTGTGACCTTTTACCAGCCCTTGTTTTGTCTGTTTCTCTGGGGCACAGGTTCTCTGCTTGAAGGGGCAGGGTCTCATTTCCAGTTGCCCAGTGCCCCATTCCATGTCCTTACACTCCAGGGTTAATGCAGAGGTGTCTTCTATATAGAAACAGAGAGAGATGCTGGGTGAAATTTCAACTAGTAAGTAAGAAAGGGAAAAAAGCCATAGCTAAGTGTGTGTGTGTGTGTGTGTGTGTGTGTGTGTGTGTGTGTGTGTGTGTGCGTGCGCGCGCGCACACGAATGTGTGTGTGTGAAATTTAGCTACATTTAAAATTCTATAAACCATGCAATATATGTACTTTATTGTTATTTATAAATTTGATCTGTCTTTGGACTAACTAATATTAAGACCAAATGATCTTACCCTCAATAATATAGTACTGTGCCTAAGTATACAATACTTACACTGTGACAGGTAACAGGAGTTCACAACCATGGTGGCTGATGGATGACTAAACAATATACTTAACTTTAGGACTCTACATTCTCTTGCCTACAAAATATTATATTGGTACTTTAACCATTAAGTTTCCTTTAGGACCTAGAATTAATTCATATATATGTTAATCATTGTAGTGCCTCTACTGTAGTAGAGACTCAATATATACTGCTTTGACCTTTATTTCTCCATGGTTCCATTCCTGAACTGTAAAATACTACATGTACAATAATTAATATTTCCTAACTCATGCTATTCATTCCATAAGAATTTGTTTGTATTTTTTCTCTTTCCTTATCTTGTTCTTCTCCAAAGAATTCCTTTTTAAATATGTCTTGATTCTTTTAAATAATTAATAGGTAAGCAATTTCTCATAGTAAAAGAATCACTCAGGAGTTTTGTTTTACCAGATCTTTCCAAGGCAGTGACAATTTAGCCTAACTGTTGCTAATTAATCATAAGAATGAACACTTCCATGTCTAGCCAACAAGCTAAGCTTCCACTTTTACACTAGGCACTGATTGTCACAGACAGACAGGTGACACAAGGATTAAAAATGACCTTACTTGGCATGAGGCCGTGCTACACCAAAGAAGACTACTAAACTACTTAAGCTCATAAAAACTTTTACAGAGCTTCTAGAACTAAAATTAGCTTGACTTAATCTTTGTAATTTCACTGCCAATATATTACTAATTCTTGGTCTCCATGACCAATTGAGTTCAGATTCATAGCATCAAGACAAAAAAGGTTGGATATTTCTATTGGAAGTCAAATATGACAGTGTTAACTAGATGTGACAGACAGATTTTATTAAATTTATAAATCTAAATGAAATTGGCTGTTCTGATGAAACAACCTAATAGCTTGAATTTAAAATGATATTTTCATTAGCCATAGATGAAAAGGTAATTTTAGATACAAATTGTTTTTCAAGACCATCCTCTCAAGAACTGGGAACGAGTCCATTAAATATATGTTTTAGGAAGATATCCCAAAGAGAAATCAGTATATTTCCATTATTAAGATAATTCCCTGATGTTCTGAACACAACTGGCTTGGTGGGCAGAATCAGAGAAGTAGTGGGGCCATTCTGTAAAATGCTGCATAGAGTCAAGTCTGGACCCAAAATTTACCTATAACCATGGGCAATCGATTCTTCAAATGTCATTACAATTTATAGAGGACAAGAGAGCAGGTGCAAGTAACTCAGAAAAGAAGTGTGAATGGGTCAAAGAAAAATTATGGTTATCTATACGAGTGCTTCTGTCAGTCCATAAACCCAGAGAGAGCATCCTGGCATAACAACAAACATTATATTCTTTGTTGGTGTGGTGTTGGAATAGTTTTCATGCCAAAGACAGCAGTTTATCCTACTCTGTGCCTGAGTGCCACACCGTCTACAAGATGAGTGCAAGGAAATCAGGCATCATGTATGTAAATAGGTAAGAACTGAAATTACGGTAAACTTCACATTTCCATGACAGCCAAGAAATTAACTATCTTCTATTGGTTCTGTATTTTAATATTTTTAATTTCCTTCCATTGGTGGAGATAATGTTTTACACTAAAATTGTATACTTTGTCATTTCTTAAGGAGAAACCTGGGTTCTCTATAGACCCATGAGAATATAAGTCTCCTCATCAGACGACACAATGGCAGAAGTCCATATGGATGTTTCCCTTTCAGTCTTTGTTTATATATAACCCCAAGCTTTTCTGCTTTATCAGTGTTTAAATTTTATCAATACCATCATCTCCACATATTGCTGACCTCATTTTGTATCAAGAACTGTTTTCACCAAAAAAATTAAATTAGGTGAAATTTTCTATTTGTGTTCTTCCCATTAGATCTCTGGATTTGATACATATGAAAGCAAGGAATTTCTCGATTTAAACAGTCCTTCAAGTTCACTCCTTCCACACATTTTTGTGTGAGTGTGTGTGTGTGCTTTGTGTGTGTATCTGTGTGAACATGTGTGTAGAGGTTAAGAGAACAACCTTGAGTGTCATTCATAGTCCCTGTTTGTGTGAGTGTGTGTGTGTGTGTGTGTGTGTGTGTGTGTAACCATGGAGGCCAGAAGAGGGTACTGGATCCTCTGAAGCTGGAGTTACAGGCGGTTGTGATCTGTCTGACATAGGTGCTAGGGATTGATTTAAAATACCACTAGGAAATCAGGCTCCAAAATAGTAAATGATAGCTTAAGGAAATGAACAAGAAAAAACAAACAGAACAGAGGCATCAGTACCAGCTTCCTGTAGGGGAAGAGAAATTTAGTATATGCCACTTAAAAATATATACAACTTTTCTCAGAGAAGAAGCAGAATCCAAGGTTTATATATTATTTAAGCAATCTGAAGTTCAAATAAAAATTGTAGGATAGGCTAAGAAAAATATTATTATACTTAGAAAAGAAATTGCTGATAAAAACCTGCCTTTGATTTTCAAGATATTAGACTTATTAAAGACTTCCAAATATTTTCAGTGCATTCAAATGAAATGAAATGACATTTAGTGAATGAAAGTAAAGTGTGAATGCAGCCGATCGGTGGCAATGGTCTCTGGAAAGAGACACATTATAATAAAAGAACGCAAATGGAAATGTACATTGTATAAGACACAGGCATATAAAATAATATAAAGCTACATAAAATTACAATTATAGCATTGTATTATTTATTCTTTTCATCCACCCATGTAAAATGATGCATAAAAATAGCATATAAAATATGGGGAAAAAATCTAAAGAAATCTTACATTTTACCAAATTTTGGATGAAATAATTAAGAATTGTAGTAAAGAAGTTAGTCATGCTGCTATTAAAGTTTTGATTTGTCGAAAGAAAGAATCAGTAAAATAGGACAGGAATCAGTATAATATAAAATATAAAGAATGTAAAAAATAAAATAGACCAGGCTGGCTTCAAACTCATCTAGCTGCTGCTACCTCTGCCTCCTGGGTGCTGAGATTAAAAGTTCTTTTTAACTTTTAAAATATATTTTATGGAAGAGATTCTTTAAGCTTTTCTCTTTATATAAAATACTATTTTCATTAATTCTTTGAAAACTTCCTACATTATATTTTATCATATTCATCTGCTCACCTTTTTCTGTTTCTACCCTCTTATTATTATCTCCCTCCTCATCCAACCTTGAGTGATCTTCTTAATGTATTCTCCCTCCCCACAGGGTCCATTTGTGCTACACAACTATTCTTGGGAGTGGAGCCTTCCCTGAGGTATGGTTAATGTGCCCTAGGCAATGTCGTTAAAGAGATCTGACTCTTCCCCTCCTAATGTCCATCAGATGCCAATAACTCCTCACCTTGTAGGATAAGGTCATAAGATAGAGCTTTCATAAATTTGATAATAAAAAGGGGTGAGAAAGACACCCAGCAGCCAGAGGGCAACCCTTAATAATCTTAGAAGCCCCCTGCTTCTAGACTCTTTGTCTATCACTACTGTGCTGGATGCTTTTATGTCAACTTGACACAAGCTGGAGTTATTGAAGAGGTGGGACTGTAACAGGAATTTTGCTTATTTTTTTAAACACAGAAATGTTATGCAAATATGCTTTTGTTTTAATCCCAGGTGTGGGATATGAGACTTCAGATTGTCCCCATTAGCTAACTGTGATATGTCTAGAACTCTGGTAGAAGTGTAATTTTGCCAGCTGAAGATAGTTGAAATAGTTTGGAATTTTGGGGACTCTTCAGAGGATATGTAAATGCCAGAGTCCCAAGAGAGGTGGAGGCTGCTGCTCCAGCTGCTGCTGCTGGCTCCTGCTGTTTCTGTTGTTGCTGTTTTTGTGCAATTGCTGGGGTTGCTGGTTGTTGATTAGATGCTGTTGGTTGCTGTTTGTTAAGTAGAAGACATTTGGACTTGCCCCAGGGAACTTGACACCCCTAATCAGCAGAAAGTAATCTAGTGATATTGATGTCCTCTTTGCCCTCCAAGCTCTCCTACCTAGTGTGGGGAGGTGGGAAGGGTGGTGAAGGGTAGTAAGAAAAAGAATCTAATAAAGTAGCCAAAAGTCTGGCTCCAAGGGAGCCTCAACTGAGAAGATGCCTCCATAAGATCAAGCTGTAGGCAAAGCCAGAAAGAATTTACTTAATTATTGATTGAGGCTGGAACACTCAGCCCATTGTGGGTGGTGCCATCCCTGGGATGGTGGTCTTAGGTTCTATAAGAAAGCAGCCTGAGTAAGCCATGAGGAGCAAGCCAGAAAGCAGCACCCCTCCATGGCTTCTGCATCAGCTCCTGCCTCCAAGTTCTTGCCCTGCCTGAGTTCCTGTCTTGGTTCCCTTCAATGAGGAACGGTGATGTAGAAGCATAAGCCAAATACACCCTTTCCTGCCCAGCTTGATTTTTGGTCACAGTGGTTCATTACAGCAATAGAAACCCTAACTAATACAACTATGAACACTTATTTTTTTTCTGTAAAATATGGCATAGCTATCTCTTCCCTTCAATATTTTGTTTTATGCTCACAGTGTCCTAAATTTGGAGTCTCTTTAGTTTAGGTGTTCTTCCTCTGGACATGTCCCCATCACTCCTGATACTATGTGGCTTTCTAACACAAGATACTCCAGCCATACCCTGGCCTTTTCTTGTTCCCATAATTTTTCCTTGCACCTGTGGTTGCTTTGGAGCCTAATTTTGCTTAATATGTGAAACCATATCTTCTTTGTTCTTTCCCTGCATTTACCCAATTGAGAGCCTGAACAGTTGCTGAGCCGATAATAAATATTTCCAATAAGCGCTAGTGAGATTAATTCCCTTCCAATAATGTGGGGACACCTGAGTGTCCTGTGATGGATATAATGGTGAACAGGAAGAGACAGCAGATGGATCAGAGCTGTAGCTAGCAGCCTTTATTGGCTAGCACGGGTCAATATGTCATCCAATTCACTCTGTTCTAATGTCAAAATAAATACCTATATCCTACAATTAGGAAAATTAATTTCCTAATGCTTTTAGAGGTGTTGAAGATCAAAAGTCCTATGGATATATTAATATTATTATCTTAAATGGTCCTCTTGATCCTGAGTGAAACTGAGCTGGCTAAGTCCCAGTGGTACTGTGAAGAAACATGAGATTCATCATCACAAATCTTCAGGGTCCCTCTGAGCAGGAGTATACCCTATGCAATATGAAGAGAGTGGCTTGTGACTTCCAAGGTCCATATATGCATGTGGTTGAGGCAATGTTCTTTGACTGTCCGTGCCTATTGACTACATGTACAATATTGGATATGGCCTTGTTTTCCAATTCTAATTTTTATTCTTCTTTATGTCCAAGGTGCTGGGGACTAAAGTTAGGGTCTCATAAATGCTAGGCAATTATTGTACTACTGAATTCCTTTCTATGGTTCCCTTAAACTTGAAAAGATCTCCATCCAATGGATGATGGAAATGTGAAACATGATTATGTCATTGTGTCATGTTGAAGAGAAGCTGTTGCACTTATGCCGGACAGAGGTGAGGCATGTCACTTCTCTGTGACTCTAATCACTGATCACACTCAGAGATGCTGATATTGAGATGCTGTACAGGTTACAAGTGGCATACGGCTACATAGACAGTGACAGCAAGAGTCCACTGAACAAGTGGGGAAAACAGAGGCAGGAATGTTTTTAACTGTGAGGGTAATATTGCATGCAGCCCTCTCTTAGCTAGCCTTCAGTTTTCAACTGCATATTTAGCACATGTAGATAGGTGATGGAGACATGAGAAACACAGATGTTTTGGAAAGCTATTTCTAAAGAGGGCTATAGTCATTCTATAATAGGTCTCAATGAAAACGCCTTTCTAAAATCTGATATGGATAAATTTCCCTTTAAAATGGAATGTCTTTCCTTTACATGAACCTAGACTTTTCCTGATATTTTGATGAAAGAATGTATTTTAGAGGATATTGTATGGCTCCCAGACTTTGCAATTAATAATTCTAACAGCCATTTTCTTTTCTTTTTTTTTTAATTTTAATTTTTATTTTTTGATACTTTATTTACATTTCCAATGTTTCCCCCTTTCTAGGTCTCCTCTTTGGAAACCCCCTATCCCCTCCCCCTCCCCTGCCTCTATGAAGGTATTCCACCTCCCACCCACCCACCCACCCACTCCCATATTCTCACCTTGACATTCCCCTTTACTGGGGCCTCTAACACCCTCAGACCCAAGGGCCTCTCCTCCCCCTGATGGCCAACAAGGTCCTCCTCTGCCACAT
>CM052703.1:117549055-117607843 GCA_028551405.1 Uromys caudimaculatus | reverse complement strand
AACATGGGTCCCTACATGTGTATTCTTTGGTTGGTGGTCCAGCCTCCAGGAGGACCGGGGGGTCAGGCCAGTTGACCTTCCTCCATGGGGCTGCAAACTCCCTCAGCTCCTTCAGTCCCTTCTCCAACTCCTCTATCTGGGACCTCACTCTCAGTCCAGCGGTTACTGTAAAGTGAAACTTGGGTATGCTGGACTTTTGGGCTAATATCCACTTATCAGTGAGTACATACCATGCTCATTCTTTTGTGACTGAGTTACCTCACTCAGGATGATATTTTCAAGTAGCTTCACAAGGAGTGACAAAAAAAAAAAAAAAAAAGACAATATGTTTACCTAAAGCCACATATTAATCCTACAAGGTAAAACATACACAGTAGGGATTATACATTAGAAGATACCACAAAAAAAAAAAAAAAAATTCTAACAGGTCTGCTTTTACCTGATGGATACTTAGGTACCAGTGCTAGAGAAGTCCAGGGAAGAGTGCATGGGAGAAAGTCCCAGTCAGCTTAGCCAATCCTCCCATCTTGTGTGACTGAATACCTACTGTGCGAGAGCTGGACAGGCCACTAGAGAATATAAACCACACCAACTAACAAAACTCACAAGTAATGACAGTAGAAAATTAACAGGGTCTCTACTGAGGGCTCACAGCTTTGTTAGCTCTTTATTGCTCTGATAAAATGCCTAAGGTAATCAACTTCTAAGGAAAAGTTTTATTTCACACAGCAATTGCAGAAGCCTCAGTCCTGTTCACTTGACCCTCATTCTCTGGGACTGTTGTGAGACCTGGGTCATAGCAAGAAGTGTTCCCTACCTCTTTAATCTGGGAAACAAATGAAAGCTGTAAAAGTCACAGTTCCAATAACCCTTTGAAAGCCATCCCTCCAATGATCTAGCTTCCTTCTCTGGGCCTCACCTCTTAATAGCCCTGTCTCCTCCCAGTAATGACGCTCACTACAGATAAAGTCATCAGCACTTGGTCATTGAGAGACACTTAAGATAGAGTCTATGCCAACAGGTCAATGGGCCAGTGCTCAACCAAACTCTTACTTTGTAATAATTCCTTACATCGTTTTAACAATGCTGTGGGTTAAGTACCATTCTGACTTCTGTTTAATTGATGGAAAATCTGAATCAACTAATGTCTAACAAATTTCCCAATGCTTTTGCATACAGTTAGTGGGAGAACCAAGATTGGGTTCCAGGTAGGTTCATCTTTTAAGAACTTTGTTAACCCCTATTCAAAACAGTGTATGTTAAAAGGCATTTCCCTAGAGGCCTGTAGGATATTCTTATGGTCTATAGGTATTTACAGGTAGACTTAGGCATGTTCATTAATAATGATTCATTTACTAATATTTGACTAAAAGTCATAGTACTGGGAAAAATTCCAAAGAGGAAAATACCTAGCATTCTTTCAGGATGTCACTGGACTACAGGTATATCTTTAGAATTCTGAAATATACTTGTGAATTCTTGGCATCCTTTCTTAGTATGTTCCTCAGACCATGAACTCATGACATCTAAACATGTAGTTCTGAGACAGCAACAAAGACAGAGCAGCAGATATGTTTATCTGTGGCTTCTGAGTAGACATCCTTAATTTAGCACATTGGCTTGGCAGGAGTCACACATTTACTCCCCCTTAACTGAAACAGTCTTTCCTGGAGTCTTAGTTAGGGTTTTACTGGTGTGAAGAGACACCATGACCAAGACAACTCCTATAAGGGACAATATAAGTAAAGCTGGCTTACAGGTTCAGAGGCTCAATCCATTATCATCAAGGCAGGGACATGGCACTGGAGGAGCTGAGAGTTCTACATCTTCATCCAAAGTAAGCCAGGAGCAGACTGGCTCCCACATTTCTAGGAGGAGGGTCTCAAAGCCTACCCCCACAGTGACACACTTCCTCAGACAAGGCCACACCTACTCCAACAAGGCCACACCTCTTATGGTGCCCCTCTCTGGGCCAAGCATATTCAAACCACCACACCTGAAGACAAGAGGAAGGATGAAGGATTTAATGATTCAAGGAGTTCATGCAATGTATGATGCTCACAAAGTTACCAGATTCATGTGCCTTTCCCCAAGGTTATGAAATCAGTAAGCTATTACTAGGTAATGAGGCTCTCTAGTGAGGTAAGGTGTCTGTAAGGTGTCCAGGGAGGTTTAGGGATGCAGAATTTGCAAGTCATTGTTCATGCCGAGTTTATGATGATACAACTGCCCTTGAGTCACTCACACACCTTTGGGTAACTCCAGTAAACTCATTTGACTTAACAAACTAGACTTGGATAGGAATTTTTCTTTGGTTTATTTTCAGGTACCCTATTGGGGATAAATAGCAATCTGTTCACATATCCCTGGGAAGTCACACAACATCAGGAGACAGCCATGTTGTTCCCTGCTGTACAGAATGAGTGGGGAGTTGAGGCTGTAATGTGATCAGATCTGACAAGAGTACAAATGAAGTGCCAGCAGCAATTACTTTTGATACACAGGCAGATAAACAATCTGCGGTCCTCAGAACCAGGTCCAGGCATCCAGGAAATCTTGGTACCAAAACAGATGTGACATTCAATTGTGAAATCTAGGCATAGAGTATTTTATATAAGACAAAACCAAAGTGGTTCCTAATGAAGAAAGTGATAAGCATCACGCGTATTATCATGAGTGATTTTCAAGGAAATAGGAACATCCTCTTGTACTGTGTGGAAAGCACAATTACAGAATTAATCTGGTTGAGAAATATAAAAAAGATAAAGCTTTGCTTATCTGGTTAAACTATTGCTCTTTCTTGAATTACTTGCTGTGAGGTATGTTTGTGTTATCTGCAATATCATAAAATATAATTAAAATAACAGTGGGGTAGTCAATGAATACAGTTAAGAAATTGCTTGCTAGGGTATTTTGAAAGGCTCACTACTGAGTGCATTACTTTAAGGTTGGAAACATTCAGAGTCGGGAGGCAGTTGCATCCATAAGAATGTTTCTAGGCTAGCCCATGCCCTGTGATTGGATACCATAGCTTCAAGGCACCTTCTTGGATTCTCAGTGTGAATGCATCTTTATGAAGTGATGCATTGAGCTCAAGGAGGATGCTACACAGCAGGGGATCTAGTTACCCACAAAACAGCTCTAAAATAAAACCAATGCCAGGAAGGCCACTGTGAGAATAAAATAAAAGCAACAGAAGAGTAGTAGCATCCTTGAGACATTAAGTGGTCATTTGTGATACAGCAGGGCATGAGTCATATACTCCAGACCTTAGAACAACCCAGTTAGGTATATACAGGATGCCTTTTAGGAAAATAAGGAAAGGCTCCAAGAATAAGAATGTTCTAGAAGCTGAGATCAAGGACCATATTGTCTCCAAAGCTCCAGCTTTCCTGGGATAACTAGGTTCTTTGGCCCCATCTCAAATCTACACTTTGCATTTAACTGTAAATGTCTTTTCAGTTACCAAGTCCCACTCTCATTGCTTGGCTAGAAGTCATTAAAACTATCCTTTGAGCTACACTGAAAGGGTCTAGCAATCATCTTCAAGTGTGGGATTCTTCCTTCCTAACACATGGACTGACATGGTGTTGTCACCATTGTTTTACTTCATTTCTTATTCTTTTCAGAGTTATTAAGTAACAGTATTTAGTGATTGCTGTTATTTTGTTGTTAAGGTGTGGATTTTTCCACCCTTTTGGGTTTACTGTTCTGGCCCTATGTATTATTATTAATTGAGAACATACACACAACTTGTTACATTGTCCATTAAAAGATCCACAGGAGTAAAGATTTGGAGTGTGCCTGACTTTAGCCAGAAAACAATCACAGACCACTACAGAATTATAAATGTGCTTCCAGTCTTAAAACAGAAATCTATAATGCCACAGAGTTGTGCTGTCCAAGGAGTAACGACAAGTCAATTATTGACAGTAATTTGAATTGATTAAGAGTAAACTAAAACAATCATTCTGTAACAATGGCTACATTCTATGTTCTCAGGGACTCCTAGTGGCTTTTGGCAATTGTATTGGATAGTACATGTGGAAAGCAAATTCATAATGGCAGAAAGGTCTAAGGACCTTTATTATTCTTGTTCTTATTCTTATCTTGTTGATTCTCCATCAAATGTACATGTCTACATCTCTTTACTCATTTTGGTTTGTCTGTCTTGTCTCACACTTGCCAGCTTCACTACTACTTCTGCTTACTACTCTCCCTTTGGGGCCTAACACAGTCATGTGCTTAACACACTCAGCAAGTGACGGTAGGAAGACTATGAGTTAATCTATTAAAAGCTGGTACGAATTCAGTTCTGAATTGCCTAGAAGGCAAAGGGCTTTAGAGAGGAGGCGGCCCTTTGAAGGGAGAAGCAGCTGAGTGCAAGATTTCCAGTGATATGTGGAAAGGCAATTGATTCTGTGTGGTTAGAGTTCACTGGTTCATAAAGAAATGTGGCCACAGTTGGGTCTGGGCTGATGAGGGTTCCTGATCTTGTATGTCTTCAGGAAGGAACTTGCTCCTGAGAGAAATAGCTAGGATCCTTCTTTGGTCAGTGAGTACAATATGGAACTCATCCATATAGTTTCAGTTTTGAAATTTTAGTTTCTTCCTGTTACCAAACTGCTCTAATCTGTAGCTAGCTTGATGGAAATCCTGATGCCTCTTGCTCCTTTCCCAAGAGCTTTCTCTGCCCATGGACCTCACGAATAGTATGACAGAATGATGCTCCTTGTTGTCCGGCTTTACATCATGAGTGGCCTCTTCCCCAAGGGGCAGCTTTATAGACTATATCTAAATTCAGAACAGGTTTCGAGCTTGTCCCATGCCTAACTTCTTTCCCCTTGAGGGTCATTCCCAGAGTTTGTATCTCTCCAGTTCCTGCCATGCTCACACCACCGTTTCCCATCTTCCCTTTGGGCCAAGTCATAACAATTTACTCTTGATAATATTTGAGTTATGAAGATTCTATATGTCCACACCTGTGATTCTCAGTGGTCTCATGAGATAACATGCATGTAGTGGTGTATGTGTTATCATAGAAACACATGAAATTTCTATTACTTCAGGAATACAAGAGATGGCTGTGTTCTGAAAAGCCCACAGGACAGAGCAGAGAACAGAAATCAATATGACACTTGGAGAGATTCTGCAATAAATAGCCCCGTGTGCCTAAGGACCAGTAAATCATGCTGATTCTACAGCTACCAACTGAATTACACTGAATTACTCCCTTTGGTACATTTTGTACATAGCATATGCTTTTAGGTAACTAAATTTGAGAGACACAAAACCTGCAATAAAGCAGTGATAGCAATCTGAAATGAAAGTACACAGAGTTAGGGACAGATAGATATTGATGACTAGACAATGACACATAAATAGGTAGGTAGATAGCAGCTGGTTAGATTACACATACCTTCATTCATGCGTATTCCTATGTTCGTTTCCTCTGCTCTGAGAAAAGAACTCTCTCTTCCCCTCAGCCTCACTCATTCCTTTCTGAGTCTTCCACCAAAGAGTCTGTTGAGCAGTTTTTGAACTGACTAGATGATAAATTTTAATTCCAAAGATAAAAGTAACATGCACAAAAATCCTTATTTAGGAGCTCAGAATTAGAAGTGCTTGCTGATGGTCTATAGGAACATAGTTCGGTTCCCAGAACCCATGTACTCTGGCTCCCAACTCCTGTAACTCCACTTCGAAGGCATCTGATGCCCTCTTCTGGGCTCCACAGGCACTGCTGTAATCATGTGTGTGTGTGTCTCTGTGTGTACGCCCGTGCATACGTGGGCGTGGGCACTAGATATAGATGATAAATAGATAGATACATAGATAGATAGATAGATAGATAGATAGATAGATAAACAAATTAAAAATTCTTGTCCTCGTATTGAAAAGGATCAAGTAAATTATAGTTTTCAGCCTGCTAGGAATGCAAAAACAACAGTGTTTGCCTTTTATTGGCTCCTAGGAGATAACATTTTCTCATTCCTTACATGTAATTATATATTCTGTTTTTACAGTAACCTCAGGAACTTTACAATGTTGCCATTTTACAGGTGGGCTTGTTGAGGCACAAAGAAATTAAACATTCCCACGTTATGAAGTTCTAGCTTCTAGCTCTTAGACCAATGGTTCTCAGCCTTCCTAATGTTGAAAGGCTTTAATACAGCTCCTCATGTTGTGGTGGCTCTCAAGCATAAAGTTATTTTGTTGCTATTTCATAAGTGTAATTTGCTACTGTTATGAATTGTAACGTATGTATCTGATATGTGACCCCTGCGGGGGTCACCACCCACAAATTGAGAACTTCTGCTTTAGAGTTGAGACTTTGTTTTCTTCAAATGTGATGTTTTCCCAAGTGCTCTGTTTTTGTTTTTGTTTTTTGTTTGTTTGTTTGTTTTCTTTTTTGTTTTTTGGGTTTTTTTTTTTTTTTTTTTTTTTTGGTCATTTCTCTTTTTTTAAATTGGGTATTTTCTTTATTTACATTTCAAATGTTATCCCCTTTCCAGGTCTACTCTCCAGAAACCCCCTATCTCCTTCCTCCTCCCCCTGCTTCTATGAGGGTGCTCTCCCACCAACCCACCCACTCCTGCCTTCCCGCCCTGGCATTCCCCTACACTGGGGCATCAAACCCCCTCAGGCCCAAGGGCCACTCCTCCTACTGATGTCCAACAAGGCCATCCTCTGCCACATATGTGGCCAGCACCATGGGTCCCTCCATGTGTATTCTTTGGTTGGTGATCCAGTCCCTGGGAGCTCCAGAGGATCTGGCAGGTTGACACTGTTGCTTCCCCGTGGGGCTGCAAAGCCCCTCAGCTCCTTCAGTCCCTTCCCCAACTCCTCCATCTGGGACCCCGCGCTCAGTTCAATGGTTGGCTGCAAGTGCTTTGTTTTTACTCATGCGCATTATAGCTGATACACTTTGTGTATTGCACTTTCATAGTTATAACATGTTTGTTTGTTTGTTGTTCATTTGTGTATCACCAAACAGGACTGGGGAGGTGGCTCAGTCAGTGAAGTGCTTGCTACGCAAGCAAGAGGACCCTGAGTTAGGATGTCCAGCACCACATGTAAGCTAAACAAGGGACTGTGCACCTGTAGCTGCAGCACTGGGGAAGGGAGGCAGAGATGAGAAGGTCCCTGGGGCTTACTGACTAGCTAGGCTAACTGTGGGGGAGCTACATGGTTAGTGAGAGATCTTGTTTCAAAAATCAGGCGGAGAGCAATGGAGGAAGACACCGGACCAACTAAATGCATTCCTCCATGTACTTAACTGTACATGCTCATTTGAAAATGGCTTTTCCTTGTTACTTTCCCTCTTTTAAAAATATGTCACATACATCTCCTTTGATAGGATTTTTAGAGCCGGTAATCAAACCCACATATAAACATGTGGTTATGTCTGGTTATACAATTAATGTTAATATATGGCATGTAATCATCATCTAATTTGAATTATATAGCATGTGGTGACATAATTATAACATGTAATGATGGAGAGGTTTTTATTGAAGCTGAGTGAAATGACTGCAGTTTGAATTGGATGTTTCTCAAATTACAACTTCCTAGTTTCCTTAAGAGTCCCTCTGGGACAGGGCCAGGATGAGCTAAGCCTATTGTTGTGAGAAAAATACAATTTAAAAAACCCACACATGATAAAAGAAAAAAAAATAAGGTGAAATGAAACGTGGTATTTCTTATTTTCATCAGACAGGGGAAAAAAAGAGCTACCCTAAAGCTTATTTTTAGAATACTTGCTAAATAAAAATTGCTTGTAAGCTGAGACAAAATATATATTACCCCAAGCTACCATTTAAATTCACCTGCTTGGTCCCTAGAGGGCATCCATTAATCATGGCGTGGGGCACAGAGCAAAGCCATGGTGGCCCCACTTACCCCCATGCCGCCCAAGAGTCACCCCTTCGTTCTCATCCCCTTTGGCTATTTATCTGCACCAGGCATCCTGGTACAAATGACTTGCCCTTTGTGGAGAATTCTGCTGCTGGAAAAGGCAACAGATGACAACCTTGACTCATGGCCATAATTGAGAGGAGAGAGGCAAACCTCCCTTTGCTCTGGAGGAGCAAAACTCTCCAGTGAAAGCTCCGGGACTCTGACTGATAACAGGAAACACCTAAGTGGAAGAGATATCCAGTGGCGTTGAGAGCTGAGTCAGGGAGTAATAAGCCAAAATGAGCAAAAGGAAGCCATAAGGGGCTAGAAGTGCCCCTGAAGCTGACCTTCACGAGCACAGAAGCCTGCCCAGGAGAAGACTCAGAGCTGTCTATGGATGACCATTAAATACTGCAGAGATTTGGATAATGGAGACAATGGTAACAGGGCCAGCTTACTGAGGAGAAGCCCCTCAAACGGGGAGTTTGGAGATTTTTTGTCTTACTTTGATTCTTTACAGCCTCAAGTAGGGTCAGGAGACATTGCAATAGGTAGGTTCTATTGGTTTGCAGGTTAATTTTGGTTGTTGTTTTCATGTTCATTCTATATTTGTTTTATTTCTAATTATGTGTCTATGTGGGAGGTGTATGTGCAAGTGTGAGTCCAGGCACATTGAGTTCAGAAGAGGATATCAGGCGCCCCTGCAGCTGGAGTTACAGGTAGATGCAACCATCTTGACATCGGAACTAAGAAAAGAACTCAGAACTTCTACAAGACAGTATGTACAGTTAATGGCTACGTTAGCTCTCCAGCTCCTCAGTGGTTTTTTTTTGTTTTGTTTTGTTTTATTTGTTGTTTTTGTTTTTCCTTTACTTTAAGTGAGCTCCCAGAAACTCCTTGGGGAAGGCTGAAGCTCAGGAAGAACTCTGGTGTAGAGGACTCTGCTTTCCATATCAGCAAGTGGCAAGATGGAAGTGTGGTCCGAGGGTCATCAGAGTCCAGCTTTGTCCATAACCTTCTGTTACTGTACACACACACACACACACACACACACACACACACACACACACACACACACACACATATATATATCAGATGCTAAATGGAGATACAAACTAGTCAGGGTGTAATGCAAAAATAGGCCTTTCCTGTTAGAAGCCTCTGTCTTCTCTTCATTTACCTTCTATTGCTGCTACTGATACTAAAGACTGGATAATATTTTCAAAAGATGGTTCATACAGTTTTAGAGGGTAAAGAGTCTAACGTTAACAGACAGCGTCTAATCAAAGCCTTCAGCAGGTATTTTCTCTCAGGATTCTGCAGACTCCTGAATGGTGCACGGCACCACATGAAGAAATAGTATAGATGAGCCCAAGAGGACTTGTGTTTGTAGCAAAGCCTTGTCCTTCATAGCTCATTAGCCCACTGATCATGAAAGCTTTCAAAGCCTCCACCTTCAAGCACCATTCATATATGACACCAAGGATCAAATTTCCCACACATAAATTCCGGGAGACTCAGCCAAACCTTAGAGGACTTTGATTTGAACTCTAACGTCATGGCTGTTGATGTTGGAAGGGTCTTCTGGCTCTATGGACCTCCACTTGAGCCTTGGAATTCCCCCTTCTGACTCCTTTGCACTCCTCACAGAAGTTTCTGCTAAGTCCATAGGTTCAGACTAAACCAGAAATGGCCACCAAACCCAAACAATAGGCATGCAGAAGGGCTAATGTAGGAAGTGCTGTGCTGTCTCACCCAAGTAATCAGTCTCAACCCAGGGGTTCTGCAGGCATAAACATGCCAGAGGGGCATTGTCATTCTGACAGTGGTGGATCAAGCCTGTGCTCCTAGCGGCACTTGGTAGGCTGAGATAGGACAGAGGAAGACTTTGAGAGAAACAGAGACAGAGAGAAACAGAGAGAGACAGAGAGAAAGACAGACACACACAGAAAGAGACAGAGACAGACACACACATAGAGACAGAGAGAGAAGAGGGAGAGAGAGAAGAATAAATGAATCATTCTGTCCTATGGGTAGTTGCTCAAGCACATGACCCTTGCCTACATGTTGCATGTCCTGTTTTCATTTTCCATAAGTTAGAAGAGCCATCCTGAGGTAAGATCAAGATGGATGGAGGACCATTGCATCCATCATCCTTGCTGAACAAAAAGCTAAGCAAACAAAGGCTCTGGACATTCATGGTGGGCTTCTATTCCCTTCCTGCTTTTCTTGCTAAACAGATGTTTCTGTCTCGGGGGCAGATGAATTGAACTTGAGATGAGAGGGGTGATATACAACTTGTAGATCTGCGTCTAGTAGAGGACCTTGTGGACCTCCAGTGCTAATGCAGTGTCCTAGTGGAGAGCCCCCACTTGAAAAACAGGGGGAATGAAATGCCCCCAGGTGTTCAGAGATTCGATGAGTCTCTTCTCTTCCAAGCTCCACAAGTGTTAACCTGACTTACAATGTTTCCTCCTCCCTAGGTCTTAACACCAGCTTTTCAGATGACTCCCAAGTCTCAGTCAGGAGGCATCTGCTGGCCCATGTGCTCAGAAATTCCTGTTGCTGTCCCAGCCCTCAGATATGTGAGAAATTTGGACCCTTCCTGCTTCTGTGCCACAATGTTCTATTTATTTTCTGCAGTGCAGCAAACATGGTGTCATCTGGCAGGCATATAAACACAGGAGTGTGCATGGACTCTACACATTGGGAGTAGCAACACTCATCTCTATATACATTTCAAATATCACTCTATTCTTAGACTTCCTATCTACCTTGGTATTTACTTACATTTAGGATGTTGGGTTGGAAATCATTGTAAGACTCACATTCTTTCCTCTGAGCCTAAGGATCTCTATAGTATTTGAACACTTGGTTTTTGGAGCAAGCTCTATGCATATCTCATATATGGAGATCCGAGCTGAGCTATCCTGTGGCTTTCTCACACATGGTGAAGAAAGCTTTAAAGTACTTACAGGAATTGGATTTAGAGAAATTCTGGACACAAATCACAAAAGTATGTGTTGATGTCACACATATTGGCATGAGATTAAATGCGATCTCTTTTAGGTACCAAGATATTGCCTGCCCTCTTGAGGTTGGAGAATAATTCACAAAGGGTCCATATATGTGGACTAAATCTAGTTTCAAGACTCCTGGGTCCTTTGGAATCCCCCTATCTAATTGAAAGCTATAAAATACTGACGAAGCCAAACAGAGAGAATTTTAAGAGCAGGTCTTTTGAAGAAAGTTGTAGAATTTTATCAGAGCCTCTCTGCAGAACTGCATCCACCTTGGCAAGAGAGTGTAAGCACCAGTGTCCTCTAATCTAAACAAGGAGATTCACAGAGTTTGTTGAAAGTGTTATGAATTGTGGCCTAAAATGACTAGAGGTTGAGAAGAAGAGAGAGAAAGGCTGCTGAGTTTCACACCAGATCTTTTTAAAAACTCCATTTCTTAACAGGAACCTTGTTTGTGGATGAAGAACCTGCATGTGTATCACCAGTTTAAGGATGAATACAATAGCTCAGGAGCTTCCAGGAGAACATGAGAGCACCACCAAGTATTGAATGTGCTTGTGTATCCACTGCTCGTAGGGTGTATACACTGTAAAGGGAAACATCCATGGTAAACTGTCTGGGCCTCTTAAACAAGGGTAGGCACAGCTGGAATTCTGCTGTTGTCACAGAATTTAGAAGGATGTCTTTCCATTCTAAACCTCAGTTTATCTACCTGTCTAAGGGTATTGCAATCCCTGTTTTGTTAGGTTATCAGAAAGATGAAGATAATTAAATCAATAACACACACTCAATTCATCCAATGTCTGGCATGTAACTAGGGGATCAAAAAATGTTAGGATTTTTTTTTTCACTTTAGTGTAAGTGAAGATAGTGTTTTAGTATAACATTTGAGTCACAGGACAGCTCTAAGACCAATCACACTTTTGGGCGGTGTGATTCAGCATCATGGACTTCTTCAAAGAGGTAAACTAAAATATTAGCGTTTGGAATTGTTTGACTGTGCTGAACCATTAAAGTTATGATATCGATATACTGATATATATCAGTACCTATCAACATGTATTCAATATGGGAGCATGGATAAGTACATGTATGAATGGAACCCCCGACCTTGTGGGAAAAGGAATGTGTCCCCATAAGCTATCTCATTAGGAAGGAAATTATCCGAGAATTTCTGTTTAAAGCTGATAACGGTACCACAAGTTTGTGAAATGTTTACTGGATGCTTGCCATTGTTGGAACCATTTTCTTCATAGATGTCACTATTTTCCCAAAGCCACTGGCATTCACTCACCTTCCAGCAGTTACTCAGTGACAGAAGCAGGTTTCACATTGAGATAAGCCCTGTGCTAATCTCTTACACCACAGATCTGCCTTTTGAGACCTAGCAAGCTCTGTCACAATGAGCCAAAGGAACAAGGCCTTGAGAAATTACTCAGCAGTGACTGCCATGTTTCAGGAAAGGCTGTTGACTAGGAGCAAGGAATGCCAGGCAGCTGCCTGCTGATCTATTGTCTTCCCATTCTAAGGGCTGGCTTTTACATCTCCTATGTGGATCGCATTTAAAAGTAGGGCCATGTTTCTTCTCATGCAGGCAGTTACCTTGAATACAGAAAATCAGCAGTTCTTTATTGCACTCCTAAGTTACTGGCAGTGATGGAGAAGGCTCAGGTACGACCTTCTCAAGACACCTGCAAAGACTCCTTGCTACTCTGAACCTACATTGATGCTTACCCTACAAACTCATGAAAACTTGAGCTTGTACATAGTTTTTAAATAAAGCAAACTGCTACCCCTAATTCATGTAGGAAAAACTCATTTCTAATAATAGTATCAACAATGACATCTGTGAGTTGGGAAGATAATGGCTCAGTGAATAAATTTCAAATCTCCAGTAGCTACAAAATATCATAGGACATAGCACACATCTTTAATTCCAATGCTTCTATGGCAAGATGGGAGGTAGAGACAGGAGAATTCCTCCAAGTGTATGGGCCTTGCTAATCTGATTAATCTGCCATTTGCTACAGGGAACAACAGAGACCTTGTTTCAAACAAGGGAGAAGGTAAGAACCACAAACCTGAAGTAGTTCTCCTTTGATTTCCATATGCACCAGAGATGGGGGAAGGATAGAGAGCTATATACCTCTCTTCCTAAGGCAAAAATGTTCTCTGGTATGGAAATACACATTCAGCGATTGACTGGTGTCATACATTTAACCCTGATACTTGATTCTTTGCTGTTATTGTGATCAAAGTAAGGCTAGTGTCATCAAATATCCCAAACACTCATTAATATGATTTCATTTTATTTATAAAACAATAAAGGCTTAAACAAATAAAAGTGCTGCAGGGAAGTACTGTTACTTATGCTACTGACAAATGATTTTAGTGTAAAGTACTGATTACATTCTGCATGTGAAACTAATGATGCTTATGCTTCATGCACTGGGGCACTTATTAAACATATTTTTATTGGACTAGGAGTATTCATCCTAGTATATAAGAAGTGGTATCAGCTGCAAGGAGATAAAAGGATGGACAAAGTGAGCATGTTTCCTGACTTAATGAAGCTTCTGACGTTGAGCGAGTGTTGGCAATACTTGTTTGAAGAGAGACAGGTATTTTAAATGGGTGATCTGTAGAGTCACCAGTAATGACTCCATTCTGCTGTGCCACTGTGAGATAGCTCTGGACAGAATGAGATGGAATGAGCATGGCTCTGTTCTGACAAAAGCTTTCTTTGAAAAAAAAAAAAAAGATGGTGGACTGATTTGGACTTAAGATTTGCTGCATCTCTTACAGTGACTTAGGGTGTGAGGCTACCATGTCCCAAATAAAACAGCACAGAATGGAGAATTGGCTAGAAGTTTTCAGATGACGGACATACAGAACAATGCCAAGGCCAACCGCAGCTTGTTAGGTCCATCCGGTGGTCAGCTTTGTCCTTGCTTTTGTAAGACTGGCCTGAACACCCTAGCTGTGGTCATTGTCCCCAAAGCAAGGTTGGACTGTTTGTTTCAGACTATTTTCTCCTCAAAGTGAACATGGGTACATGGCTAGAGGCAGTGAAGTATAGACCCTGTGTGGGGAAAATCTGCAGACAGTTTTGAAGCCTTCCCTTCTGCAATGGGGCCTCCTTTATCATTTGATGAAGTTGCAATGTAAGAAAATATAGCTGTTACTTTCATCTGTCTCTTTCCCTCTGAATTTTGGGGAGCACCCAGAGTTCTTCAAAGGTACTTCAGTGAGCACTGTGTAAAATGGGAGGATCATGGTCAGCTGTCAGTGGCTTCAGACCTATCTGCTCCATTGTGATCTCTGAGAAAGTAACAGAATCCCGGGTCAGATTTTACCTCAACGAAGGCTTCAGAGGAGAAATGAAGTTGAAATATATCATCCCATTGTTTTAATAAAAATATCTGACAAAAACAGCTTAGTGAAGGAAGAGTTTATTTTGTCATACAGTCTTAATATATCATGGTGGAGGAGTCACGGCAGCAGGAGCATGAGGCAGCTGGTCACATTGCTACCACAGTCAGAAAGCAAGGAACAATGGCTGCCTGTGGTCAGTTTGCTCTCTCTTTCTTAAGTTCAGTCTGGTATTTCGGCCTATGGAATGGCATGGCTCATATTATCTTCTCACTTCAAGAAATCCAATCTAGAAACTTCCTCACAGGTATGCCAGAAGTTTTTCTTTCTTCTAAGAGATTCTAGATCCTGTCAAACTGACAATCTATATTAACCACTGCACCCTGCTAACACGTTCTTTTGTGGGTGAGGACAGCAGGCCCCTGAGTCTTGTCACCTTGCTTAATGAGAGCAGATCTTTGGGCCTGCTCTTTCCATGTTTATGTGGTTCATATGGAAAAGCTTAGTTGGCACTTGGCCAAGCAGTGGTTTCCTTACCTGAAAGGGGAGGTGGAGAGGGAAGGTAGACTCAACAGAAGTAGAATGTTCCCAAACTGCTGGCACAGAAACAAGAATAAATGAAAAAGGAAAGTTCACGGAACTTAGGGGCTACCGGGCTTTGATGCTTCATCAAATAAAATATGCAATAAAAACAGAAATGCATGAAACCAATAATCCTGCATTGGATCCCAGAGAAGAGATATATTTCAAAATGAAGGGACACAGGCAAGATGGAAGAAGAGGATAGCGAGTTCCAAGACACAGAGTAGACAGATAAGAAGGTTTTCTCCAACACTGCTTAACTGCACAGGTGTCTGTAGGAAAAACCTGGGGCCTGCTTTCTGGATTTCACCCACATGGCTACACCACGTACCCTGAGCCTAACCTCTGAAATGGACATTGATCCGTATCACTTTCCACTTCACCAATTTGTGGCTCTGTCCAAAGACATCGACAGCATAAGCACAGTAACTGTGAGCTGTGAGCTACAACATGTCTCAGGATATGGGGACTGAGGAGCCTTCCAGTGACAAATTCAATGGTAGTCTCCAAATCTCTAATCTTGGGTGTGGCACCAGGAGTTGATTTTCAAGTTCAAAACTTTCCATATCCTCTTAAAGTTGACTGACTTCTGTTGAGTCAAGGAGATTCAGCACAGTACCAATTGTTCTTTCCTCACCCCTTCTCATCCTCCATCTTTTTGCATGCCTGTGTTTCTGGTGGTTTTCTCATGTATCTCCCCACATTCCCAGTGGGCTTGGCGCAATGTTTCCTGATTCATTTCTTTTGGAGCCCAGCTGAGTGTGTAAAGTTTTGTCTCTGCTTTGTTTTCTGGTGCCAGCAGCAAACAGTCTGGGAGATGCAGGGACAGATTCTCTTTCTTAGGGTTGGGTTCAGTGTGCTAAGCCAGCTTTACTCAACATTGGAACTGTCAATAATAGTAGTCTAAAGACAGGTTCCCCTTGTCCTCTTTGTTGGCTAACAAACAGCAATGGGTCTAGGTGCTCGATTGCTCAAAGAAGATTTACAAAGCTCTCTCAGGCAAGAACTACTCAGACCAGAATTACCAGTACACAAGTAGTTCACTGATTTTAGCCACTTAGCAATGTCTAGACTGAGCTGATTATTTTCTAGTTCCTCAACAAGTGAAGTGTGGACACACAGAAGATAATCCAAGAATCTCTGTCCTTAAACTCCCATTATTAGAAGCCCATAAAGCCCCGGCCATAGCCCTGTTCAAGCTGGATCTGCTTTTCTATTGGCAGTGACATAGTTGACTCCCTGAGGCTGGTCCCCCAACATATTGTGCTCTTCTCACTTGGTTGGAAGATTGGATTGAATTGTCACTATAAAGAGCATGGACTGTTTGGATTCCCATAAGACAATATTAGAAAATATCTGTCAAATTTCCTGAGGATTGATTAGACATTAAGCCATTACTCTTACACTTCCCTCTAAAGGGATAAGAAATAGAAATAAGCCTATATGAACTTGAAAGCAATCATCCACATGGGGGCCTTATTTACATTTATGAGGCCAATTTTAAGTCCTAAAGCTTTAGACAATGGAGAAGAAAGGTCTAAAGAGAACAGCAGTCTAGAAGAATTCGTAAGCTGAAGCTAATGTGGAAAATGGAATAAAGCTAATGAGGACAAAAAGCATGGCTTTAAGACAATTCTCTGAAAAGGGTTCCTTTTAGTGGCTACAGAAATGTGTATTGCAGGAGCTCCGGACATAAGCTTGGCTGATGAAGTGCTTGCCTAATGCATTAGGTTGGGTTGTATTACCGTGCTAAAACACTGGCCAAGACCAACGTGGAGAGGAAAGGGTTTATTTCATCTCAGAACTCATTCAAGGTCACACTCCATCTCTGAGGGAAGTTAGGGCGGGAACTCAAGGTGGAAATGCAGAGGTAGAAACTGAAGCAGAGACCATGGAGAAATGTACTTATTGGCTGGCTCTCTCTGTGTTGCATTCCTACACAGCTCAACCCCTCATGCTTGGGATGGCACTAGCCACTGTAGGTTGGACCCTTCTCCATCGGTTGTTCATCAAGAAAGTACCCACATTCATGTCCACAAGTCATTCTGATGGAGGCAATTTCTCAACTGAAGTTCCCTCATTCTAGGTTGCTCTAGTTTGTGTCAAGTTGACAAAAACTAACCAGTGCCCCCGAAGCATGAAGACCTAAGTTTGAATTCCATCCCCCACGTAAAAATACCTGGTAAGGTGGCTCACACTTTTAACTCAAAAACTGAAGAGCCAGGAAAAAGGAGGATCGTTAGACAGTCAGTTCTACCTAATTGGTAAGCTCCAGGCCAGTGAGGAACCCTGCCTCACAAAAAGTGGAGGCATTACTGCAAAGGACATCGAAGTTGTCTTCTGGCCTCCATAAGGCATACACATGTGTACATTCCAAAATTCTCTGTCTCTGTCTCTCTGTCTCTCTGTGTGTCTCTCTATGTCTGTCTCTGCCTGCCTCTCTCTCTCTCTCTCTCTCTCTCTCTCTCTCTCTCTCTCTCTCTCTCTTTCTCTCTTGTGTGTGTGTGCGCGTGCGCACACACAGACACACAGACACACACACACAGACACACACACACAGACACACAGACACACACACACACACACACAGACACACACACACAGACACACACACACACACACACACACAAACAGTTTCAAAACCCAAAGGAGCAGATTTTCTTGTTCATGTGGAGTCCTCAATCACTGCCAATCAACAGTAGTACCTGAGCATCTATCAGAACAGAGAGTTTGCAGAAAACTAGTGTTATTCAAACAAAGCAACATTTTACAAAACTGAGAGGGAAATTCTCAGAATTTAATCATGCTAAAGATGTGCAAATTTTCTACCAATGTGACAATAATGGCTGAGGGAAACACCTTAAAGGAAGAAGGATTTGTTTTGCTCAGGGTTTCAAAGGGTTCAGTCAGCTGGGGTGGGGAAGGTGTGGCAAAGCAGCTCCTGGTGGTGGAAGCTTGTGGAGGCTGTTAACAGCTTTGCAGACAAAGAATAACAGAGCTAGGAAAGGTCCAGGGGTGGATTTAACCTACAAAGATCTCCCCCAGGGACCTACATCTGCCAGCTAGGACCCACCTCATAAAGGTTTTATACTCTCTCAAAACAGTAACATCAGCTGGAGAAAAGGCATTAAAAGTGTGAGCCTGGGGAAGACGGAGTATCTGATTTCAAGCTTAAGAGTAGTGAAGGCAATTTACTGAATTGATTTTAAGCACTTGAGAGAGAAGACAGGAGACTGGGAATTCAAAGTCATTGTTAACATTGCAAGTTCAAGGCCACGTTGAACTACATGAGATTCTCTATCAAAAATAAGACCAAAAAAAAAAAGATCTAGATACTGTATACATCTCTAAATTTTGTGACTTGTGATTATCCTCTTTACAGAGCCAGAAACTTAACAGTCACTGGTATGTTTCAGTCCATTTTTATTACACCAGGACATATGATTGATAATTTGTAAGATAATAATTGATAACTACAGTCATTATTTAACAAAATTAAAAAATATGAGCTTGTTATCAATTAAATAAATAAAGAGGCAAATCCAACACTTAAAATGTATCAGTTTTGTTTTACTATAATTGTTAATGTCCTCATAAGATTGGGATTATTGTAACAGTTGTAGGTTGACGTGATATTGTCCCTCTACCTTCACATTTGGCAAGTCAAGTTGTCACTGTGAGAGGAGCACCACAGAAATCTGCAACGGCTGCAGATCATTTCTTCATTTGTGCATTTGCTGTCTGTGCATAAGACATCCACAGAGGAAGTGCCAAGGAAGCATTAAACTTTAGTAATGTCCTCAGGATCATAGGACTACCGAAGGCACAAAAAGTACAAAGCCCTCTTTCCCTCCTCAGAAGTTATGTTTTAGATTCCATGAAACTTCAATTGCCGATGAGTGAGCGACATCATCACATCTGTCTCTGTCACTCCACTTGTGAACATAAGCAGAATGGCTGCCAATACTCACTTCACAACTACAGTTGTTAATCGTAGTCATAAGTTGTCTGCTTACAATAGAGAGAATTGTGTGTGTGTGATTGTTTATCAGGCTATCTTTAATTTTAGTTAACTTTAAATTGTTGTTAGTGCATACGTATTGTACCAACCAACGTGTTTTATTGGGACATTTTTTCACATCTCTATCATGTGACTCAGCCCTATTCAACCTTCCTGCTTTTCCTGCCCTTGTCTCCTTCTCTGTCTCCTTTCTCTTCCCACACAATCTCTTATATATTTTCATGTATTATGATATTTTCAGATCCAGAGTCCACACTTGAGAGAAAACATGTAATATTTGTCTTTCTGACTTTGGTATGTTTGCTGAGCATCATGGCCTCTAGCTCCACCCCTTTTTGTACAAAGAACATACTCTTGTTCATCTTGACTGAAATGTCTGCAAAAAGTAATTATATCTCATTTTCTTCATCCAGTCCTCTGTGGACGGGCATCCAAGCTAACCCTATAAATTGACTATTGAGAAAAGCAATCAATAATCACAGCTACATGCACATTTTCTATCAGTAGAATTTATAATAATTGTATGTAAGGCTTTAAAGAAGATTTTCATCTTACCTCACTTACTATACACATATATTGTATGGATAGAGGTGGGCGGTATGTACACATGTGTGCATGCCCTTGGAGGTCACAAGAGGGCACTGGGTCACCAATGACTGGAGTTACAGGGAGTTGTGTGCTGCTGCCTGTTGGATGAGAAGGACTGACTAGGGCCCTCTGCAAGAACAATTAAGCGTTCATAACCACTAAGCCATCTCTCCAGTCCCAATATGTGTAGATTTTTAAAGGTCATACCGTGCAAAGCACTCAGGTGGAGATGGACAGACGGAGAGTCACATGCATCAGAAGAAAGTTTTTTGTAGTCGCCAAGGTTGTTTGGTCACTCTTAGGTTTTCAGACATGTCTCTGTTTTCCACAAAATCTGTATTTCTTTCTTGTTTTTCTTATTAGCATCTGACAATGCTTGCTCTTGCAGAACACAAATCTATCTTAACAATTCTCTCTACTTTTATAGATCTTGAAATTAAGGTTAATTGATTAATTAATTGATACACAATACTAACCATATCAGATCTATCTTTTGTCCTTTATGCCCCAAAAATGTATTATCAGCCCAATGTCCAAAAGTTGTCTCGGCAGTTAAGAGCATTTGTTGTTTTGGCAAAGGACCCAAGTTCAATTCCCAGCACCTACATGGAAGCTCACCACTTCTTCAGGCAACAGATATACATGTGGTACACAGACACAGACATATAAAAAAACTTAAAAATATTAAAAAGAAAGAAAGAAAATATTTCTGTTACCCTTTGAAAAAGTCACTTTCAGATGACAAATTGTGTTCGTCACCAGGAGCCAGCCTTTACAGCTGGTGCCTGGTCATTTTGATTTCCAGCTTCTGCATTTCTGCACAAGGGCAGTGAAATAAAGCCATTACATTTTTACAGAACTTTGCATTTTATCATGCATCTTACTACTGCTGCTTCTTTTGATCCTCACAATAGTGGCGAGACACAGAAGACAGATCTCATTTAATCTACGAGGAAATTAAGGCTGAGGAAGATTAAATCAGTCCTGTACAAGTTTTGCCATATTACATTATAACTCTCATCTTATTTTTCATGATCACAGTCCTTAGTGGAAATGCAAATAAAATTACTATAGTCCATTGAGCAAAGTGAGGTAATAAAGAGAGATTAGAGTGTTCAAATGAATTGAGCAGTAAAATGCCCATCAGAATCAAAGAGGTAGAACAGGAAAGAAAAAGGCGCTGGAGATCTCCGGAGACTGTTCATTCTGAATGATTTTCTCAAAGGCCCAAATATTCCAGACAACTGTGAAAAAGCCCTTGAATCATTGATGTAAGTCCGTGGTGCAGAGGAGCTAATGTTTCTACTGTAGAATCAAGGCTATCACAATCTAGGGCTGAAGAGAGAGATGGACCAGAGGATAAAGTGCTAGCTCTGCAAGCATGAGGACCTGCATTTCAGTCACCAGAAACCATGTAAAGCCAGGTGTGGAAGAAGATGTCTCTCATCCCAGAGCTCCTATGGTGAGATGGACATGGAGATGGGAACATCCCAGAAGCTTTCTCGCTCTACTGAGTCACACACAGCAGTGAAATACTAAACACAGTGGAAAGCTAGGTAGAATATTAGGACTGAGACATGGTACCCCCATGTATATGTACGTGTATATGATCATGTATACATTGTATATGTATACATATATGTGTATATTATTGAAATTGTGTATCTGAAAAACTCAAACACACAAATGCACACATACACATAATAGACACATACGCATAATTCCTTGAAAAAAAGACTTTGACAAAATTGAGCATCGCTAACTTGATCATGTGACATGCTTCCGATTGTGAAATTTGAACCAGCACGATGATGCCCATGGAATGTTAGCATTTGGGGTTTTCTGACAGAGGATGCCTGTCTTAGTCAGGGTTTCTATTCCTGCACAAAACATCATGATCAAGAAGCAAGTTGGGGAGGAAAGGGTTTATTCAACTTCCACTTCCATGCTGCTGTTCATCATGAAAGGAGGTCAGGACTGCAACTCAAGCAGGTCAGGAAGCAGGAGCTGATGCAGAGACCACGGAGGCATGCTACTTACTGGCTTGCTTCTCCTGGCTTGCTCGGCCTGCTTTCTTATAGAGTCCAAGACTACCAGCCCACAGATGCTACCACCCACAAGGGGCCCTCCCCCCTTGATCACTAATTGAGAAAATGCCTTACAGCTGGATCTCATGGAGGCATTTTCTCAACTGAAGCTCCTTTCTCTGTGATAACTCCAGCTTGTGTCAAGTTGACACAAAACCAGCCAGTAGAATGCCCAAGCACTGCTTATTAAAAATACTGAAAAAATTCTCTAAAATGCAAAATACTTCTGGCCCCAAACATTTCACATAATAAATGTTCTATCTGTAGTGCATATCATTTTATATTTATCTGTAGCTTGTGTGTGCTGACATTAACCAAATGTATTAAGTCAGTCCATCACATAGTTCCTCAAAATCATCCCACTGTATAAATTGTTCCAGTTTACAGATGAGGAAATTGAGATCAAGAGCTTAGCAAACCTTGACACTTAGGTTTCAGTGTTTATTGAACTTTAGACACTGTGTCTTGAGTCCTGTAACAATCCCAAGATAAAACAAGCTGCCTGTGCTTGAACTATCTGCACAACTGCTGCAACTGTATTTAAAACCTCTTTGTGTTTTGCATATTTGGTAATTAAAGGCATAACTCCCCTTAATCAGGTTCTGCGTGAACCAGTATGGGATCTAGTTCAAAACCCACTGTAATGGCATTTGATGTCTATTTCTGGGTTGCACATGTTTTCAATTCTCCTATACACAATCTTTCAAATAGCTCACAGGACATCTTTGTAATTTTTAGATTGACTTATTTTTTGCATATGACAATTTTGTCTACATGTATTTATGCACACCAGGCACATGCCTTGTGCCCAATAAGTTCAGAAAAGGGCATCAGATCCCTTAAAACTGGAGTAACAGATGGTTGTGAAAAATCCATGTGGGTTTTGGGATTCAAACCTATATCCTCTGCAAGACTAGTAAGTGCCCCTAACCACTGAGTCATCGCATGTCCCCATCCCCATTGTATAGTTTCTTTTGACTGAATTCTACTTGTCATAAAGTTAAGTAACTCTAGGGCTAGCACCAGGTTGTCCACATTCCTTAAATATCAACAAAAACCTATATGCTGGGGTCCGGTCAGCCAACCACAGGCCCAGCTACTACCATTTGGGCAAATGGTACCATCTCTGAGCCCCAGATCCTTCATGCAGATGAGATATGTACTTTTGATCGTCTTCCCTGGGGTAAAGTGGATTAAATTGCATAGTACTGAGATGCCTGAAGTGTTTGCCTTCATTATATTCTTTGGTTACATGTTAGGGAGGTTCAGATAAATTTCTAAGTTTGTAAGTTAGCCCGTGAGCAAGTGTAGAAGTTGATGGAAAAGCCATCCAGACAGGGAATGAATGGGCAGACCATTGGGCTCCCCACAGTGTAATTACAGACTTCCAAAAGGCATGCTTGGAGTGTATGTGGAACTGCTGAAAGCTAACCTGTGCATTTATTACTGTATATCCTCCTAAGACCCAAGATAGTCAATGCTTCCCAGGGCTCATAATGGTTATGGCTTTTGAAAGTTATGGAGACAAAAATATTTTCTACCATCATTTTTTCTTTCCAGAGAGAGTTTTCCCTTACTTCATTTCTTCCAGGGTATTTTTGATTCTCTTCTTCCCACTGAGGAGCTAATTATTCCATCCTAATGAGGAAAAAAAATCTATGTGTGCATGAACTAACAGGCAGGTATTCGGGCCACTGCCATGTCTCGTGTGGATTATGGAATTATTATATCAGCATACTGAGCCTTCACCTCATTGCAGTCTCCTTCTTTATCTGTGATAACTGCTCTTAAGCTCAAATCCTACACCATTCCTGACAGCTCATGTCCCTAACTGGGACAAAGTCTCGACCGGTGGTTCTCGATCTTCCTAATGCTGCTACCCTTTAACTGTAGTTCCTCACGTTGTATGACCACCTCCCAACCACAAAACTATTTTTATTGCTATAGCTGTACTTTTGCAACTACTATAAATTATAATGTAACTATCTTATATTCATAATAGCTGATTTGTGACCCCCATGAAAGGGTTATCACACTCCACAGGTTGAGAGTCACTGGATTAGACCGTTCAGAATCACCCACTGTCCTGAGATCTCTAGGGACCTGGGCGTATCCTTAGCCTCTCTATAGCCCATCTGTGACAGGTTTTATTTTAAATTACTCACAGTTTTATTAGTGCACGTCTTTGTACATGCCATTTCTACCCTTTCTTAGTTCTTTGAACCCAGTTAAGCAGCAGCACTGCCTGAATAAGAGAGACCAAGAGGACGAGACTGCTTAGAGGCATTATTTACTTGTTCACAGTCCTCAACCTACAAAGTTATAGTAGTTACTTCCAACTCTGCACCTTTTGTCACTTAAGGAAGTCCAAAAAAGAAAGGAGGTTCTGTCTTTCCTTCCCTGTACTTTTGAGATGTTGTCCAGACTCCATACATGAGCTCCCCACAAATATTTATTAAATGAGCACATCTTGTGCTTTGCATGCAATGCTCTTGGATGTATAAGCAGGCAAACAGACCATGTCTTTATCTATCTGTGAAATCTGGGAACAAGTCCTATGAATGATTTTTAAGTGGAAAATCTAAATTTGAGTCCCAGCTCTGCTACTAATGTGCCATAATGAAAATCAGGGCAAATCAAGGAACTTTCTGACTCTTCATCTGTATACAGATGCATGCCTCCACTCTGCTAATGTGAGAAAACATTCCCTGACAGGGAGTGATTGCACACTGCATCTGCTGATAGCCATTCCATCTGCTTTTTAGAGTGAAGGCCATTCCCTACAAAGTGATGGGAACAGTGACTGCACAAAGCCATCCCACAGATGCTTGGGTAATGCAAAGCTAGAAACGATGAATCCCGGATTCCTGAGACAAAGCCCAGGCTTACATTGGACCCCCACAAAGATGTCTGTATATTTGAAGGTCATTGTGCAGGGCATATAAGGTAACTATGTCACAATGGGGAAATGACCCGACTCTGTAGAGCTCAGAACTTGGCATCTGTGTTTCCTTTGTTTCTGTCATCTCTGGCCTGCTTAGCTAGCTTTCTCGGAGCTGTTAAGAGTAAAGCTGACACTGGCACCCAGATGAACCTAGGCATCTAACTACATGGCTCTAGGATGTGAAATGGATTTCATCAGAAATGAATTATGGTTATGATGGCATAGCATGCATTAAAATCCCTATGGGTAGAATAACTGTGATACTCCAGTGATGAGTGCATTATCTTTTAGACAATGTCGCACTAAATTATTGACTTAAAAATGTTTGTTAGAGTGCTATATTATGATACTGGTGGCTTTAAACTGTAGTGTTCAGACACTGGAAAGATGTCTCAGTGCTTCAGAATACCTTCTGCTCCGTCAGAAGACCAGGATGTGGATCTCAGTATCTTTACATCGGGTACATTCCCAAAGATGCATGTAACTCCAACTCCAAGGGATCTGAGCTCTAATTCTGACCTCTGTGGGTTCCTACACACACACTAATAAGCACATAATGTATAAATGCATGCAAATACACATGAACATAAATACAGTAAAATACATGTTTGTCAAAATTTGTGATGTTTATATAGCAATTTCATGAAAATGCACGTTTCAAGGTTCCATATACCCCAAAACGGTCTTGGATACACCTAGAAATATACACCTTGCTATATTTTAGCAAGATTTGGTGTAGTTCGTACATAGAGGGATACTTTGAGAGGTCCCAATCTGGATGTTCTGTGCAACATTTAAAATACATGGACATTTAGGTACAGTGCTGTATAAAAACAAACAAACATGAGGCATTTAGCAAGAACAATTTATCTCTCTGAAAATTTTATAGCTGGATTACACTGTTTGTATTTAAGGCAGGTTCCTGTCTGTGAGGCAGAAAAGAATGTATGCAGTCAAAACAAGTAAACACAAGACATCCAGCACAGCAATGCACTTTCAGCCCTTGTACTTAATTAAGCCTCACACTGACTCTGTAGTCTCATACTGTAGAAGGTGCTGAGACGTTCAGAGATTTCTCTGTATCACAGAGTTCACACCGGATAAAACTGAGTTTACATTCTGCCCTCTGTGAAAGAGGCTGAGTAACTGAGTGTACACCTCACATACAGGCGTCTAACTACCTTCCTGCTACCAAAATATGGGGAACGAGCATAAAAGGAAGGAAGGAGATGAAGAAAGAGGAAGAACATGAAGATACTTTTGGATTGTGAAGCGGCATGGGCCCTCAGACCTAGGTTTATTTTAACTGTTGCTTCTTTTTTAAGTGGTACATGGAAGCAAGTGTGCCCTGTTTGTCTAAATAGTCTTATGCGATTATCTGCAGGAGGCACAGACTTGGGCTCCATGTAGAGGCACATTCTTCTTTTTGTTTCTCAATGTCCTGTTTTGTTCCATTCCGCGGGGTGGTTTCCTGTTGATCACTCATTTATGATACTCTAGAGGACAGGACTGGTGCTGATGGCTATCATGCATCGAAACACACTCAGAAATGGCTTCCAGGATGGCTTTGATGGAGTATGACTATACAGTGCTCAGGCTCCCTGCAGGCTATTTGTAATTGCAGCACAAAGCTCCAGGAGACCTAGTCCTCGGAGTAGGAGGGTTGGAACAGCACCAGGCCAGCTGCTTCTCCTCACCACTGACTCACACACTTCCTCTCCAGGCTGAAATCTGATGTCGCCAAGACAGCTGAAAAACTCAGTAAATTTCTGTTTAAATAGAAGCGAATCAAGGAGTTGAGCTTGGACATGGATTCCAATTTCTCTGCTGCTACAACTCCACAATTGCCCAACACCACCAGCCAGCGCGTTCTCAGCACCAAAGCCCACTCCCAGGCCCAACACTGGCCAAGTTCAGCAACTTTGGCTGGGCACAGCGGAGGCCAGAGTTCACAGTTCATCACACCCAAATATGGCAAGAGTTCTAGACGGCAGAAGCATCCCAGCTGGGCTTGAGGTGAGTCAAATCAAAATGCATTTCTCTTCACATGGGAAGCCATTTTATATAATATAGATAGTTTGGGCTGAACATAGAAGTACTGCAGGCGTAGAATAAAAATTCAAAGTGACATTTATGGAAAAAGGCATCTTTCAAACTAGCTCCTGAAATGACTACTGTAAAAGTTACTTTAACCCAATGAAGAAATGTACTCTATTATTTATACATATCGTATTAAGAGCTCATTTCATTATTTTATGCATTTCCACTTACTGCAGATTTTAAAATTGTATTTGTGCAATATCTTTCAACACCATAATTTAATTTCTCCTGAGTTTGTTTTCTTGTATAACAGTAATTAATATAGCAATAATATTAATAACTATAGAATAGTAATAATAAAATGCTCAATATGCTCACAGTGTGGTATACATGTAAGTGCACTGCATATATGGAATAACAACAGTCACAACCTTTGTTAAATGGGTAGATGCACTGTTAAGTGTTCTTAGTACATGCACACCCAAAGGAAACAAAATACAAAGGGCACAAGAAAACCTTGAGAAGTGTCTTATATGTTCCATGACTGTGATACATCCAAACTCAGAACACATTCAATATATGTTGTGCCTTGTGCGTCCATTTTGTACAAATAAAGCCATTAACACTCAGCTACCCTGGAGCGTCTTCCACATTCAGAACTTAGTAATTAACTTGTTCTCTGTTTGGTTTGATCCAAACTAGAAATCTCACAGAACATAAGCCCTGAATGTCAGAAGCTATTTTTGAGAAGATTTGGGTGGTTAGCATTCTTTAAGGAACGCAGATGAATATATATACCAGTCGTACTTTCCGGTCCCAAAAGGATCAGTGAAGAAGCTCCTCAGACAAAGGACCCTTTCCTCCCCTGCAGAGTGACAGTGGTGACTCTAGTCTCCCCCCAGCTCCAGCTCCGGCTCCGGGTCCCACTCCGGTTCCAGCTCTATGGATACCCCAAGACAGCACCACCATCTCATTCACCCAGCCTCTTGTTTGTGCCTCTTTCATATCTAATATATCAGTTTAGGAAACTGTGTCCTTTGCTTGAGGCACTCAGAAGTATAATCTGTCACTAGGAATTGCTTTTTTCCAAGAAGAAATCATCTTGACAGGAAAGAAAACAAAAATCTTCTCATTAGAAAGAAAATATTGATTATGGTTGCCAACTATTTTCATTCATGGGACCTTTAGCTCAACTGAGACATCCAGTCCCTTGGGTGCCTGGTCTCCACAACTATAAATTTACCATCTCAGTTTCTGTCACACTTTGCCTGTTACTCTGAGTAAGTGGGTAGAGATGACTCATTTGATTCATTGAGCTTGCTCACAGTGGCCTGGCAGTCATGGTCAATGTGAATTCCTCTTGCTCCCATCTAGAAAGACAGCTATGGACTGATGTGTCTTAGCTCCTAATCCTCGCTAGAATGTTTTGGAATATTATCCCAAGAATCCTGGGATAATTGTCTAAACACATGGTCAGATTAAGAACTCAGCATTCAAAATAAATGAATCCAATGTAAAATCGCCTTGGGAAAAGGAATGCAAGGCTTTATTGTAGGTGTCTCAGGCGTGTACAGAGATAGACACAACAGAGAACACCGCAACCAGTTCATTAGGACTTCTCTCTCAAGGCAGGTATCAGTCAGGAAATTCTTATCTCCAGCATCTTGTTATCCTTGTCTTGTACCATGCCTAACTCAAATTGAACTCATCATTTTCCACAACCCCATGCCCCTGACCCAACCCAAAGTTTAGGGAAATGGGAGTTGGTGGCCTGCTTTGAAAGAGGCTTGCAGGAAGCGGAACCTTATTCAAGGCCAGCAAAAACCAAAGACAAAACCAAAACAACAACAACAAAAAACCCACTAGGGTGAAAATTTGAATGAGAAGAGGAAAAAATTATGGTTCTCTTCAATGATCTTCATGAAAAAGAGTGAGGAAAAAGTTAACTTGTTTTAACACCAAGCAGAGTTCAGAAGTGTGAGAGGAATTGTTTGAAAGAAGCCATAGGAGTTCCTTTTGTTTAAAGAGGCATTTTCATGTAGCTGAGCGCCTTGAGACTCAGATGTGAGTCTCTCTGAGCACCTTGAGATTCAGATGTGAGTCTACCTCATACATCTCCCTCCTGAATGAAACATCCTTATTCCTAGATCTAAGGTAATTTTATTAATTTTTATGAATATGAAAAATAAAAGTTTATCTTAAAACAAAGTTTATCTTAAAACAATTATGACTAAATAATAAAAATAAAATCATCATGAGGAGACAGCAATTGCTAACCTGACATAGTTTATTCATGAAAATCATACCCATTTTTTTTCTACCCTAAATCTCTCTAATAATGTGTCTGTTACCATTTTTGTATAGACTTAGTTTATTATATTAAATTTCTCTAAAATTATGAAAGTCATATGCTTTAATGTGATCAGAGAGACAGTGTGAAAATAAATAATGAATGATCTCCTCTTTGTGGTCATTTCCTGCTTCCTGTTCTCAAGAAATTCTCTCCATGCTCTCAACTCCTTCAGTGTTCTCAGGCAACTCTCAGAAAACACAGGGCTATCTTAGAATAGAGTCTCCTGCTCCAGCTGCCAGCAGGAGAACCTGGCTCTCGTCTGTCCTGCAGAGAAACTAAATAGGCCAGGGAGACAGAGTTGGCTGAGATGGAGAATAGCACCATCCATTGCTCCTCACAGTCCTTCAAACTGTGTCAGGCCCATGGAAATAGTAACATCAGTTGTTCACGCAAACAAAGGAGCCATATCATAGAGTCTCATGCATACAGGTGTTTCCTGCATCACTGCCAACAAGTACTATGCTATGGAATCAACCTAGGAGCTTGTCAGTCACTCATAAGTAAACTATCAGCGATATATCGAAGTGTTTGTGTTACAAAACTCTTAATGGAATCCCAAAGGATAGAAAAGAGGAAAGGAGGGTGGGGAATGATGGAAGGAGATGGTGGGGAGAGAGAACAAGTAATTTAGATGCTCAGTAACGGGCAAGTTTAAAAGCACAATAGTGCCTATCCTTCTGAGAGAATGATGCCCTAATTTTATAGCAGAATAATAGCTAATGCTAAGTATCACTTAGTTTTGTTGCAAGCAAGAGAAAACAAACTCTGGTTATAATCAGAACTAAAGTGTAACTCACTGGAAAGACGAACAGCTCAAAAATGTATGAGAAAACTGGGGTACGGTGGGGACACTTGGATGTGGGAACTATGGCATTCCCTACTTTACCAAGATCATCAGAGTGTGGTGTTGCCAGGAGATGCGAATGCCAATCATTTTGCTTTGTCCTTGCAATCTGCAGCAAAATGAGATGCACAGGAGGAGCACCCATCAGTCGCAGCTCACAAATGCAGTCTTTCCTTATTTTGGGGCAACACATGGACTAATCTTTAATTGTTAAATGGAGGGAAAAATTTCCACTTCTAATTTCATAGCTTTCATAAGAAGGAAGAATAGTGGATCTCGGGCAGGTAAAAGCTATGAATATCCATGACCTAACACAGGGTGTTATTTATATAGTCAACTTTAGAAAAAACTCTGTCTAGTAAGGCCCAAGTAATCTTTTTTTAACCATAAATAAACTCCTCTCCTTTTGAAGACATAGGAAACTGAAAAATGGCTGAGAATAATGTTATTGACATCCTGGTTACACAGTTATGTTCAGTCTGTAAAATTTCATTAACTTCTATACATGTTTTTCTATGCATACATTATCTTTAAAAATAGATTCCATTTTTAGAAGCAGGTACAACAAATATCTCATAAATTTTAAAAACACTTTGAAAAGTCTGAACCATCCAGACTAAATATTTCCTCTGTTGATATTTTGAAACATTGGAACAATGCCAACCGGAGCTGGAACAATGCCAACTTGAACTGCCATAAACATTACCAATAGAAAACAGTACTAGAAACATAAGAGAAAGGGATATGCTAATTAAGATATTTATTACAATGTAAAAAAAAAATAGAGTAGACTGTAGTCCTTATTGTTATGATTGGTGCCATCCTATTTGTTTCTGGGCTTCCTGGGCAATCATCTGTCATCTCAATATCTCAGGAGAGAGAAACACACATTTTCATTCATAAGAGAGCCTTGGATATTCTGGTCCCATAGAATCGAAATTTTAATAGCGGTTCCATGTTTCATAGTAGTCAAAAGATACTCTCTACATTGTCAGAGCAGGTAACAGTGAATTCTTATTAACAGCATGGACATTTAGAATCTAGCACATCTCAGAGATAAGACAAATAATATGGCACATGGAGCAGCTATTTTCCTAGTGATAATGGGGATCTGTTCATAAGCAGTGGCTCTCCGATGATTGCCTAACAGAATATTCTGGTTTGACTTTGAGGTGCACACCCCAGCAGTATATGTGTCTGAGTGTTTCATCCCCGGCTGATACTTCCATATTGTGAGGTTGGTGGGTTAATGGAGCCTGATAACTGTGGATATGGATGCAAAAGTGTCAGCTATTTCTCCAGTACCATGTCTACTTGGATGCTACCATGCTCTCCAAAATAACGGTAACGGACTGAACCTCTGAAACTGTAAGCCAGCCCCAATTAAATGCTTTCTTTTATAAGAGTTGCCATAGCATGGGGTCTCTTCATAGCAACTGAACACAAACTAAGACAGAACTTGCACCAGGGAGTGGAGTGCTGCTGTGCTCGGCTTGACCATGCTGCTTGTTGACATAAAGTAGACTTTCTGCATTTTTGATTATGAAGTGGAACCTTCTGGTTTCTTTGGAAAATCAATTGTGTTTGGATGGTGTGTTGCTGGGACAAACACATGAAGGAGTGTTTTCCTGAAGCAGACACAAAGGAAAGGATGTTTTGCTAAAGCATACATGTAAGAAACATTTCACTGAAGCAGACAGGAGCGAAAGGATATTTTGCTAAAGCAAGCGTATGAAAGGATGTGAGATGAAGTATTCCTCGCTAATGACACTCATGTACTGGTTCATCTTACATGCAATTGCTGAGCTCCATTTGTCCTGACTCCATAGAGAGAAATACACCAAAACACTTCTCAAGACGTTTTTGCAGCTTCTTGCCACTTCCTTGGACTCGGATGATTTGGCAGAGTGATGTCAGCTGGTACGGACTCACATGGAGTTTTGCTAAGATAGACTCACATGCTGAGGCAAGACACATGATGAAGCAGGACACGTGGGGGACACACATGATGTTTGAAGGAAGTATAAACAGGACTCAACCGACTGTGAGAGGGACTTGGCTTGGTTTGCTTGCATAGCTAGCTCTGTGATGATTCTTGGTCTCACTGGTCTTTGCTTCACTGAGAAAGGCATGGCAAAGAACTTCTCCTGACATCCCTGGTGATCCTGCTTCCTACTACTGATTCATGCAAAGGCCTGGCTGTCTCTGCTAGGTCGTGCCACCACTGCTGATTTATGTTTGCTATCCCAACACTACCAAACTGGACTGCTGGGATATTTGTGAAGTGTTTGTGAGTAGATTGAGCTGCTGTTGCTGTCCTGTAAACTGAGCTGCTAATTTCCTGACAATGCAGATGGGATTTGGTCCTAAGAACAATTTCTAAACAGGTCCACTTTTCCCGTATCCTTTTCTTTTCCACTACTTCTGGTGGGTGGTGGGCTGGAAGGGAGGTTAAAGCATTTAGGAACCCATATTAAGAATGAGGTTGAGAAAAATTCAAGCTACAGGATTAGCAAAAGAGTTGAACACTTTAAGTAGAGCTTAGTGAGCATGCTAAGCATATGGGAGACAGTGGTATATTGCTGAGAGCAATGTAGATTATGACAGCCTGACTCAAGAGGTTTCAGAGGAGAAGAACCTTAGCAACTGGCCTAGAGATCTTTCTTATGATGTTTTTGGTGAAGAACATGGCTGCTTTTTTGTCCTTGTCTGAAAAGTCTGCCTGAGGCCTGGTATTGGCAGAGGAGATTTCTAGACAGCCTAATGTTGATTGTGTTGCTTGGCTATCGGTAGTCACTTTTATACAGATCTATAATGAACAGGAGCAAGATGAGCAAGAAAAAAATATAAAATGTATAGTTTGAGGAGAAAAGGAACACCAGGAAGTTCAACAGCACTCAGTCTAGTGCTCAAGGAAATGGAACCTGTAGAAGAACGCTTGATGTTAGAAGGAACGAAGGGCACAGTGACCTCCAGACAAGACCTCACCAAGCTAAGCTTCCTTGTGAAAGGGAGTGAAAGAAAAGATCCAGCAATGATGGAAACCATTAAAAACAGAAAACTGATAAAAATGCATTTGAACAAGGGAGCCAAGTTCCAGCCCCATCAAGCAGCAGAACTTGACAGCTTTGGCCACATGGTTCTTGCTTTCAAGTCCAGGATAGAAAAAAAGAGGTTGTGGAATCTCCCTCCATGGTTAAGGAAAACCACTGAGGTTTAGAAAAACACTGAGATAGAAGGGGTGTCTCTGCTTGGCGACCCAGAGAGGATGTTGTGTGATGTTCTGAAGGTGAAGCCTGGATTTCTTTGGAGATCCCTTGGTGTCAAAGAATACCTGCTGAAGAAAGCTGCTAACAGGATGTGGAACTAGCCCAAGAGAGAAGTGTGTTGGAATTAATAAAGCTGAAAGGCGTTAGAGATCAGAAGACTGCTTAGACATCAGACATGGAGATTCAAAGTCTGGAGTTTGCCCAGCTGGTTTTTGAACTTGTTTTGTCCAGTATTTCTTTACTATGTTCACTTTCCTCCCCTTTGGAAAGGTCATTTATTTCCTATGCCATTATATGTCGGAAGCATGTAATCTGCTTTTTGATATTGATTTTATTTGGGTTTTAAACAGTGTTGAGACTGTTATGACTATGAGACTTTTGAATGTGGACTGAGTGCAGTTTTGTATTATGATGTGTCTAAAAGCCTGTGGGGCCAGGGAGTAGAATGTGGCCATAGATTTTGATGTTTGGTCATCAAGGAGTGGCACTATTTGAAAGGATTAGGAGGTATGACCTTGTTGGAGTAGGTGTGGCCTTGATGGAAGAAGTGTCACTGATGGTGGGCTTTAAGGTTTCCAGAACCCAAGTCAGGTCCAGTGGCTCTCTCTTCCTGCTGTCTGCAGATCAGGGTGTAGAACTCTCAGCTACTTCTCCAGCACCATGTCTGCCTGTGTGCTGTCACACTCCCTGCCATGACAGTAATGGACTAAACCTCTGGAACTATAAAGAAGCCCCAGTTAAATGCTTCTTTTGCATGATAGTTGTCATTTCCACAGTGTTTCTTTGCAGCAATAGAACACAGACTAAGTCAAGGCTGTTGAATATTATAGCCCAGCATTGAGTCTGGTCCCATTCTCTGATTCCCAATCCACCAAAGTGTAAGAAGTCACATTGCCCAAAGCTAGGTTACTCTACCATGCTTCCTTCAAGGTGATAGACAGAATCCTCTAAAATCCTAAGCCAAAATAAAGACTTCCTCCCTTAAGTTGCTCCTGTCATGTATTTTGTTGCAGTACCAAGAGAAGCAGTTAATACCAGAAATTGTTATAGGCTGCACGGGGGCACTGTTCCACCACTGACATCCCCATGATGGATGGACTGAATTAACTCAGTCAACATCATCGTCTGCTACAGATTCTTGGCTGCTTTACATTTCAGCCAACTTTTTGTGCCCATTAGGAAATTCCTTCAGACAGCACACTCATCTCTCATAGCCTACCTAGACAAATCTAAAACCAGAAACTTAAGGCTATATACCTCTGGAGCCTATGGCCCTTCTCTTGAGGGAAAATTCCTTCCCAAAGTCACAATTCTCAGATGCCTAGGGGTTTCAGAGGTGCCCGATGTGAGAGATTTTATATTTTTTTCTTTCTATCTCTATTCCAGTGGAAACTGCACATCCCAGCAGGGTAGGTAATAACTCTGGTATTTCCAGTTTCCTCGATTCTAGCAGCATGGTTTCACCCACTTGGTGTGAAAATATGATGTCCCACAAGACAGTGACTATATCATAGAAGAGATCTTTCCTGCCAGCTCACCCATGAAATAAGAAAGTAAACAACATTACTGCTCCTGTCAGGGGAAAAAAAAAAAGACAGTAAGAATCTAGCACTTTCTGATTATAAGAATTCAGGCCAAATGTCTTTTGTAGATCAAGAGATGCCTCTCAAGTATCTGGGGCTTATGGATTATATTCTTTTTATTCATTTTTAAACAAATGTTTGATGTCTTAGCCTTCTGTCCATGTAAAGGTTACTCATTTTTCCCATAGATGACACTCACACACAGCCTCACACCACACCACTTCTTACTTTTCTACCATGGGTGCTGGAGACTGAGCTCAGGTCCTCATGCTTGCTCAACATGCACCGGTCAAGGTCATTCTCCAGGCCCTGTCTGCACACTCTTCAGTCAATGTTCTTTCATGACTAGAAGTGAAATGATTTTTTAAAGATTTCATGGCTCCTAAGGAAATAGAATTTTTTTTCAGCTCCCATATTAAGCATTTGGTGAGTTTTGACTTTTGCTGGTATCTCTTAGGTCTGTGTTCTTTTAGCCATAGACACTGTCTCCCTAGATCAGTCAACACAGAGTAGGTGTCCATGATGATTATATGAGTTATTTAAATATGAGAATTTTTATTTCAGTAGGAAAAACATTGAAGATGTGTGAGACTTCTATGAATTCCAGTCAAGTTTTGACACAATCAATGTTTTCTTAAAAATAACAGTTTACCTATGAGCATGAGACTGTCCATGAAATTACAGTAAACATAGTGAGTGAATTATCTAGTATAAGAAACTGATTTAACCCAAGTGTAAAGGTACCCCCAAAGAGCCTTACAAGATATTTCAGGATTCATGATCATGTCAATCAATCATCTGAATGTTACAGCAACAACCATACTTTATAGGTGTTCCCACTTAATAATAACTCAAAATAATAAACTTTCAATACGATTTCTCTTAGATTGCCAGATTCTAAGTATTCCAGCACTTCTCTCTAATTTTTAACATCACCCAATTTTTTTTGGACTAAAAATTTCAATGAATTTTAAACTTGACATTTCCACATTTAACTGTGACATTTAAAAGTTCCTTGGGTAAGAATATGTAAATAAGATGATGGCTCCAGGCTTAATCCAGGAAAGAACAAGGAACTACCTCACTAGAGTGAATGTCACGAGCTGTTCACTTAAAGTGTGTTATGCTGCAATGGATTTACAGGGCCCTATGGTTTCCGAACACCTTTTTTTTTTTTTGGAGTTAGTCAACAAACAAACGTTTAAGAACTTTGCACATGTCAGACACCTTGGGAGATGCCTACTCTAGTCGTTCATAATTAGCTTCATCTCATCTTTCCAGGATCATCTTCCAAGACTCAAACTGGAACATCCCCCAAGCTACTGTAAGGATGACGGAAGAAATACAGAGAATGCAGCGAAGTCCAAAGTCTTAGAAATCCATTACAATGAAGCAGGGAACTAATTATGATGGATTACATCAATGTGGTATTAGTAAAAATAAATTGGAGATGGAGTAAAATTAGTAGTAGGTAAAATAGAGAGACCATAGTGATTAATTAGGATTGTGGTTGGGATTTGGGGAAAGATAGAAATAAGTGAAGGACAAATCAAAGGGCTTTGTTTGTGTGTTTGCTTTCCTGTTTATGAAGAGTAGGAAGCTGGGTCATTCCTTGTTCATCATTGAAAAAAATAGGGCTCGATCACCTGGAAAGTTGTGAAGAAGGAACACTTAGATGATAGATTATACTCCAGAAGAGAATCTGGGTTAGAAATACAAGTTTGTGAGCAATTTTACAATGAGAGCAAATGGATCACTCAACTGGAGCCTAGGATACCTGTAACATACATGAGTGTTACATAGGCAGTCTATGAAATAATCAACTGCTGAAGAGTGACGGATACAGAGAGATATATCTTTCTTATGAAAAATATAAAATTGTATACACAGAATTGTGGTGGGAATATATATGTATATGTAGATATTATATATATACTAGCAATAAACATTTTATCTCACATGAAGAATTTCTATGAAAAAAACTTTGTGTCCCATTTCAGAAATATTTAGACTAAACCCAGTAAGTTAGGTATAGTATGTTATTGCTGTTTTTATCTTAATATCTGTCTTAGTCAGGGTTTCTATTCCTGCACAAACATCATGACCAAGATGCAAGTTGGGGAGGAAAGAGTTTATTGAGCTTACACTTCCATGCTGCTGTTCATCACCAAAGGAAGTTAGGACTGGAACTCAAGCAGGTCAGGAAGCAGGAGCTGATGCAGAGGCCATGGGGGGATGTAACTTACTGGCTTGCTTGCTTGCTTTCTTATAGAACCCAAGACTACCAGGCCACAGATGGTACCACCCACAAGGGACCCTCCCCCCTTGATCATTAATTGAGAAAATGCCTTACACCTGGACCTCATAGAGGCATTTCTTCAACGGAAGCTCCTTTCTCTGTGATAACATCAGCTTGTGTCAAGTTGACACACAAAACCAGCCAGTACAATATCCCTCCCAAGGATACAAAGATGTGATTCATAATCGTAGAACCAAGATTCAGACCACTTTTCCTTGTTGTCAGATGAAAAGACATCAAACTACAGATTTTCCTGGTGCTTCAGAAGCCCAGATTCAGAAGGGGATGTGGGTAGAAGAGGAATTTGTTCCTTGGACTATGGAGTCAAATGAGCACTTTGAAGGAAGCTTCTTAGACCATGGCCACATGGACAAAGTGGATGGTAGGCTGGAACCATGGGGTTCATTCCTTCTTAGAGTCGCAGACAACCTCTGTGGCTCCTGTGTACCCTAGATTCCAGAGTATGCTCTTTTTCTGGTGAATCAACAGAACCATGCATCTGTAAACCCGTGTTAATCCAATAGTTAATGCAGCAATATTCGTATTGATAAGCCTATCTACCAACACATGACTGGAAATTCCCTTCAGATTTTCACATTTGTGATTGGATTCTTGTCTGGCATTTAAAAACATACCACAGATTTACATCTTTTTACCCTCTTATTTCTGAAATCCTTTCTAGAGTAATACGTATGCTTCAAGTTGCAATAGTAGTCATTTTAGTATGTCAGAGAGGTAAGCATTCTTCATTTAAATTATGATTGCTCCATCCATCAGCTAGTGGCTCTTGAAAGTGTGAGCATACTTGCTGACCTTCCTGAAGACTAAGGGATTGTGTGAATAGAAAAGCAATTCACTTCCTCCTTCCCAGGGACTGCTCTGAGTTAGTTTTCATGAGACTTTAGAGTTCGTTTCTCTTCTGATCCAAATGAAAGTTTCCATCTGTGTGAAGTCACTGAGTTTTTTCAGGGAAAGCACAGGAAAGTCAAAAACCCTACAGAAGGAAATCACAGTTTTCCTGAGGCCATGGGCCTCAGTTTATCATTGACCTTTCTTGCATTTGTTAAAGCTTGGGTTTATTTAACTAAAATAAGGATTAGGATTAGGGCTAGGGTTAGTGAAGCATTTCTTTCAATGTAGATCTTCATAATTACCAACTTGTACATAAGCTCTCATACTTAATGGTTTTTCCATGTTCCTGGGTTATAAAACTTTGTGTGTGGGGAAAAGCCCTGCCTTTGCATGTGTTCTTCAACAGAACCTGCTCCAGGAATGTTCCGTGGGTCCCTTGGCCCTGACTCCAGCTCCTTCTTCTTGACAGTTGGCCAGTACTAGCCTCTGGGAGTGAGGCCCTGTGCTAAAATCCTTTTTTTTTTTTTTTTTTTTTGGATACTTTATTTACATTTCTAATGTTTCCCCCTTTCTAGGTCTCCTCTTTGGAAACCACCTATCCCCTCCCCCTCCCCCACCTCTATGAGGGAATTCCACCTCCCACCCACCCGCCCGCCCACTCCCATATTCCCACCTTGACATTCCCCTTTACTGGGGCCTCTCCTCCCCCTGATGGCCAACAAGGCTCTCCTCTGCCACATATGTGGTCCGAACCATGGTCCCTCCATTTGTATTCTTTGGTTGGTGGTCCAGCCTCTATGAGGACCGAGGGAGGGGGGTCAGGCCAGTTGACACTGTTGCTCCCGCCATGGGGCTACAGACTCCCTCAGCTCCTTCAGTCCCTTCTCCAACTCCTCCATCTGGGACCTCACTCTCAGTCCAGCAGTTACTGTAAAGTGAAACTTGGGTATTCCAAACGTTTCGGCTAATATCCACTTATCAGTGAGTACATACCATGTTCGTTCTTTTGTGACTGAGTTACCTCACTCAGGATGATATTTTCAAGTTCCATCCATTTGCCTGCAAATTTTATTAAATCATTGTTTTTAATAGCTGAGTAGTACTCCATCGTGCAAATGTACCACATTTTCTGTATCCATTCCTCTGTTGAGAGACATCTGGGTTGTTTCCAGCTTCTGGCTATTATAAATATGGCTGCTATGAACATAGTGGAGCATGTGTCTTTATTACATGTTGGAACATCTTCTGAGTATATGCCCAGGAGTGGTATAGCTGGGTCCTCAGGTAGTATTATGTCCATTTTTCTGAGGGTCCGCCAAACTGATTTCCAGAGTGGGGTTGTACCAGCTTGCAATCCCAGCAACAATGGAGGAGTGTTCTTCTTTCTCCACATCCTTGCCAGCATCTGCTGTCACCTGAGTTTTTGATCTTAGCCATTCTGACTGGTGTGAGGTGGAATCTCAGACTTGTTTTGATTTGCATTTCCCTGATGACTAGAGAGAATGCACCTTGCCTTTCAGTGCCCACAGCTCCCAGGAGGCAATTCACATTTTGTATTTTCCCTTCTCTTATCCATGTCTGGAGAGAACACACCAAATTGCCTGTTGGTTTAGAGAAGAGGCTCTGCAGTCCCATAAGAAGCTGTCTGCCACTGGGGACGTTTCACCAAGTGTGGGAGATGAGAATGCTCTTCAGGACAAAGCTGCATTCTCAGATACCCTGGTACAAGTCTAGCTTTATGGTGGCCAAGATAGGGGCTGGAGAGAATGGGCTTGCATGTGGTGGTGGTGGTGGTGGTGGTGGTGGTGGTGTGTGTCTCTGTGTGTGTGTGTGTGTGTGTGTGTGTGTGTGTGTCTCTTTCTCTCTCTCTCTCTCTCTCTCTCTCTCTCTCTCTGTGTGTGTGTGTGTGTGTGTGTGTGTGTGTGCACGCACGGGGATTGGCTGAGGTGTAAACAGCCATACCTTTCCAGTCTGGGTAAAGAAGGGCCAACTAGAGGCTGTCTAAAGAAGAGGAGAAAACTTGACGAACTCTAAATGGCTTTAAAAAAAAAAAAAAAAAAAAAAAAGACTGCCCTTGGAAGCCAGGAGCATCTCCCTCCCACCTCTACATTTTAGGGTGCTATTTGTATTTACTGTCTTCCTGGTCTGATATGAGCAGCTGGAAACGTGTAACACCTATGTTCTGCCAAGGCGCCGTGAATAGAGCCTTAATGTATGGTCTGAGAAGTCTAGGACAATCCTCGTCATTTCATCCTGCTACCCTGGGCAAATGTATTCTGAAAAAGGATGTACAATGCCTCAAATATAGAGTCACTGGGGAAAAGTTATATAGCATCCATGCAAATTTTACATAGATAACCCATGACCTGTTTCACATTGGAACATGTCCATACAGGATACATTTTCACGTTCTGAATCTGCCTGGCTGATGTAAGTGTTCTCTATGGACTTTTAAAGAACGTGATCTTATATTATCCTAGGATATTTTAACATAATTTCATTTAATTTTTAATGGTACTGTAATATGCACATGACCATCTCTATTAACACAAAGACACAAATCTCATAGAGTTAAAGACCCTTGCTCTGTATTCTACTTCCCATGAGCAGCAGAGAAATGCATTATACACAGATCACATGACTCCAAAATCTACCATCATTCCAACTCCCCAAGGGGTTTAAAGCCTGTTAGGAGCACTTCGCAGCTCACTCATCTCCATGATGCCAGCTAATGCCTAGAAAGCTGACCTTCAGTGCTCAGAGCCCTCCTCTGAGGTTCCCAATGTAATTATAGTGCTCGGTGTTCACTGCAGACACACGCATCATAATACTAATTAACCAACCGCCTTAATTACCAGGTTCCCCAGGGAAGCTGCTGTGCTGAGGCCAGTATTGCATGAATACTCAAAACAGACATTATCTCTTCTCTCAGCAGAGAGAAGTGATGAAAGCATGAGACAGAAGGAGGCTGTAGGACAATGCCAATGGGGACCGCTCTGAAGGGCTTGCAGCAAAGAACAGTAACACTGGATTACATGTTCCTGAGGCGGAATGGACGGAGCCACACTGAGAGACTTACAGCAGTGAGGTCCACTGAGCTGAACCTCTGCTAGTGTGTCTCACAAAATAGAAAGGCAGCCACTCACTTATCACTCGGTCCCACCAACATCTCACCAGTGAGTTCTTTTAAAAACATATGTGTGTGTGTTTATGTGTATATATATATGTGTGTGTGTATTGTGTGTGTGTGTGTGTGTGTGTGTGTGTGTGTGTGTGTGTGTGTATATATATATATATATATATATATATATGTCTATGTCTATATGCAGAGGGGCCTAAACTCTCTGATCAGAGAGAAAATTAAACCAACCATCTCCTGGTTCCATTGGCTTCCAGCAATGTTTTAAGTTCTAAAGCATCTTCAAATTGTTCCCGGTCTACACCCTACTCACCACTAATACCACTGTCCCCTATTGCTACCCTCCCCATCAGGAAGTGACTATAATACGACATTAGCCACTGACCGTGTTTGGTTTCTGCAGGTTGATACTGAAAATATTATAATGAGAAAAAAGATGCCAATTATTCACAGAGATGAGAATTATCGTGAAACTCTAATTAGATATTGGCAGTTAGTACATTGACTGGTATTGACTGTGACAGTTAACCTCCACAGTCAACTGGATTTAAAGTCACCTGGGGAGTGACTAGGCACAGGAGTGCCTGTGTAAGCATTTCTACAGAGGAGTCACTGAAGTGGAAGAGTGGATAGTGCGAATGTGGATAGTCTCATCCCATGGCTAAGTGCTCAGATGAAATCAAAGTAGAAAACGAAGGAATGCAGCTGAGTGCTGGTGTTCTTCTTCCTCTGCTTCCTGGCTTATCTGTGAACTGCTCTGTCCCACCATATTCTCCCACCATGAAAGACTGACTCCCCTGAAACCGTGATCCAACACTTCTGCCCGGTATTTTGCCATGGCAACCAGAAAGGTAATTAATGCCCTTTACAAACAACAGGCACATCTGCCAGGCACTGTACAGCTTTCCTGTGATCTCACCTGATGCTGGCTATAGATGGGAGCTCAACAAATTCAACTTCCTTGCACTTTTTATTTTTTATTTTAATTACAAATTTTAATAAAAATATAAAAGGGTAGAGAATAAAGAAATATCAAACTATCTAGATGTACACAATTACGTGTTGGGGAAAAATTCTTTTTTTGATATTTACTTTATTTACATTTCAAATGTTTTCCCCTTTCCAGGTCTCCCTTTGGAAACCTCCTATCCCTCCCCCTCCCCTGCCTCTATGAGGGTGCTCCCCACCCACCTACTTCCCTCCCTACCATTCCCCTACACTGGGGCATCTAACATCCTCAGCCCAACGGCCTCTCCTCCCACTGATGGGCAACAAGGCCCTCCTCTGCCACATACGCAGCTAGCACCATGGGTCCCTCCGTGTGTATTCTTTGGTTGGTAGTCCAGTCTCCGGGAGCTCCAGGGCATCTGGCCAGTTGACACTATTACTCCCTCCATGGGCTTCAAACTCCCTCAACTCCTTCAGTCCCTTCTCCAACTCCTCCATCTGAAACCTCATGCTCAGTCCAATGGTTGGCTTCGAGCATCCGCCTCTGTATTTGTCAGACTTTGCCTGAGCCTCTCTGGAGACAGCTTATTATGCTTCCATGAGCAAGCACTTCCCAGCATCCACAAGAAAGTCTGGGTTTGGTGTCTGTATATGGGATGTATCCCCAGGTGGGGCAGTCTCTGCATGGCCTTTCCTTCAGTCTCTGCTCCACACTTTCTCTCCATATTTCCTACTGTGAGTATTTTGTTCACTTCTAAGAAACACTGAAGCATCCACATTTTGGTCTTCCTTCTTCTTAGGCTTCATATGGTCTGTAAATTGAATCTTGGGAATTCCGAACTTTTAGACTAATCTCCACTTATCAATGAGTACATACCGTGTGTGTTCTTTTGTGACTAAGTTACCTGACTCAGGATGATATTTTCAAATTCCATCCACTTGCCTGCGAATTTCATGAAGTCATTGTTTTTAATAGCTGAGTAGTATTCTATCATGTAAATGTACCACATTTTCTGTATTCATTCCTCTGTTGAGGGACATCTGGGTTGTTTCCAGCTTCTGGCTATTATAAATATGGCTGCTAGGAACATAGTGGAACATGTGTCCTTATTACATGTTGGAGCATCTTCGGGGTATATGCCCAGGAGTGGTATAACTGGGTCCTCAGGTATCACTTGACCTTTGACAAAAGAGCTAAAACCATCCAGTGGAAAAAAGACAGCACTTTCAACAAATGGTGCTGGTTCAACTGAAGGTCAACATGTAGAAGAATGCAAATTGATCAATTCCTATCTCCCTGCATAAAGTTCAAGTCCAAGTGGATCAAAGACCTCCACATAAAACCAGATACACTGAATCTAATAGAAGAGAAAGTGGGGAAAAGCCTCGAACACATGGGTACAGGGGAAAAGTACCTGAACAGAACACCAATGGCTTATGCTCTAAGATCAAGAATCGACAAATGGGACCTCATGAAATTGCAAAGCTTCTATAAGACAAAGGACACTGTCAATAGGACAAAACAGCAACCAACAGATTGAGAAAAGATCTTTACCAATCTTCCACCCAATAGAGGGCTAATATCAAATATATACAAAGAACTCAAGAAGTTAGACTCCAGAGAACCAAATAACCCTATTTAAAAAATGGAGAACAGAGCTAAGCAGAAAATTCTCAACTGAGGAAACTCGAAGAGCTGAGAAGCACCTAAAGAAATGTTGAACATCTTTAGCCATCAGGGAAATGCAAATCAAAACAACTCTGAGATTCCACCTCACACCAGTCAGAATGGCTAAGATCAAAAACTCAGGTGACAGAAGATGCTGGCGAGGATGTGGAGAAAGAGGAACACTCCTCCATTGCTGGTGGAATTGCAAGCTGGTACAACCACTCTGGAAATCAGTTTGGCAGATCTTCTTTGTCCTTCTATGGAGCAAGACCGAGCTCTTCCTAATTCCAAACACCACAGCATAGCCCCTATTCTCAACTGCACTCCCAGATGGTTGGAGAGGAACAGAATCCTAACAGACTAAGCTAACAGTTAATAACTAAGGTGATTAGCATGAGTGCTTCCTGGGGATGGAATATGGGGGTTTGTGCATGCTAGGCACCTTCTCCATAACTGAGAAACACCCACAGTAATCCCTTAGATTTATAACTCTTATCATTAATCAAAACTTGAAAATATAATCACCCCTCATTCATACTTGGGTATCTGGCATAAACATTTGGCAAGTTGCTCTTTGTGTCCCTCCAGGATTACAGGTTTGAATATTGTGTCTTATGGTGGTTGATGATTATTGTCCCTCATAAAGAGAGAGTTTCCATCCTTTCCCGTGCTGGGCAGGCCTTTGGAGTTATTTTATGAGAGTATTAGCATCTATCATCACCTCTAATTGCTACTTACTAAGGAATCATACAGTGGCATAGATATCAGAGACACACTTGATGCTCCAGGAGGAGAGGGAAGGCACAAACATGAATTAGCTTTTTTTTATGCATGTAAAGATGTCCATCTGTCCTTCCTTGATTCTCAGGAATGCTGCCAACCAGAAGGGTTCTGGAATCCTAATCTATTAGCACTAAATAGCATGATAAAGCTGACATGAATCCAAATGACAGGGTGCCTTAGACACTTCCTATTATTAATTCCAAGAGCAGGAGTGGCAGTGAGAGCTGAGGATTAGCCCCTTCTCCTTTGAGAAACTTGTTCCTGCTGTCTTCCTGTAAACACTTACCTGTAGAAAAGTGGGGATGATGTCAGGTGCGGGGAGGCTGGTGGAAGCAATGGCCATAATCAGAACCAAAAGTCTCCTTGGTGCTCAGGACCACAGTTTTTCTGCTGGAACTTGTCCCATTTGAAAGCTCATTGTTGAGGTACCCTCTTCCCCTGCCAACAGTGCTGAGCCTCTTGACTTTTCCAGATTGTACTAGCTTTTCCTGCAAAAGATGCACTCATGTCTACTTACAGAAGACATTTTCTGTTGATCTGTCATCATTAACAGAACAATTCTTAGTTTCTACAAATGTGGTAACTGAATTCTTCTGAGAAGCATAGAATATCAGAATCCTTACGTAAACACAAGGACCTTTGACACCAGGAGGCAAACCTCTGACACAGAGAGGCAGACCTCCTGGCCACACCTTGGGAATTGTGGGTTTACTTTTCTGTAAACTCTTGTGTCTCACTGTGCACGGCAAGAGTCAGGATCACAGAAGAATGTGCCACCTCATTCTACCCTTCTGAATGTCACAGCTTACCGAAACAGGTAGGCCCAATCAAGGTTCCACACTTTTCACAAACGACTTCAATGGATGCCTTCTCAAAGAAAGTGGGAACAAAACCAGCCCTCATCCTTTAGCGATGTGATAATTCATGCATGTGTGCTCTGTATGACATGCGCACCAGGAAATCAGTAACAAGAACAATAACTGTTAGTTTGTTTAGATCATGAATACATTTTAAAACTAGCTTGATTATGCTCTCCAGAGATGAATCTTGGGATTAAATTCTACCTCCAACAATGACTGTGTGACTTTTGCCACATGACTTAGCCACTTTGTGCATTCTTTTCCACATAGAAGAGAATAAAATAGGCTTATACATGACAGTGTGTAGAACAAAGCTTGGTTACTTGTCATTCCTGAAGAAAAGTTTGGAAATAACTGCATGTTAATATTTTCTATATTATATTTTCCTTGGATACCTAAAATTTTCTATTTTATCATAATTATTTAAATGTTATCCTAGAATGCTTGTGTTAATAAATTATGTTAATATTATGTATGTTTTAAGGTGTTCTACAACATGTTTTACATCTATGGTAGTCATAAGACAGATTCTGGGCTGGCAAGATAGCATAGTGGGTAAAGGCACTTTCTGCCAAACATTGTCTGAGTATCTGAGGTCAATCCCTGGATATCCACCTGGTAAGAAAGACCCAAGTCCCACAAGTTGTCATGTGGGGTGGTGCTTGAGTGTTGTAGTAATTTTATGGGGGATTTCTGCCCTACTCTACCCTGTTTAGTTACTGAGTAAATGGCATAGAGACATCAGATTTATTAACAAGCTGCTGGCTCTATGTTGAGCAGGTTCTGAGCTATTCTAACCCAGTTAGTCTATTAATAACCAGATAAATGCTCCATTACTTGCCAATTGAGTCTTTCTCTGTTCCATGTGTGTCCTCAGGAAGAGCTTCTCTTGGCCACATGCTCGTGGTCCATCCTGCCTCATGGTAGCCTCCTTCTTCTCCTCTCCTTTGTCCTTCTCTCCTTGTGGTCCCTACATGCGATCGCTTCTCTTTATCTTCAGTTCTTCCTTCCTCTCTCCCCTGACCAGTCACAGGTTCTAGCTTTTATTTACCAATCAGGGATTATTGGGGATCATTCCTTACAGCACATTAGTCAATGCAATGGCTAGGTACAGACTGTAACCTGATCTTGGGCTACAGAACTCAGCACCTGAATACACAGTGCATGTAACCAGCCTCAGCACTTGTATGCTCTCTCTCTCTCTCTCTCTCTCTTTCTCTCTCTCTCTCTCTCTCTCTCTCTCTCTCTCTCTCTCTCTCTCACACACACACACACACACACACACACACACAATACATGTATTTTTAAAAGAGGGAATCTGTCATTCTCTTTATGAGAATAACTTTTATCAGGTTTTGGTAGAAATGAAATATTTGTTTGTGAGAAATTCTTGGAAACAGATATCTTCATCTGTGCTGTGGATAGCTTAAACAGCATCACAACTACCTTCCCTTTAAAGGCTGGCAGGACTATCCCTACACTCCCCCTCCATGTTCCCTCTGAGGACATGGACTTCACATGTGTGTGGTCCTTCCTAAGGCAAATCTTGGGGATTTTGCCATAAAGGCTCCATTTCATTGCAAGTCCACTGGCTTCTGTAGAGCAGCATAATGTTTGATTTTTTAAAATTCCCGTGCACCTTCACCCCCTCCTGTGCACTATCCTCCATCTGGGCTGTTTTTATATTGGTTGTTCAGTGGTTGGCATTAGAAACCCAGCTTGAACAGGGTATATATTCTATTTCTATGAATGACTGGTTTCTAACATCTTAATTCCTTACTATGTCACTGTTGGTCTGAAATAAGTCCATTTTATTGTCCTTTCCATCCTTCTTGGTTTAAATGTGAAGCTGTAGCATTTGGGATGAGATTCCCAGGCTGCATGAGCGCCACATTTTAGTCACTTTCCACACACTGGTTAGATTATCATCATTTTCAGGGTAAGAAGGTTATATAGGATGTATTTTATTAGTGCCAAACTTACATGGAGAAATAACTTATAAATATCGCTCAGGTAGAGAATTTGTCTCCTATTGTTAATATGAAAGTTTTATTGACATGCTATGAGATAATGGTGATGTTTTGTTGTTTGTAACTTACAGTGGTGTACTTGTGACTTAATGTACTTTTTATATGAGTCACCAGCAAACATGTTTTTCCTTATTGACAAGTGTGATAAACTTCAACCAGATCTGCTCACAGATAGCAACTTTTTAACGTTGCTTTGTAAACTAGACAACTTTATTCATTTATTTATTAAATTGTTTGGTTTTCCCCCCTTCTTCCTTCCTTTCATCTTTCTTCCTCCTCTTTCTTCTCCTCCTCCTTCTTCCCTCTCCTCCTTCCTTCCACCTTTTCCACCTCCTTCCTTTTCCCCTTTCTTCTTCCTCCTGCCTCTTCCTCCTCCTCCTCCTCCTCCTCCTAGCCCTTCCTCCTTCCTCTTCCATTTCATCCTACTGCCTCCCCTCCTCCTTCCTCCTCTGTGGGAACAAATCGGCGTGGTGAAGTCCCGAGTGTCTGCCCCAGGCGCTGTGGCTCTGGGAGGGATAGGACACACAGAAAGTGGCCGCACACCTCCACCCACAGTCCTCTGGGCTAATCAGGCTGTGGGAAGCCTCTGCGGAGACACAGCCCGTGGGCGGGGGAGGTGTGGCCATTCCCGGGAGATGCCTGGCAGCCATCTCCGTGGGCTCTCTAGCCCTGGGCACCACAGATGCCCACTGGGTGCGGCACACGAGCTAGCAGGAGCGAGGCTGGTGTTCCGCAGCAGGACCGGTTGGTGGCTTGGGTGCCAGCTAGCTGTTTCGGCTTGGGTGAATGCGTGCCATCTGGAAGTGCTGAGATGCCCTCTGCAAAAGATTAGACGTGTGGCTCCTTAATTGAAGGCTGGACCCCTTGCTTCCCAAGGCGGATCAAGATGAATAGAGAGAGCCCATAATTCCAAGGCATTTATTGGCATTGTGTTGCATGGCATGGGTGAGATTGTACTTGTAACCTCCAGGAGGATTGAGGCAGATATAGTAACTGGAAAAGGGCGTGGCTAAGTCTCTGGGTGTCTCATTAACATGGGGATGGCTTGGGGCTGCATGGCCACTCCTCTACCTGTGGCAGAGCTTGGGGGTGTAGTCACGCCTCTACCTGAGGAGGAGCTTGGTCTGAGAGTTTACGGATACCTTATCTGGATGTGGGAGGGCTAGGTGTGTTGCTCCTACGTGACAGACGTCACATGACAAACCTCTTTACAGGGGGCTGTGGGGTTGTAGCTGCTTGACAGAAGCCAAGGGCATCCTGGGAGTGTTGGCAAAATGCTTTTCGGTCCCTGGGTAAACCCTACTGGGTCGCCCAGAGTTAAGCCTGTGCTCGACCAAGGGACAGGCTGCCTGTCAGTCTACCGCCCCACACTCCTCCTCCCTCCTTCTCCTCTTTCTCTTCCACTTTTTCCTCCCCTCTTCTTACTTCTCCCTCCTCCTCTTCTTCCTTCTTTCTCCTTTTCTTTATACTTCTACCTCCTCTTCCTCCTTCTCCTTCTTTCTCCTTCTCTTCTCCTGTTCCTCCTTCTTTTTATGACAACCTGTCCTCAGACTTGCTGTGTACTAAATGCAGACTGTGAGTTTCCTTATAGGCATTCCATTGTTGGGATTAGAGGCACATACGACCACAGCCAGGGTATGTAGGTGTGATGCATTTTTGCTTACATTTGTCTACTTTAGATAAAATTAACACTCTCGTTAGTCCTTCTGTTTCTCTAGACAACAACAAGTAGTTCTAGCTGTGAGCAGCAACGTCATCTTGTCAACCTCCTTGACGTTAGGGATTTCATTTGTGCTCCATTCACATCTTGGTTTCACCGTCAGTGATGAAGACATGACTTGTCATCCTGTAATGACTGTTGATGCAGGGGTGAACTCACTCTGCTCTAGTTTCTGCCAAGTCTTTGACATATTCAAGGATTCAACTCCATCCTATTCCTTCACCAGGCATGTTCCTCTTTCCTGGTCATAAAGTGCAGTGGTTTAGCCACTTCCAAGTCTTTACTCCCTTTCTTCAGTCTTTTCTTGGTTCATTCAAATTCATTTTCTATCATTTTCATGAAAAAGCAAAGACATCCCATGTCAAACTCAGGTCTCTCTATAGATACATGTTCATGTGCATGTGTAAGACACAGAGACTCACACAACTATATTACAAAGCAACACACACACACACATTTTCTGTGAACTGTACGCATACAATCTTTGCTTGATAAATTGTTGGCTTACATACTGCTCAAGGGTCCTATAGGATTTTCCCTTCTCTAAGGGCTGCTTCCCTTACAAGTTACTTAATCTTTTGAAATATTTTATTTACTCTTTCAGGCAGTTTTATCTTGTATCCACCATCCATTTCTTCCTCTAGACCCCACAACACACTCATCTCCACTTCCTGCTCTCCTTTCTCCCATCTCTTACCTTGTTTATTCACCCAATCTTGTGATTTATTGCAACCACTACTGTCACTGGAATATACAGTAGAATCTGAAGACTCCATTTCCTTAACTGTCACCTGACACATTTCATAGCCTTTCCTATTAAGGTTTATTTTTTAAAATGTGGTAGGAAATTTTTGTGGTTATAGATGTAAATATTTGTTTTTCAGGGGTGGGTCAGTTGTTAAGAGGATGCTCTTTCAGAGGACCTGGGTTCAAATCCCAGTGCCCACATGATGACTCACAACTGTCTGTAACTCCAGTCCCAAAGGATCTGACACCCTCTTCTAGTCTCCTTGTGTAAGGAGCGGTTAGAGTATTCGCCATTACAAGAAGGCGCTGACCTCCGCTGTCACTCTAAGGAAACTTACGGATAGCGCGGGTAAACCCCCGAAGCGCATTATGGGTGTACATGACTAATCACCGCCCACTCCCGGGGCGCGCCAATCAGTGGAGGACATGCTGCCTCAGGGGCTATATAACAGCGCCATTTTGGGGCCCCGGGGTTCTTCTTCCTCCTCTATCAACGGCTAAATAAAGCTGAACTGCAGACGAAGCCTGCGTGTCGCGTGTCTTCTTGCTGGCGAGAGGCGCGCGGGACATCCTTGGACCCTGCATTCATGTGTTACACAGACACATTTAGGCAAACACTCATAAACATGAAAATAAATGTTCTATTAAAAATTAGTGGCATTCTTCTTCAAGCAATATCAGAAACATTGATTAGTTTTGTGGATGCTACACAGTTTATTTAACACTTTGAAAACAATTTAAACACCTTCCTTTTTGTATTTATTTCTCATTTCTGACCCCAGTGTCTCCATTGTGACTTCCTCTGGGATTCTTATGTCTTTGTCTTGGTTACAGTAATGATTTTGTTTCCCAGTGAGCTTTTCCCTGAAGATTGTTAGTTCATATTTCATATTCTTATTCTTAGTGTTCTGTTTCCTGCTTCAGTTCTCTCACTCTGGCCTCATGGTTTTTCTCTTACAGATAATCAGCTCCTTAAGGCTTAGAATATTTGCATCATGTGGCTGAAGAGATGACTCAGCAGTTAAAAAGAAATGTTTGCTGCTTTTCCAAAGGATGCAATCTCAGTTCCTAGTATCCTCATTGGACAGTTCACAATTTCTTGTAACCATAGGTGCCCTCTCTAGTTTCCTCAGGCACCTGCATATGCTTGCATGAGCGCAGCACACATACACACACACACACACACACACACACACACAAATACACACATTTACAATAATATATAAACATATACAGATACATCAAAATAAAATTAAGAAAGTAGACCTTCCAAACTTTGTATACATATTTGGTGATTCCTGTGTCTGTTATTCTAGAGTGCCCCCCCCCGTGTGTGTGTGTGTGTGTGTGTGTGTGTGTGTGTGTGTGTGTGTGTGTGTGTGTGTGTCTTCCAGATGTTTAAGGAAGGGGAAGTTCTGGCCATGCCCTTTTTAGAGGCTCACATTTTGAATTTCCTGTTCTCCCCCTCCCAGATATTAAGTGATGACCAGTTAGTAATTGGTGATCTAGAAATGTATGGCTACAAGACAGCATAAAAAACCACTAAATTAATGCATGTGCTAATAGATGTGTGTATATGTTAAAGCTTTAAGTTATGGCTTCTCAATAATCTACATCTAATATTTCATGAGGTATATTTAAATACAAAATACAAAATCCCAGTTCCTCTGGGATTTCTGAGAAGCACATTAGATGAGATCTTTTCTGGTAGTTTCACATATGTCTTTTTCTTTCATGATCCAATTTTGTAGAGACAAAATGAAGTTACATTCAGTCAACACAATCAGAAATTTTAGGACTTTAATAATAAAGAATCAAAATAGAGAGTTAAAAAGTAAGGGGCCTTCGTGGGGGCTGGTGTCCTGTAGTTCAATGTCTGTTTGTTGGCGTCACTTTATTTCCTTAATAGAATGTGTTAGAAGACTGAGTCCAATCATTTATCGCTGGGCATGCCACCCTTCAACACACTGCTAATTAGCTCAAATTCTCCAAGAAATGAGATCATTACTTTCTCTTGGTAGCAACTGAGAGGTTCTTTGTGTTGGAGAAAAAGGCCAGGTGTTCTACTTCAAATAGGAATTACCACCTAGCTGTCTAGCCCAGTAATAGCAAAACAGTTACAGTTCCAATCCAAGAAGAGGAAGGGGTGTGCTCTTCTTTGCTGCCCCCTTGAATGTTGTTCACAAAAATGTGCTAGTAAATGAATTAAGTATTTCTTGTGATTTTAGAATTACCCTACAAATAGTCACATACAATAAAATAAGCATTCTCTTACTTGAATTCTGGGGTTCCGAAATCTAGGAGCAGTTTTTCTAGGTGGTTCTGATTCTATACTTCTCATGAGCTTTTGCTCAAGCTGCTTCTAGGAGTGCAGGCATCTGAAGACACCTAGATCTGAAGTATCAGTCTACAGGATCACCCAAGTGGATAAAAAGAGACCTCAGTTCCCAGTACGTGGGTATCCCCATAGGACTGCTGGCAATAAGGCAGTTGGAACTGTGAGAGAGAAATGGGGGTGGAGAGGGAAGGGAGAAAAGGATACTTACAACCTAACCCGAGAAGTGTAATACTCACACTTCTGTATGTTTATTAGCTATATAGAACACCAATAATATAAACATGAACATCTTGAGATGTAGATGGTTGGGAACCATTGTGGAATTTGATAGTGTTAAAGTACTGAACTTGCTCTATGTGTCTGTGTGTGTGTGTGTCTGTGTGTGTGTGTGTGTGCTCACGTGTGCATAATTATAATTATTTATCTACTTATTCATTGCTTTGCTAAATCTTCTGATCAATAAAATATGTATGAAACATTGATAGGTATTGTGATCTATGTCATATACAAGGGATTCTAAAGTCCTTATGTTCTGGCAGGAGAGAGAAATTTATCAGTGAATAGACAATAGGCGGAGACACTCTACTTTTGGATAAAAGGAGGTTGGAATTTATTGTATAAAAGAATTGTGAGAACTTTTTGTGGGCTCCTCTACAGAATCCAAAGATGAGAAAATGTACTAAATCTTTCTTTTAAAGGCACAAAGAAATTGAAAGACACTGAAAGAGTGACTGGCATCTCAGAAGGCAAGAGCATGATTTAAAATTTTTTCTCCAAAAATGGGACCAATAACTCCCAAAGTGTCTGTATTCCGCAGTCTGATGGTTTCCCATATAGATGGAGATCCTGTGGCTCTATACTTAAATATGAGAGCCTCTGGGGCTACTTTTCTTATGAGCACATGGTAGATGGGGTGTCATGCATTTATCTGTCATAAGCCTTAACTATATGGGCCCTTCCTACTACCTGTTCCTTAGAGTATCATTTAGGTATCTATGCTACAAGATGCTAGGCCAAATATAGAAGCCATGGAAACAAAAGGCGATATGTTCAGAGAGAGATGACGGACCTTTTCATGGAGAAGCTATGGGAGATTTCCCAGCACTCCTTGATAATGGTCATCAGAAATGACCACCTGTTTAACGATTCTATATTCCTGACCCATAAAATTACTGCTCTCAGTCACTGAAAATTGCTCTAATTCTTCCCCACCATATCCACATACCCAAAGAATTCCAGAACTAGTGCTTCAGCTTCATCTGGTGAGCTTCCCAGGACATTAACCACAGCACTGCCCCACACTCCCAAGCCTGTCTTGGAATGTACAGCTGTTTATTTGTGTGGGGGCTTATTTGTTTATTTATTTATTCACTTTACATCCTGATCCCAGCTCTCCCTTGCTCCTCTTCTCTCCATCTTTCCCTCACAAATCCCTCTCTCCATTCATCCCATCACATTCTCCTCAGAGGAAGCCCCCCTTTGGTGACACCCATCCTGGGCCATCAAGTCACAGCAGGACTAAACACATCCTTTCCCACTGAGGCAAGACAAGGCAGCCCTGCTAGAAGAAGTAGATCCAATGGCAGGCAACAGAGTCAGAGATAGCCCTGTTCCAATTGTTAGAGGACCTACATGAAGGCCAACCTATGCATTTGCTACAAATTTCTAGGGGGCCTAGATCCAGCTCCTGCATGCTCTTTGGTTGGTGGTTTAGTCTCTGTGAGCCTTCATGGGTCCAGGTTATTTAACCCTTAGATCTTCTTGTGGTGTCCTTGACCCCTCTGGCTTCCTCAATCCTATCCCCCATTCTTCCACAAGATTCCCTGAGCTCTACCTGATGTTCGGCTGTGGTTCTCTGCATTTGTTTTCATCAGCTGCTGGATGAAGGCTCTCAGAAGACAGTTATGCTAGGCTCCTGTCTGCAAGCATGGTAGAGTATCATTAATAGTGTTAGGGGTTGGCTCTCGCCCATGGGATGGGTTTCAAGTTGGGCCAATCATTTCTTGGCTGTTTCCTCAATCTCTGCCCCATATTATTCCTGCACATCTTGAAGGCATGACAAATTTTGAGTTGAAGGTTTTGTGGGTGGTTTGATGTCCATTTCCCACCACTGGAAGTTCTGCCTGGCTACAGAAGGAGGCCACATTGGTCTCTATATTCCCTGCTGTTAGGTGTCTCAGTTAGGGTCACCGGCATAGACTCCTCAGAGCCTCCTCAGTCCAAGGTCTGTGACTAGTTCCAGAGATGCCCCCCCAATTTCTGTTCTCACTCCCAGCCCTCTCCCACCCCTCCCCCACACCTGATCTCCATCCCAGGTCACCCACTCACCCCCTTTCCCAACCATTGTCAGCACACCTTCTATACACTCTTGGGACTAACTAATCCTAGATTTGTATCTTCTGCCCTGTCCTATCCCAGATGGGCATCTCCTGCCTTGGCCCAGCCTTGAATCTCAAGTCAGGCTTGAATCATCATATCAGACACAAAACCAATGAAAGAACTCTGTATGTCCAGGTCACATTGTAAAACAACAAACATGTACCCTTCAAACAGACTAACCCTATAAAAATGTTCTCCTATGAGAATCACTAAAATGAACCCATTACACAGAAATTAAAAGACTGCTCACAAACCTCTTCAAAGAACACAAAAGAGTTTAATGATGAAATGAATAAACAGATCAATAAACTTAATGAAAATAGCAATAAATACCTGTAGGAAAGTGCACAAATGGCTGAATGAAATGATGAAGACAATTCAGAATTTGAAAACTGAATTTAGTAAAGAGACGGGAATATTAAAGAGAGCCCCTGCTAAAATGAAAGTGAAATTGAAAAAGCCAATAATACAACTAGAAAATGTAGGGGAAAGGTTACAAGCAGAAGGGATCAAGCAGAAGATAGAATGTTGGAACTTGAAGATTAAAGTAGAGGAGTTAGACAACTCAAGCAAAGAATATGGGAAAAAAGTTAAAACACACATGCATACACACAGACACACAAAGATATAAACAGACCATGAAAGGAATGTGCAGAGGTTTAATTATACGCCTCGAAGGAAAATTTAATGTTAGTGGCCACATCTTCAACATAATCATAAAAGAAAATTTCCCTAAATTAAGGAAAGTCACTCCCACACAGGTGTTGCAAGAAGAACAGAAATAATGAGCACATTTAATTGTCTGTTCGCTTAAGCAATCAATGGAGCTAGTGACTACATCACAGAGTCGATCAGGGAGCATTAAAGGGCACAGAGTTATTTGTGTGCCTGGTTAGCTGCCGTAGACAAAACAACAGCCAGTCTAAAGCTTTTCAACTGCGGAGTGATGTGATCACGTGTGTGTGTGTGATTAAATAGGAGAAACGCAGAACCATTTGTATATTTGTGAGAAACTGGCCATCAACAATGATGCAAACAGAAGGGCAGACTCAGCAGGGCATGGACTGGAGCAACATGCTTACAAGCACTTTACAATAAAATGCCAGTCTAATTGGAAGGAAGGTATTGGCTAGCAATGACGCTGGGTGACACTATGAGACCTGGCCTGATCTGAGACTGAAAATTCAGGAGAAGGAGGAGAAGAGGCAGACAGTGGCCAGAAGTAGATAACAAGTTTGTTTTCAAGTGTTGAATTCAGGATGTTTGTGAGCTTTTTTAAAAATGATTTCAATCAAGTCTGGGACAAGCAATTTAAATAGTTTATTCTTTTACTCTTCCATAATTTTCACCTTCTCTACACATCCTAATTATTTTTGATTTTAATAAAAGGCAGCAATCCAGGAAGATATTGGTTGCTACTGAGCTCCCACTAATAGCTCCACACAGATCTTCACAATGTAATGGCCCTACGATTCCACCAACCCACTTTTCCCATTTGGCAATTTTGAATTCTAATTACAGGCATAAGACCCAGGTAATGACTGGGCTACAATTTCTGCAAGACAAATTATGTACCTAATGATAGGCACATACTCACAATGATATCGAAGCATCGGATGCTTCTATGGAGAAGATAATTGTCAACCTTTGCACTGCAATTAAGTCTAAATGGGTATCCTCGTCATTTTCCAAATGAGCCAACAGCAAGCCAGCTTTGATTGGCTATATCATGGCAGCACATGAAATGGATTTGCTGCACAGGTTAATTACTCATCTACGGATGTCACAACCCTCTGAAAACTCCACAGTGAGCCTAAATAGTAGAGTTAATTCACAGTACATTGCTGAAACTCTGTATGGATGTTTTCACTTGCCTTATCATTGGCAGGCTAGCCTGCTATAGTTCTTTATCTATATGATTTACAACAAATGATTGGGATCTCTGCCCATCAATTCAAATATAGACACGAGTGAAAGATTTAAGAAGAAAGAGACTGGGTTCAGGTTCTATTCAATCTCATTCTTAAGCTGAAATTTTGATACTGTTAACCCTTCTCAATTCAGAAGTTTATCTATAAACTACATTCGATTCAACTTATTTTCTAGGTATCTCTAAAACATTATTTGCAGTTTTTTAGTTACTTATCACATACAGAACCCACTACTGTGAGATGTCTGTCAAAAGCTGTTCCTTTGGTGGCATTTATAGGCAAGGCATTACTCATTTCTTAGTTTTATATTTGCCAACTTTTGAAATTTTGGGGACTCAATCCCTGATAAAGACATAGAATAGTACAATCATTCCAGAAAGTTCTTCTAGACCTCTTACCAGTTAAATCCTAGTCCAACCCTCCTGAAGCAGCATGTTTTCTCATATTTTCCAATTACTTCCACCTCCCTTGGCACTTTGGATCACTGCAATAATACAGTCTAAAATTCTTTTATGATGAACTTTTTACATGTGCTTTGGGATTTATGCATGACTTGTACCTTTTGATACATTATGTGAATTAGTATTTCTGAAGTTGACACAAGCAAGGGTCACTTAGGAAAAGGGAATGTCAATTGAGAAAATGTTGCCATCAGATTAACCTGTAGAAAACTCTCTGGGGGCACTTTTTGATTAGTGATTGATGTGGATAATTCAGTTTACAGTAGTTGGTGCCACCCTGGCCACATGGTCCTGGGTTGTATTTTTTTAAAAAAAACAGGCTGAGCAAGCCACAGGGAGCAAACCAGTAAGCAGCACCCCTCCATGGCCTCCTCATCATTTCTTGTCTCCACGTTCCTGCATGATTTCCTGCCCTAACTTCCCTCAGTGATGGACTGTGAGACATGGAAATGTCAGTCAAATATACTCTTTCCTCCCCAAGTTGATTTTATAAGATTGTTATATTACAGCAATATAAAACAAATCAGGACTCATACCATGGTGGAAGAATATATTTGAAATTTCTATTGTGTAATATAGATATATTTCTTGGTCATATCATAAAACAACATAGGTATTTTTGATTCAAGAATACCTTTCTTGAGTATAATGAGCTTGGGTTCCTATGTTCTGGAATCTTACCCTTTCCAACAGCTTTCTCAAGTATTCATTCAAAAGTGGATGCCCTGGAAACAAAAATGGGTTTCTTCGTGGCTTACATACCCACCCCAGTATCACTCACCATTCTGCACATGTGTCATCAGGGAAGGTGGGTCACATGACCTGTGTGTATACAAAAATGGGAAGCAAAGGCTCAGGTTGGACAGCTTCATTCTTGAATGTACTCCACACCGTGGAAGGAAGGCCTTTCCCCTATAAGCTGATGGAAAGACTCCCAAGGAGTATGCACTTCTTAGATATTGAAGTCAGTTCATCAATTTCCATCTGTCTTATTGCATTGTGTCCCAAATATGCCTTCTCAAATGGCCATGCTACTGTTTCTATAGGCGGCTGGGTGGCCTCAAGGGTTGTGAGTAATCTTAACTCTATTTCATCACTCAGATCATCTCTCGTCTTTTAACCTGTTCAAATACGAGCAATGAGAAATTGTTTGCTTAGGTAAGAGTCAGCTTGGTATACAGAAATCATTTTCTTAAAAAAAATATTAAATAATAGAATCCTTGACTGGAAAATCTCCCTTTCAGTTGCATTCTTTTTTTTTTTTTTTAATGTATTTTTTGATACTTTATTTACATTTCCAATGTTTCCCTGTTTCTAGGTCTCCTCTTTGGAAACCACCTATCCCCTCCCCCTCCCCCACCTATATGAGGGGATTCAACCTCCCACCACCAGCCCACCCACTCCCATATTCCCACCTTGACATTCCTCTTTACTGGGGCCTCTCCTCCCCGTGATGGCCAACAAGGCCCTCCTCTGCCACATATGTGGTCTGAACCATGGGTCCGTCCATGTGAATTCTTTGGTTGGTGGTCCAGCCACCAGGAGAACTGGGGGGGTCAGGCCAGTTGACACTGTTGCTCCTCCATGGGGCTGCAGACTCCCTGAGCTCCTTCAGTCCCTTCTCCAACCCCTCCATCTGGGACCTCACTCTCAGTCCAGCAGTTACTATAAAGTGAAACTTGGGTATTCCAAACATTTGGGCTAATATCCACTTATCAGTGAGTACATACCATGTTCATTCTTTTGTGACTGAGTTATCTCACTCAGGATAATATTTTCAAGTTCCATCCATTTGCCTGCAAATTTCATGAAATCATTGTTTTTAATAGCTGAGTAGTACTCCATTGTGTAAATGTACCACATTTTCTGTATCCTTTCCTCTGCTGAGGGACATCTGGGTTGTTTCCAACTTCTGGCTATTATAAATATGGCTGCTATGAACATAGTGGAACATGTGTCTTTATTACATGTTGGAGCATCTTCTGGGTATATGCCCAGGAGTGGTATAGCTGGGTCCTCAGGTAGTATTA
>CM052703.1:117502443-117548555 GCA_028551405.1 Uromys caudimaculatus | reverse complement strand
TTTTTGTGATTTCTTTATTGTTTCTATTTCTATTTTTAGCTCCTGCATGGTTTTGTTCAATTCCTTTGTCTGTTTGATTGTGTGTTCCTATAATTCTTTAATGGATTTCTGTGTTTCCTCTTTAAAGACTTCTAGTTCTTTACCTCTGTTCTCTTGTGTTTCTTTAAGGGTGTTAATTTCTTTCTTAAAGTCTTCTATTGTCTACATGAGAAGTGATTTTAAATCTGAGTCTTGCTTTTCTGGCGTATTGGGGACTCCAGGGCTTGCTGTGGTGGGAGAGCTGGGTTCTGATGATGCCAAGTGGCCTTGGTTTCTGTTCCTTAGGTTCTTGCCCTTGCCTTTTGCCATCTTGTTAACTCTGATGTTAGTTGATCTTACTCTGTCTGGCTATGGCTTTTCCCACCTGCAGGCCTCTTTATCAATACTCCTTGAAGACCAGCTCTCTCTGAGAGGTGTTTTTTCCACGCTCCTGGGTGAGTAACTTTCTCCTGGCGCTGCTTGGCTATGGAACCCTGGTGGCCCAGGCAGAGGTCTCCTGATGCCGCCGATGGGATGCAGGGGGGTTCTATGCTTGCCTACCTCAATCCCTGTGTCTCGCAGGTTCGGGGTGGTTCCTGGTGAGCTGTGGAGCTTGTCTTGGCCCCACTCCCGGCTTTTCCAAGCTCCTGGGAGGGTAGCTTTCTCTTGGCGCTAATTGGCTATGGAGCCCTGTGACCCAAGCTGAGGTCCCCAGCCACCAAACCAGAAGAAGCTTCTTTTGATGTTGTCACCACCAGATGGCTGTTCATGTTTCAAAGTATCAGACTTGTATCACTATAATCTCCATGATGCTCTACTGAATCATTTCCTTGACTTGGCAGAGAAAGATTACAAACATTCCTAGACTCAAAGCAGTGCCATGAATCCAAGGCCTGCAAATGATCAGAGCACACAGAATTGACATGGCCATCAGAGGACACCAAGGCCCAGGCAAAGGCTGGGATGTATAGATTGCTCTTTCAGCTGTGCATTCCTTGCCATAGAGGACTATAGAGGCCTTTAGAAAGCTGCACAGGATGTTCATCAAGTCATCATTCATCTCTGCTCTGATGAGATCTGCTCCATCCTCCAGAAGTCAAAGAGGAAGAGAATGAGACACAGGGAGAAATTTCCTCCTCTCTTTAAACGATTTGTTGTATCTTTAGATATCTGAATAAATGTCTGTCCATGCAGAGGTATGAGCAGGTAAGTAGGATTATCTGCAAAGGCCAGAAGAGGAGGATGGAGCTGCCGGATTTGGACTTATAGGTGTTTATGACCACCCGACATGGGTGCTGCAAACTGAACTTCTGTCCTTTGCAAGGACAGTCAGCTCTTAACCATCAGCTTTGTAAAATCTCTTAAGTTTAGTTCTGGCTACTAAGAGTAACAAATGCTATTTCAAAAGCAAAAATTTAGATGATGTTTGAAAACTGGCTCCTTACTGTCACCGCTCCAATTGGCAGCATCCAGCTGGGAGAGAGCAGTCAAAAACTGAGGGTGATTAAAGTCTCATGCAGTAGCCAACTTTATTCAGAGTCCCAGACAATTTATATTCTGCGTGTTAAGCAAAATCACATGAGCAAAGTTCACATGAGTTTAAGCTGTATATAGTCACAAGGGCAAGGCATGTTCATGTGACTTTAGTGTGTGTACATGAGGAAAACCTGTTCTTAGAAACATCATCTGAGTAGTAAGATAATCGGAAGTGAAGTATAAACCCACTCCTATTTACTACACCCAGGAGAGGTATGAAAGCACATTCCAAAACAAATATGTGCCTTGGAGGACTGATGTACATACACATAGACATATATGTAGTATACATTTACATGTAGTATACATATACATAGAGTATACATATACTACACATATACACATGCATGCACACACACACAGATATATGATAGATAGATAGATAGATAGATAGATAGATAGATAGATAGATATTAAAAGATATTCAAACTAGCAAAAGAAATGCATGATGTTTCCTTGATGACCCTTTCCATTTTAACAAAAACAAATGAACATTGCTTAATCGGGTTCTCAAACATACAACTAAAGAGTAAAATCTATGAAAAGAATACCTACTCACTAAAGTCACAGCGATAAAAAATATGGAATAGAATAATCTGCACATGTTATAGGATCATTTTCATTGGAGCCAGTTACTTCACAACCACTATGGTTTATCTGCAGTAATCTATAAAATTGCTTGAGGAATTATCAACTATTCCATGGGTGGGTTTACAGGTTTACACTCCAGGAATCATGTGAGTGCTAGTGTGAACTTCAGATGATCTCGGGCGTGAAGATGGCTCAATGTACAATTTCACAACTCTACAGAGGATGTGTGTGATTCAAGAGCCAAAATGAAAAGCTGGAGGGGGACTGGCCCCACAGTGAACAAGGGAGAATGGAAACTGGATGTGCTATATGGAGAGCTATGATCAAGACCTCCAGCCCTGTATTTACTGTGGGGAAGAAAGCAAGTTCAAATGCTGAGAACTGGAGAAGCATTGGTTAGATTGTACAGTGAGGGGGTGACTTAAAATGTGCCTGTGTTTGACAGAATCATGAGTGGTGGGACAAGGGTTCTCTCTCTATCTCTCCTTCCTCCATCCCCCCTCTCTGTCTCTCTGTCTGCCTGTCTCTAACCCCCTTCTCTCATTCCCCCATTGCCTCTCTCTGTCTCTGTCTGCCTCTCTCTCTAACCCCCCTCTCTCTATCTCTATCATCATCCCTCCCCCATATGTCTCAGCCAACCTGATGAACACATACCAAATAATACACAGGCACATTTTGAAAACCTCCTAACTATCAGTTATGAGTAGATCTGTCTTTGCACACAAAACTATTACACATAAGATCTTCTGCTAGGATGTTTATTCTCTTGTTGTTCTGTCTTTAATAATTGTCTCTTTGTGCTGTAAGGTTCTTTAATAACAGTACTCAATCATGAGAAATACAGTTGAGTAAATTCTAGTAGACTCACTGTTTTAGGCTCCCCTTGGCCCTTATCTATATATGGGAGATATATATATATATATATCTCCAGCCAGTGGTAGGTGCACAATAAGTATTCACTACTTTCATTGCACAGAGGGTATCTGTATGATGCCTCTTCATTTTTCTCAGATTTCAATATAACCCAATTATATACATACAGATATGAAAGCCAGAGGATCACTTGAAAATATAACATGGAATGACTTATTTTCCAATGTAAGTCATCATTCATGGCTTACTTTCTAGTCAAAAGTTAATTTGTCATTTCAATCCCCGAGCTCCTCCTAGCATCAAATATAATGTATATCACATAACCCTGGTGCCCCACCACATATTTCTGTCTATATTATATATTCTGAAGCTTTTCTTTGGACTGCCTTTCATGGAATATGTGATATGAAAATAAAAACAAAGAAACAAAAAATATATAGATCTCTCCAAAGGACCGCAGGGAACTAACTTGGACAAATGCTAGAATATCACTGCCATGCACCCTGGGGATGAGAAAAAAACACTAACAGTCAAGGCCAAGAGGTAGCAAACGGCCATGATGGACTGATACCTTCTAAAAGGCACAGGATCACCTCAGAATTGAACAGATATAGGTTTTAATACTTGAGGAGATGGAATCTAGTTATGTGTCTACAGAGTTTAGGGGTGAGGATCCTATTCACAGAGAGAAAGGTGATGTTAATCCATGTTTTAAACCAGTCATTTGAAAGGGGTAGAATATATCACAGTTACAAAAGGCTTTTGTTGTCAAACCCAAAACTCACCCACTTCAGATTACCGAGAGACAGTTTAGGATGCTGAATTAGTCCCTGAAATTTTTCCCTTAAGCTTTACCAATTACTTCTCTTGTCAGAGGCAGTTTCTATACTAAGTTCTTATTATTTCCAGAAGATACTGACTGTGGGGAAAATATAGCAAAACCTGGATCCATTGGAGGCTGGATGCATGAAGTCAAGGTCAATGTGACATTTACAGTAGTTAGGGGACAATGTGTGGCAGCAGCAACACCTGAACACGTGGAAATGTGGACTCAAGGGCTATGATGTAGGCATCCAGGATTGGGCACTTTAGGGACAGGACTAGAACATGGGTATTTTACTACATCTTCAGGTGATTCTCATGCATGCTAAAACTGAGGAAGGTCTGCTTCCCACAGTCCTGGTGTGCACAGAGTCCTCCCAAAATATCTGTTTATTTCTGAACTCCTAACACAACCATGCACCCACCCACTTAGCCAACCATGCTAGCCCATTCAAGATGAAGGTGTCTTACAGGTAGCAAGCAGAAATATGGTATTTTTATAAACAGAAAAGGTGAATTTCTATGTCCCTCCCCAGCACTTGAGAGAGTAACTTCTGCTGCATTTCAGGTTCACATTTTATCATGAGCTCCGTGTCTGTTGTTAAGTCTTACTAACAGACTTACTGAACTGTAGTAATCCCAAGAGAGGAGTTCTTTGTGGAAACAGCTTTTGTCAAGCCAGCATCAGTACCTGGCCCTAAGCAATCTTGTTCACTAATAGAAAAAGAACAAGATAGGGAAATGGCATTTAGTATATTTCAGAATTTGATGAGTTTATGCATGTCATGGGTGGTAGGTGCACACGTATAGTGTTTACGTATGTGTGGGCACTTGTGTGTAAGTGTATGCATGAATGTAGAGACTAAAGACTGACATTGGGTGTCCTCCTCAATCACTCTCCACCTTACATTTTGAAAAAAAGTTTCTCACTGAATCTGGAGCTCACTGATTGGCTAGACTGGCTGGCCATCAGGCCCCAGGAATCCTCTGGTCTATGCCTCCTCACCACTGGACTACAGGAACATGCTTCCACACCTGACTTTTTACATGGGTGCTGGGGACCCAAACTCTTGTCTTCATGCTTGTGCAGCAAGCACCTTAGCAGAGTCATGTCCCCATCTATGGACTTCCATGTTTTAATTTGCTAATCATATGGCTCACTATTTCCCCACAAACTCTAGAGGAGGCATTGTTGTTCCCATTGAGCAGGTCAAGATATTCAATTCACATACAGCTTTCTTGACAGTGCCAAGATGAGAACCTAAGCTCGTTCACTGTCAGTGGAATAAGTCACTTTCTGTAGCCATAAGATTAGCACATGAGGTTTATGAGGGTGAAGTGACCCCAGTTCTGCAAAAATGAACATCAGAATTTGAAAACGAGGGAGCATTTATTTTTCTGTTCACTGATCCCTCGTCATGCTGAGCTCTGTAGGGAGCAAATGATTACTAGTGTGGTTTCCATTATCAAGGAATAAATATTTGTTTAAAAAAGTCTCAGAAGACAATATAAACCAATTCAAACAAGTTCTGAGATATGTGGTACAAATATAGATGACCTGGGAAATCTGGATAGGAGAAGGTCACTGTGGCCTGAAAGCCACAGGGCAAGATTTGCTGTAGGAAGTAGAAGTATGACTGGGTTTATAGTTTAGCAATATTTAGACAGCTGGAGGAGAAAGCAGACCCACGAGCTAAGCAGATTTGTAATGTAGCAGATCTTGGTCAAGCTGCGCATGATGTGATTAGGTTTGCATTTCCTTCCTTCCAGGGGGAATTTATTGAAAGACAGTCTCCTGCAACTTCTCAGAATGCAGGATACTACCCAGGTCCTCCTCAAGCTGTTGACAACTCAGAAATTAATATTCAAGAGCAGGGATGACTCCAGTCAAGGGTACTTGCTGATTAATTATTCCCTGGATGAAGTCAGAGTGATATTCGTCTTGATTCATGGTGCTTTCTTAGCAGCATACATATGTGATCAGTGTAGCTAGCACACACTGTTTTACTGTATAAGATGAATTTCTTATAGCTAGATGTATTTGTTTACTTTTCTCTACAAGCATGTATATGACTTTCAATGTAGTAAGATATAGTAAGTATCAGTGAGGGAGGTCTTGGAAGTCAGAAGAAGTTACTGGATTGGGACTCATAGTGTATGAGGTAAGCACGCTGAATGTAAAATAAGGGTAGTTGTATCTCTTGTCCAGCATCAGATGGTTACACGCGCAGGTTCAAACAACCAGTCCCCAAACTTGCTGCTCTTAGCACAATTCTAACAGCTCAGTTCCAGAAAACAAGTGCTTATGCTCAACTGAGTAAAGCCATTCGGACTTCACAATTGTCTCTTCTGCATGGTAAAGATCATGACCTTCACTCACATGACTCTGAGATAGTATGAAGAGATTCACAAGGCTCCCAGGCCAGTTCCCTGCTTATCGATATGTCAGTGAGCATCTAATAGTCACCTTCATCACTTTCCCCTGAAATGGCCAGATGCTCCACAGGGCCCACTCATGTCATCAAAACCCAGTTTGCACTGAACTCACCGCCAAGAAATATAGATGTTATTACTTTCATTTAATTTTACCTCAGGAGAAAAGCATAATTATCGATCATAGTAATATTAAAGGGATTCATATAATTTCTTACACATTTGTATTTCACCATAGTCTCATTCTTTTAAGGTTTAACTCCTAAAATGTGTGTTTGGAAAATTTCATTAACTTTGTAATCTTCCTCATCAAGGGACTCTAAAGAAAATTCCTCAGCAGGAGTTAATCATTTATTTCGAAATAATGTTGCTAATTTGTCTGCTATGGAATAGACAAAAGACAAGGCTCAGCTCCTCAACTTTTTTCCTTTTGGGGGACAGCTGGGCAGGAGACCTCAGACAGGTGCTTTACAAATTGCCTTAACCATTAAGTAGTCACCTCTCAACACAGCAGCAGCTGTGAGATGTGGTGGAAGGGGGAGGGGAGCCCCTCCATGTCAGCATCATCCTCACCTCCCCGTGCCCCCTCCCCTACAGCACAGTGAAGTCACTCAGGCCAGCAGAAAGAGAGTATTTTCTTATTATAGCCGAGGAGGGAATGCATGCATTTGTACTGCTGATTATTTTCAACACTCCTGAAGGCAACACAGGATTTACTCAGCATTTTTAGAGTCTCTAAGTGACAGGAAGCAGGAAGAGTCATCTAGGATATTCTCATTTGGTTGACAAGTGACTTTGTTCAGAAAAGTGGCTTAGACAGTAGAACACCTGAATCTTGGATTGAGATTTTACCACTGCTGGCACAGTGGGGAGTTGTCCCCGCTACTCTGTGAAGTAGGGCTTGAACTATGAACTGGCCTCACCTTAATGCCCATTTATTCTGTGAATCTCTCTCTCTCTCTCTCTCTCTCTCTCTCTCTCTCTCTCTCTCTCTCTCTCTCTCTCTCTGTGTGTGTGTGTGTGTGTGTGTGTGTGTGTGTGTGTGTGTGTGTGTGTGTGTGTGAAGAAAGAATAGCTAACGTTGAAAATTTAGTAATTTGCATATACTGTTTCCAAAAATGTATAAAAACCAAGCTGCAGATCCCAGTCCCAATGGCTGGATCTACAATATAACTCTCACACCTAAGACTGAGGTGACATTGCAGATAAAGGGGCAGAAAGAGAGTAAGATCAGGGGGTTTGCTGTGAGATTGTCTTCTAATGTCAGAAAGTACATCCATAAAGTCTTATCCACATAAATGTCTTAACATGAGCTAAGCAAGGACAACAACAAACGACATGCCAAAATGTGCAAGGAAATTACAATCATACACAAAGACTTAGAGGCCACTAGGGATGCGAAGAATGTAAGAAATAGTCTTCCCTAGGGAACAGCATACCAACTGGTTATCCAATACCAAATATTCAGCCCTGAAAACACACAAACGTGTAACATTATAGAGTCTGAACAGGTTATATTTAGGAATATATATGCATATAGATATACATACACATTATATGTACATAAACATATCACATGCATATATGTATGCATGTAATAACAATTAATGAAAAAATAGGCCAGGAATTTTAAAGAGAGCAATAAAGGTATGTGGCAGGGTAAAAAGGGAAAGTGGAAATTACATAATTAAATTCATCTCAAAAAACAAAAGAAGTAAAAGAGGAATTTTTTTTAAAAAGTTTATAAAAGTACAAACCACACATCCAAAACTTTCAATCAATCCATTCAATATTCGTCCCATATCCAGACACAATAAAGAAAACTTTTTGTTGAACATATTATATACCAAATTTTCTTTATTCACTTATCTGTTGACGGACAATTATGTTGGTTCTAATTCCTTACTGTAATGGATGAAGTAACAATGAAATCACACAAGAAAATTCAGGAAATGTAAGGACTTAGAATGTCAGACAACCTCAGAAAAGAAGGAAGGAAGGAAGGAAGGAAGGAAGGAAGGAAGGAAGGAAGGAAGGAAGGAAGGAAGGAAGGGAAGAAAACAGAAAAGAAAGGAGAAAGAAAGGAAAAGGAAGGAAAGAAGGAAGGAAGAGAGGGAGGGAAGGAGGGAGGGAGGGAGGAAGGAAGGGAGGGAGGGAGGAAGGGAGGGAGGGAGGAAAAGCATGTTTTTCTTCCTAGGTTCAGCAACTATAGTCTATGGTTATCCAGATTTGAAAATAGATCATGCCACTGGTAAATCAGCTACCTAGATCTACCTAAGCTTTCCTTTATCCTCTGGCTACTCCGCCCTAGCTCTCCACTGCCTTAGGACCCTCTGTTGACTCTCTTCTTTCTCATGCCCCGACAGCTTAATGGTTATTCCTTAGTAACGCAAGAAACGTTGGCATTTGTTTAGGTGTCATGTTGTCAGTCAAAACTGTTCAGACCTGGACTGGAGATGTGGTTCAGTTGAAAGAGTGCTTGTCTAGCATATGTGGGGCTCTGGTTCAATATCCACACTACATAAAACTGGTTGAAGTGATGCTTCTCTGTAATCTCAACATTTGGAAGGTGGAGGTTGGAAGATCAGAAGTTCAAGTTCATCATTAGCTTCTTAGCTACATAAAGAGACTAGTTGGAGCTACATGAGAGATAGATAGATAGGTAGGTGGATAGATAGATAGATAGATAGATAGATAGATAGATAGATAGATAATAAAACTGACAAAACCACGCCAAGTTAAGGTATTTTGAGCATAACACTTGATGAGAAGTATGTTTTCAGCTACCAAATATTGAGCTAGGACTTGAACCAATTTAGATAGATTACAGTCAAACTTCTGTACCCATGATCTTCTTACCAATGAGTTCTAGATTCAAAGATTCATCCAATCGAAATGGAAAAAAAATTACAATATAGCTCCACTGAAAATGTACAGACTTCTTTCTTGTCACCGTCCTTTGACAATTGATGTAAGGTCTGACATTGACATTGCTTTACATCCTCTAAGTGACCTAGGGATGACTGAGGTACATGGAAGGATGCGCACACTGTTTATATGTGATAGCATGCCATTTTACCTGAGCACCATGGGTCTTGGAATCTCTAGGGTATCCTGGAGGCAATTAGTGAGCTATCAAAGGACAGCTCTAGCAAAAGCACGGGTCAAGAGTATCACGTAGAAAACACTAGAAGTGCTAAACTCATTTTTTTTAAGCTTCAAGATGATCATCTAATCTAGGATTTAAAGTCTTAAAATCTATAGGTCAAGCAGGAAGGAACTGGAAAATGGGCAGTGATCACACCTTCTCTGTCAATCAATGAGAACACCACTTCACTGGTCTTCCTGGTTGATGGAAGGAGGAGATGGTCCAGCTTCACAAGCTTAGTCTCTCCACTCCAGAAAAGATTTTGAGATGACTTTCCTGGCAGAATTGATAGCCCATGGCAGCACCTTGATAGAGATATACTAGGGGAAAAGAAAGAAAGAGAGAGAGAGAGAGAGGGAGGGAGGGAGGGAGGGAGAGAGAGAGAGAGAGAGAGAGAGAGAGAGAGAGAGAGAGAGAGAAAGAAAGAAAGAAAGAAAGAAAGAAAGAAAGAAAGAAAGAAAGAAAGAAAGAAAGAAAGAAAGAGGCAGCTGAAAACAAAATGCAAATGCCCAGAAGTTATGTTTAAACTAAAAAAATCAGCAATAAAAACTCAGTACTAAAAACGTTAAGCTTTAGTTACAGCAACAAAGAATTTACATATTCCCTACCAACCCTCAAATCTGAGCCTTTAAATGCACAGGATGCATTATGCAGACCCACTAATGAAAATCTATATCCCATAATTTGCAACCTGCTGGCTCTGTTATGCCAAGTGCATGTTAAACAAGACATTCTTCAACCTAATTGCATGGCATTTCTCCGGGCTCTAATTGTGTTAGGAAAATACCTCTTTCTATCTCTCTCACGCACACCCGGATCACTTTGCTTTCTGCCTCAAGCACATCAGGAAAACAAAACAAAACAGATGACTCTTCCTTTTGCAACACGCAGGAAATTTCCAGAACAAGTGTAATGGGGACAGACAAGCATTCCCCCTGTGAACCTCCTTGTCAGATATTGGGCTTTCTTAGTTGTTTCCAGGTTTGAGGTTGCACATAATACCAACCTATCAAGCAGAGATAAATATTTAAGACAGGATTTGCAACCAAAGACAACCTCACCTTGTCCTCTTTCATTCCAAGGGATGTTTAGAAATACCTGGTGACATTTTGGGTTGTCACAACAGTGAGGGTATTAGCACCTAGACAATGGAATACAAAACTGCTGACAACTGATGTTTATTACAGCCCCTCCACAAAGAAAAAGAAATATTCTCCCCAAATGTTAGTGTTGCTCTGCTAGAAAAAAAAAAACTGATCTAGGGTTGTATGAAAGGACAAATAGGATCCCAGGGAGATGACGAATTGTAAGAGCACTTGATGCACAAATACAGGGCCCTGAGTTCAAATTCTTAGCAACCAGGTTAAAAAAAAACAAAGTGGATGTCAAAACCAGAGGTCCCCTCCGCTGCAGGGAATACATGTCTGGAACTGCAGAACTGGTCCAAAAGCCAATGGCTAGGGAGAGCATAGGGACTATCAGGGAATTTACTACTGATGGCTCCCCAAACTAATATGTAGTTGGACTGCCTTCTAATTATTTATGTTTATAGCCATAGACTAGTGCAGCACTCAACCTTGGCCAGAGAAGCTTCCTTTGATAGTCAATGATAGTCAAAGCAGACCATAACTGGTAAAAAATACTGAGAATAAGTGACTTCAGTGTTTGGCCACAAGTGAGAACATCTCTGAGGCCCAAGGAACTGTGGTTCTATGTGTCTACCTTACCACTGGAGTGTCAAGATGCCATTCATGGAGGTGAAATACAGAGGTGCTAGGTTACATTCCTTTCTCCCCATTATGGTCTTGTGTGATGCTGACACACTGCTCAGGGGAGACTAGGGTGAGTGCCAGGAGTGTAGAGGGGCCTTCTGTGGGGGACTTAGGAGTGGCTCGGTACAACAAAGGCTCCCCCTTCCGCCCTCAGTTCTTGACAAGAAGAGATAGTCCTTGCTTGTCCAAATTGTTTGCTCATAGCAGGAAGAGAATTTACTTACTCAGGGTGAACCAGAAATTAAATACCTTTTGCAGGAAGGGACTCCCGGGAAGGGAAGCTTATTGGATAAACTCATTAGCATGGAGAACTCTGGGTTTCTATGCTACGTGACAAGTTGTCATGGCCCTCTTAGTGGGGTGACATGGTCATGTATGTGTTCCAGGACAGGAACCTGGTTGGGAGTAGATTCAAACAACTTCCATTCTCAATGATGAGGATTGCTGGAGTTCCTTAATCTGCTCAGCCTTACCAGTTTTTCTGTCTGGTGACACGGTTCCACTTAACCCACAAGGAACATCAAGGAAGAGGAAGTCGAATGACTAGGGAAGCTGCCTCACTGTTTTCTGGATAAGATGTGGCTGGTTTTACTGTCAACTTGATACAAGCTAGAGAGCTTTGGGAAGAGGGAACCACAGTTGAGAAAATGCCTGTGGGTAAGCCTGTTATGCATTTTCTTTATTAGTGATTGATGTGGAAGGCCCTAGCTCATTGTGTATAGTACCATCCGGAGCAGCTGCTGTAAGAGAGCAAAGATGAGCAAGCCAGGAAGCAGCATCCTTCCATGGCCTCTGCATCAACTCCTGCCTCCAGCTCTCTGCACCGCTTTCCTTTGATAATGGACTGTGAAATAGAATCATTAGCTGAAGTAAACCCTTTTCTCTACCAGTTGCACTTTGCCATGCTGTTTTATCATGGCAGGAGAAACCCTAACAAAGACAGTGGCCATTGCAGCCATAAATACAGATCAGCTGGGACTGTTGCCTGGGACCCAAAAAAGTAAAGAAGAAAGGGATGGAGAGAGGAATGGAGGGAGTGTGAGGAAGGACAGATGCAAGGATATGAGGAAGTCAGTTGGTTGGGAAGAAAGGGTTGATGGGAGCCAGAGAGAGTCAGCAAAGGGTAAGGGATGGTGAATGCTCTCACGGCACATTGCACACATGTGGAATATTGGAAAGAAGACTTTTTAAATTTATTAACTTAAAAAAACCTAAGTAGGAAAATAAGTGAGTAAGTCAATAAAGCTGGGCATGGCTATGTGCATGCCTGTAATCCCCAATGCTACCAGGGGAAGATACAGTAAGACGACTGGACCTACTGGCTACTAGTTCTCAATATAATGAGAGACTATCAAGAGTGATACATTAGGATACTGAGCATCCTGTTTTGGCATGTAGGTGTATATAACTACACACACACAAACACACACACACACACACACACACACACACGCATGCACACACATGCACATACAGCACACAGACACTAAATAAATAAATAGGTATAAATTAGGTAAAGTTAACAGAACATATTGATTATATCCTTGTGCATGAATAGCTAATTCTAGATCCAACGGTTCAGTGGGTAAAAGCCCGATAACCTGACTTAGATCCATTGAGCCCACATGGTAGAAGGATAGAGCTGACTCACTCCTAGTGGCCTTCTGACCCCCATACCCACATAGCACATATGCATACATGTGCACACACAGAGACACAGGCACAGAAACAAAGACACAGGTACACACATGCATGCATGCAAACACACACACACACACACACACACACACACACACACATACACACACACACACAGGCATACAGAGAAAGTAAAATAAAATGTATCCCCCCCGTTGGGTGTGTATTTTGATTATATTCACCCCTCCTCCAGCTCCTTCCAGATCCACACTACCTTTCCTACCCATCCAACATTCTGTTCTTAAAACAAAACAAAACAAAAACCATCAAGTACGCATTATCCTGCCCTTATATTCTTGGATGTACAGCTTCCACTGGAGTATGGCCAACTCACCATGGACTAACTCCTAGAGAAAACTGACTGTCCCTCTTGCAGCAGCTTCTCAGGTCGAAAGTGAGTGAGTCCTATTTAAAAGGACAGCTGGCTCCTGTGAATGAAGTATAGACTGTGGGCACTTATATACAGTAACCATGGCTGATTTCTACAAATGCCCATGCTTGTGAGCCATGGTCCTAGAGATTCTGCCATTTGTCACTTGTAAGTACGTAAATGACCCATGCCCACATATGAGCCTGGAGTCCAAGCCGAGGTGACAGTAGCCTTTTCAAATCTACCAACAACAGAACCAGTCCCAGAAGGAGTCACAGCTAAGTCATCCAGGGTAAGTCAGATCTCAAAATCAAATGGCAGAAAAAGCCAAAGAAGGGTGAAAGGCCCAAGAGTCATGAGTATGATGGACCCAAGGCAGAGTGAGGACTGTTTGCAGGGGTAGTGTCTGGGATTTCTAGGATACATGATGTATATATGGACATATACCTCCTCATGTGCAAGGGACAATGTTTTGCTTTGTAATGGGCAGCATAAACAATAGAATCCACATACAATTAAGATTACATTACCCAAGTGATATTATAACCATCTTATTTTGTGAATATATACTCTATGATATCCATATAACACAAGGATATAATCACACCAAAAGCAGTTCTCAGAAAATGTCTCCATAGTAAAGCAACATGTGACTACCTACACGCACACACACACACACACACACACAATCCTATTACCTCTGTAAGTCTCTGCTCATTCAAGTCTCACTGTAAGACTCTGAACTTGTCACCCACCTTTGAACTCTGGTTCTTATAATCTCAGCCTTTTCTCTTTGGTCCTTGTAAGTTGGCGATCCTATAATTCTTTCTGCAGATGGTAGACTAAAGAAGGCTACCCTTGATCTTTCTTGGCTTTTTGACCTACACGTGGACATTAACAGTTTGATTCTTCTGAATAGAGAAGATGAGGAAGACCTCTTATGTACAATTCACAGGGATAATGACTCCTTTATTTCATAAGGTAAAACACACACTTTTATAGTTTATCTACACCCTCGTTACTGTTTTCTGTATAGACCATGAACCTCTGCCAGGGTCAGACATTATGAAGAGGTGATGTGCTGAGACACAGAGGCACCCTGGTCTCACTGCTGAGGAATCTCCATGTTTTAAACTTTAATGGCAGTAAAATTGCCTGTGAATGTCAAATGTAATTGTGGCAAAGATTCTACATCTCTAACAAGTTCCCAATATATACAAATGCTGTTCCTCTGCAGACCAGTTTTACATGTAAATGCATATCCATATTCACCCATGAATATCAAATGAATCCACAGCTGTGGTACTTTTATTAATATTAACTTTGAAAGGAAGAAGCTCTTAGAGAGTCTATTTCTGCTTAATAATCCAAGAGCCTTATTAGTACCCATAACTTGCTAATCTCAACGGTCTGTCACTGAAAGCTTTGAATTCCCCTCACAGTGAACCGCACTGACTGTGTAAATGGTGTTCAGCTTTTCTTCCGAAATGATCAAGTTGATTCTTCTTGGTGCTACCTGTTTTAGAAGACCGTTCTTACAGCCACATAACGGAAGTCACCTTCTGCTTTTCTCCCGCTCTCTCAGTGTTCTTCGTTCCTTATCGCTTGCTTTCTGTAGCCCTCTCTATTGCAAAAGCATTTGCAGAATTTATCCTTCTCTTTCCAGAAATTTGGTTGTCTGTTCTTTCATTAATGAAATGTATTGAATGTACAACACAGTATTCAACTGCTCTGGCTCATGGTCTATGCAGAAAACAGAAATGAGGGTATAGATAAATGATAAAAGCCTGTGCTTTACCTTATGAAATAAAGGAGTCATTATACCTGTGAACTGTACATAAGAGGTCTTCCTCATCTTTCTATTCAGAAGAATCAAACTGTTAATGTCCATGTGAAGGTCTAGAGGCCAAGAAAAGTCAAAGGTAGCCTTCTTTAGTCTACCATCTGCAGAAAGAATTATAGGATCGCCAACTTACAAGGATCAAAGAGAAAAGGTTGAGATTATAAGAACCAAGATGCATGGAAAGTATGGGGAAACCCAAAAGAAATACTTATTTTGTGTCCACAGTGTAGCTGGGAGAATTTGGTGTGAGAATTGTTAATGTACTAATTCATTTCTGATGACAGAGGTAGCGTGATATTGGGAACAGAAGCAAGATCAGCTTCAGATGAAGATTTCAAGATAACTGAGCCTACTGCCTTGGAGTCCAAGGAGGACAAAATCAGAAATGCAAATGCAAATTAGGCTGGTGAAATGCAAGCCCTGGCACATTAATTTGGTACCAGTGTGACTTTTGCAATAAGACGTAAAGAAGGTGAAGAGATATTATCAACATAGATATGTTGTAGGAAGAACATTTCCTGCAAAAGCAATGGCTAATTAAAATCCTGGGGGTAAAGAGATTCTAGCACATTGGAGAAACAGAAACAAGGCATGTACTGGCTGGGTTTGCGTGTCAACTTGACACAATCTGGAGTTATCACAGAGGAAGAAGTCTCCCTTGAGGAAATGCTTCCATGAGAGCCAGCTGTAAGGCATTTTCTCAATTAGTGATCAAGGGGGGAGGGCCCCTTGTGAGTAGTGCCATTCCTAGGCTGGTAGTCCTGGGTTCTATAAAAAATCAAGCTGAGCAAGCCAGGAAAAACAACCCATTAAGTAGCACCATGGCCTCTGTATCAGCTCCTGCTTCCTGACCTGCTTGAGTTCCAGTCCTGACTTCCTTTGGTGATGAACAGCAGTGTGGGAGTGTAAGCTGAAAAAACCCTTTCCTCCCCAACGTGCTTCTTGGTCATGATGTTTTGTGCAGGAATACAAGCCATGACTAAGTGCATCATATCTGGAGCTGAGTGATGGACAGAGAATTCTGGATATAAACTAGAGAGGTCAAAGGATCAGACCATCTAAGGCCATTGTGTGTATTGTGCTTTTTATTGAGTAAAACTGGTTCCTCTCAGTTAGCTGGGTTAGTTTTCTCTGTCCAGTGAAATGGACAGAGTTGGCAGTTCTTTGGCTGAACTAACAGATCCAGAGACATACATCGCTATGTCCTGAGAACTAGACAGAGGTGTATGCCTCCAGTCTCTAAGCTGTTCAGGATGTTCCGGTCAGAGGCTCACTGTTCAGAGCCTTCCCTGTCAGTAGCTCCACACTGAGCTGTCAGTACTCAGTAGCACACAACAGCAGCTAGCACTGGCATTAGCATTAGCATCAACAAGCGGTGACTGCTCTTGCTTCCAAGCCTTGAACTTTGGAACCCCTGGCTTCTAACATAAGCTAGTGTTACAGTTCTGTTACAGTGTGGACAAGTATCAGGATGTAGGTCTCTTAGGACTTGGTGCCTCCCTGGAGCTCTTCTTCGACTAATATATCCCCAGAATCCTGATCATCTTCACACCCTTCTGCCTTCCTCAGTCTCAGTTTTCTGCCTCCTGTCACCTCCCTGGGTTTCTATCCCTGCTTGTCTTCCAGAACTCATCAGCTGCCTTTTGTACTGCTGCTATGGTCACTGCTGTCACCATTATTGCTGCTGGTAAAATACCATTTCAATAAGTGAACGAATATGTTTTCATATAAAATGCCACCACAGCATAAGATCCAAAAGACAGTGGAAGAACATTGGGGGCTCACTGGGTGAAGAGGTATGTAGTAGAAATTTTCTTCTAAGAGACATAATGTTTGAGTCAGGTAGAAGGCAGGTTGAGAGAATGAGGCACATCACAGATGCATGTGTACATATGCGTGTGTGCTTGTGTGTGTATACACATGTGTGCACACGAAGGTACATACCTTTGAGGCATATGTGTAGGTACAATGTGCAGATCTTATTTCTCTGAAATACGATCTCTCATTGAACCTGAGAGTCACTGTTTTAGCTACACTGGCTAGCCAGCGAGCTCCAGACCTGTGTTACTACACCCAACTTTTACAGGGTGCTGGAGATACAAAGGCAGCAAGCTCAGTATCCACGGAGTCATCTCCTGGTCCCCTATTTGTGTTACTTTTATTGTCAGATACCATCTCATTCTCAAGTGCTATTGATTTTTGTCTTCTAAACAAACTTGAATGCTCTCCAGCTACCCCATCTCCACTGCCAATAACCTAATGAAAGAGCCCAGTGACTCTTCCTTGAACCGCTGATATTAAGTGATACTGGCTGAAGCCGTTAACCATCTGGCTGCAGAGAGATTTTAACAGCAAGTTTCCATCACTCTGAGTGTCACGCAAAAATCCCCAAAGCTGCTCTGAACAATCTGCAGCGTGTCTGTTTCCCCATTCTCTTTCTGATTGTCTCTTCAAGGTGGCCTCTGACCTAGCTGATTGTGCCTTTGATTTAGTTTTCTAAACATGCCATAGTCTATCCAATCACAGGGCTTTGCCACAACCTGAACTTTCGGTCTGGAATGTCCTTGCCCTACGCAGCCCTCTAGCCTAACAAACTCTGTCACCCTTCACACCCCAGTTTTACCTTTTACTTCTCAAAGACCTAATAAATCTCAATCTGTTTCCTGTGTGATACATTCTTCTCCTTCACAACATTTCTTTTGTTCTCTTATTATGAAATTAGTGGTGTGATTGTTTATACATTAAGTCTACGCTTGTCCACTACTTTATAGAAATTCCTTTCTGTCAGCTGAAGCATCAGGTCATGGGAAGAGGTGAGTGCATTCATAAGTGGATAAATAAAAGAAGCAAAGAGGTGGCTATGTGATGCTGGATGAAATGCAGAGCATCTATGGCTTACACATCTAGAAACAGAACTGCAGCAAATATAAAAGAGGAAAGGTTTATATAAACACCTTATGTGCACTGTCTAACTAATGCAGGCATTCCACTGGTAGGGTTTCTCTTGTCTCTTTCTCTCAGGTATCTGAGCAAAGCTGAGGCACATACTGCAGTACAGTTTCCTGGTGGGGCCTCTGCAAGCAGATCTCCCTAATCCTGACTTCTGCAGCATCAACTTTGTCAGCCAGAGGGTGTGCGTGACAGTGAATGATGAATATGGCTGAGTGGATTGTTCATTACTTTTTTTTTTTCAGTGCTTTGGATGAGCAGATTTCATAAGCTTTAAAATCCTCTTGTAAGCAGTTTTCTGAATAGAATCTTACTTTAGAAGGGTGTTTAATATCAAGATATAAAAAAGACACATGTGAATGTTCTAAGATAAGGTCATGTGTGTATTAGCACCTAGTATGTAGATTCCAATATTCATACCCCAACACATGTGTACATACTCCCCCAAAAAGAAAACAGCAATCTGTAGGTGACTTCAATTCATGGAAGAAATTTTCAGGGTGTTTCTGAATGTGAAGCTGGAGACAAGGTGACTTTTCTTTCAGAATGTCATGGCAATGATTAGGGAAAGGAATCGTCAACTTAGCAAGTATTATGGATGTCATCTTGGATCACCTCACAGCCAAGGAGGCCTCGGGACCATGAGAACTGCATTAGACTCGTGCACAGAGACCAGGAGAAACAAAAGCCACGATAGAAAGAGTGGTAACTTTCCACAAATATCTGCTTCCTGGGTAGAACTTACACAGCAGCTCTGGGACGTATGAGTGAGTACTCCATTCACCCTACCCAGTGCCGAGAGATGGTCAGGCTGAGGGGATGTGAAGGTGTGGGGTGGTGGCATGCCAGCCTTCAGATAGCATAATTCTGTAACTGAGGTTAGCTGAGGTTAGCTGAGGTTAGCTGAAGTTAGCTGAGGTTAGCTGAGGGAACGTGAAATCCCACACCTCCCACTTCGCCAGCAAACACTCCTTCAGTCAGCAGGAAAGAGTGAAGAGACTGGGCAATCCCCCTCTCTCGTCAAGTTTGTCAATTCACTCAGATGGTTAAACAAATACAGATGAGATTTTTATAACCAAGAGAACAAACAGATTTGAGAGTACAGATGGGCTATTCTTACAACTTCAATACTTTTCATCTCTTTAAAAAAAAAAACCAGAGAACAATAAACAAAAATTCAAATCCACAATTTATAAATGCAAATGTATGTTATTTATAGTGAAATGAATGTAACAATTTACAAGATTCTAAGATCAAGGGTGTCTCTGTTAGGAGACAGCTGTTTTGTGAAATGAAAACACTGTGTCTATAGTTGTTTTACAGACTCTCAATCTATCCAGAACCCACATTATAAACTTTTTTCTTTTTTCTAAATTCTCTCTTACATAAAATTTGATTCGTAAAATGTTTTATGATGGGAATTCTCAATCTTGCAGAAAGGTAGAATAAAGAAATAAATCGTGTGTGCTTTTCACAATTGCAAACCTCATGCCAATCCGGTTTGATCCGGCTTGCTGCCATTCTCTATGAGAGCATCTATTTTGAGACAAGTTCTCGTATAACCCAAGCTGGCCTCAAAATGATTATGTATCTGAAGATAACTTTGAACTCTTTTTTTCTCTTTCTTTTCTTTTTTCTTTTTTTTTTTTATTATTTTAAAAATATTTACTTTATTTACATTTCAAATGTTTTCCCCTTTCCAGGTCTCCCCTTCAGAAACCCCCTATCCCCTCACCCACCCACCCATTCCGGTCTTCCCTCCCTAGCATTCCCCTACACTGGGGCTTCTAACACCCTCAGACCCAAGGGCCTCTCCTCCCACTGATGGCCAACAAGGCCTTCCTCTGCCACATATGTGGTCAGCACCATGGGTCCCTCCATGTATATTCTTTGGCTGGTGATCCAGTCTCTGAGAGCTCCAGGGGGTCTGGCCAGTTGACAATGTTACTCCCTCCATGGGGCTGCAAACCCCCTCAGCTCCTTCAGTCCCTTCTCCAACTCCTCCATCTGAAACCGCATGCTCAGTCCAATGGTTGGCTTCGAGCATCCACCTCTGTATTTGTCAGGCTCTGCCTGAGCCTCTCTGGAGACAGCTTATCATGCTTCCATCAGCAAGCACTTCCCAGCATCCACAATAACATCCAGGTTTGGTGGCTGTATATGGGATGTATCCCCAGGTGGGGCAGTCTCTGGGTGGCCTTTCCTTCAGTCCCTGCTCCACACGTTCTCTCCATATTTCCCCCTGTGAGTATTTTGTTCACCCTTCTAAGAAACACTGAAGCATCCACATTTTGGTCTTCCTTCTTCTTAGGCTTCAGATGGTCTGTGAACTCTTGATCTCCCTGCCACCACAGAATGGAACATTCTTATATTTTATTTTTAAGCATGTGTGTGTATGTGTGTGTGTGTGTGTGTGTGTCTGTGTGTGTGTGTGCGTGTGCATAAAAGGGGGAGGGAAGAAAGGGAGAGGAGAAGAAGAGGGAGAAGGAAAAAGGAGAGACAGAGACAGAGTCAGAGAGACAGAAGCAGAGAGAGAGAGAGAGAGAAAGAGAGAACTCAAACCAAGCCATGGGTTTGTTAGCGAGTTTTATGTCAACTTGACACAAATGGACATCATCTAACAGGAAAGAACCTCAGTTAAGAAAATACCTCCATATGATCTGGCCACAGGCAAGCCTGCAGGGCATTTTCTTAATAAATGTCTTATACAGGAATGCACGGACCATTGTGGGTGGTGCCATCTCTGGGCTAGTGGTCCTGGCTTTGTAAGAAAGAAGAATGAACAAGCTAGGAGAAGCAAGCCAGTAAGGCCTCAGTATCAGCTCCTACCTCCAGGTGCTTGTCCTGTTCGAGTTCCTGTCTCGACTTCCTTCCAGGATGGACCACAATGTGGTAGTGTAAGCCAAATAAACCTTTCTCCTGCTCAACTAGTTTTTGATCATGGTGTTTCAGCACAGCAATAGAAATCCAACTAAGGCAGTGGGTGTGCTGGTGCCAGAAATAATCAGAAGAGGGTATTAGACGTCTTGGAGTTGGAATTACAGGCAATTGTGAGCCGTCTGCCACTGGTGCTGAGAAACAAACTCAGGTCCTCTGGAAGAGCAACAAGTGCTCTTAAGCACTGAGCCACTTTTCCAGTCAAAAGTCACAAAATGTCCTTTAAATGCCAATCATTATTTGACCCTTTCAGAAGATGATGGGTAGATAAAGGCATCAACAAAAGCACAACTATGTGTCATGAGTACAGCTATCAAAATAAATATATACACTTATGATCTGATTCACAAGCCATATCCAGATTACCCAGTTATCCTCAGAATTGTCTACTTACAAACTGGATTGGAGATTACTCTTGTGATAATGGCTATAATACCAAAAGCTTCAGATTTCATGGAATCTCTACTAAAATTCCAAAAATGTATTTCACTGAAGTAGAAAACAAATTCTAATTTCAATGGAAGTAAAAAGGACACTGAACAGCCATTAAAATGATTAGCCTATAGAACAATGGGGGGGGCATCACCATACTTGATTTCAAGTTATGCTAAAAAGCCACAGTAAGGAGGAATAGTAAAATGCTGAAAGCGCTGGCACAGAACAGGGGCTCCACAGAGACACCCATACAATCACAGGCACCTCATTTTGGCAGTGATGTCAAAGACATACATTGGAGAAAGGACTGACAGAGGCAGCAATTTCGGAATGTAGGTGCTACTTCTCATCATGTGTGGTACTGTCATAGCTTAAAAGGTTGGGGATTGCTTGGTATGCCATCTCATGAGGCTGTTCATTCTGGGAACTGTTGCCTTCTCTCATAGCACCACGAAACCATAACTCACATAACACGCAGATCTAGGAGTACTGGCGGTGTATTTCTGCTGCATTTTCAAAAGCTGACTATGCTAAGTTTTAAAACTGGAGGAGGAATGTTATGAGAGCTAGCCTCTCCCTGGTTCCCTAACCCATCAACTCTCTAAACTCTGCTTAAATAATAAGATTGCACTGCTATTCCTGAGCAATAGATGCAAGTTGTGCTCATTAACTCACATACAGATCGACAACAGACAAAACTAATATTTACTGAGCATGTTTCAGATTCTAGGTATCATACTAATTTCTATCATTTTATTTAAATAGCATACTGATCTGTTTCTGGGAATCAGGCCAACATTTTATAGATGAATAAGGGGCCAGAAATGTCTGTAGCCTGAGTGACACGAGGCAGAAAATCAGTTACACCTGCTAAAGCTTTGCCACCTCTAAGCGGGAAGAAATACAGTCAAACTGTTCCATTCACTAGACATTGAAAAATCACATGGTGTCTAATGCAATGGAGTCGTGGGGAGGAAGAAGGAAAGGCCTTTCAATTCCTGCCACACGTAACAACTGAAGAATGGGAATAAAGGAAGCAGTCTTCCAGAGAGTCCCTAGCGGCAAGAGCTGCTGCCCTTCAGTCCGACCCACTTATGCTGAATGTCACATGTGGTAAAAGACAGTCACCAGGTTAAGCATCATGCCATCTGCTTCCTGGCTTGATTAAAAGGGTAGCAAAACAGTATACAGGGGATTTTCAAAGCTTAAAATCTGCATGAATGGCTCACACTTGACTTATCTGGCGTAAGTTTTCACCTCAGCACCACAGAATGTCACTTTTTCGGCTCATGAATCCAAGATCATTTGCCCCAAAGAAAGGATTGCCAGATAAGATACAGCTCACCCAAAACCAACACTCGTAGCATCAAAGATGCCTGTGCTTCCTGGGGCATTCTTTGCAGGCACACCCTTTGCTACCCGTTGGGTTGGAGGAGAAAAGGACTGTGTGAGTCACAAGGCCAGTCAGTGCCTGTGCATTTTGGTTCTTCCCCTAATTTAAAATCCAGGATTGAAATTATGCCAGACACTGTGGAGTAAACACCAATCCCTCAGAATCTGGATGACTGTTCATATAGAATTTAGTGCTGACTCAACAGATGGGTACCAACACGTCCCTTCAGGTGGGGGGTGGAGGGAGGAGAAATCAGAAGGAGCATTTATAAAATGCTTCGAAGCATTTATTTCTACGGAAATGTGAAATAAAATGGTTTAAGTCAGACTTCACTCCCCAAGTAAGGATTACAAAGGGCTCCGTCATTAGGCTTCCATGACACTAACGCATGATGAAATGGGGAATGTGCTTCTCTAGGCGCTGGATGAGTCCTACTTCTCATTTATGGGTCTAATCGTGGTTTTTATTTTTCAAGTGACAAGGGAAAAGGAATTAGAGAATAAACTGACTTCAAACATCAAACTCAGTGTTCCCCAAGACTATCTTGGTTGCTGAGCCAAAACATTTTGGTTGCAAAGACTCAAATTAAAATGTGAATATATCAACCACGTACCACAGCAGGCCCCAGGACCAAGAAGAGTTGGTCAGTGCAAAATAAACGTCATGTTTTTGTGTGCCTTTTTTGGTTTTGTTTTGATATTTTTTTGTTTTGTTGTTTTTTTACTTTAGGTTGTTTATTTGTTTTTGAGAAAGTAGAAAGAACATGAAGGTGGGTGGGTGAGTTCTAGGAGGAGTTGGGGGAGGGAAAAGATATGCTTATCAGCTGCATGGGTTTTCTAGTGGAGTCTTCAGAGTCTTATGTACAGAATCCTATCTTCAAATAAAGATCCCTTAATTTTTTCACTTTCCTACCTGTACTTCTTTATCTATTTTATTTTTCTTATTGTTCTAGCTAAGAATTTAAGTACTATATTGAACATGAATGAAAAATACAGGTATTCTTCCTTAGCTGCTAGCTCTGATAGTTCTGGAAGGTTCTATGTGCACAACAGACAAAGCAAAGTAGCCATTAGTCTCATCCAGTTGTGAACCCTGAAAACTGAAATAACAACTGGTCTGTCAAGACACAGTGACTTATACAGTAGTGGCCTGAATGTTATAAGAGCCATCAAATACTTTCTGTGTGACTTAAAGTTTGCCCTGTAGGATGAAACCCATACTGTTAATCAAACCAAGAACTAGTAGCTGAATAAGTCAGAGGCCTGATGGAAGAATCTACTACAATTATTCTGCTAAATAGAAATAATATTAACCTGACTCCTTCTTGCTATGCCCAGAGATTAGTGCATTTCTCAGCTCTCATCAGAGAAGCTTCTTCTTGCAATAGATAGCTGTTAACACGGCTCCACACATAGCTGGTCAAGAGAAGAAGAGACTGTGGGGAGTTTAATCCCTAACAGACATTTCTATCACACTCTCCCTACAAGGCTCAGGAACTACTGTAGAAGAGGGTTTGGAAAGACCCTAAGACTGTAGACTGGACAACTATGGGGAAATTCTGTTTTCTGACATGGTAGGGCAATTGCACAAACCAACTCACAGCAGTTGTGACGGCAAGCAAACGACCTGAACAAGTTCAAGCCAGACAAATCCCAGAATGGAATGGGGAAATGGGCCCAAAGTCCCACCCCTAGCTGATGAGCCAGTGACAATTGATAGCTGCCTGGAAAGGAAGAATCAGTTTTCTTTAAAGGTTTGACCTGTGATATGCAAAGCACCTTCCAGGGGTTGGTCCTAAAGCCAAGAGTATTTGAACAGTAAACTCATTGGATTTAAAAAAAGAAAAACAGAACCTGAATGTAGGTGGGTAGGAAGGCTGGGGAGGACATGGGAAGAATAGAGAAAAGAATGAATATCATCAAAATATATTGTATGATATTCTCAAAGAATTTTTAAAGCATTCTTTAAGATCATTTTGGTTTCTAGATCTTGATCAATTATCTCTCATGTTGATGATATTCTTTAGTGTTGCGTGTACCCATGATCAAGTATGCTAATTTTCTTAAGACAGAGCATGGTGCACAGTAAAATCCTGACCAAATGATCTCGTACCTGTGGCTGAGAGATCATGTATTTATACCACACAGTAGCATGTTATACCACACACTAGCATGTTAACTTAATATATAAGCCAAAAGGGGAACTTTCATTTATTTGAACGGTCATGTGTCAGTCTTACGCTGGAAAAATATTGTCCCACAATCCAGCAATAAGGGAATATGCTCTCACACACTCAGATGAACAGCGACTTGGTCGGTATGTTTTAACTGTTTCTCTTCTAATTTTAAATTGTAACATGTGTAATAAAATACAGAAAAGCACAAGAAGGTAAATTTGACTTGTATGCCCCAAAAAATAAATACAAAAATTTTGCCAGTTTCAAAGTATTTCCATGCAATAAATAGGGAATTAAACATAAAGTAGAATTTTATTTCCCTTATATCCTATTTCTCTATTTTCCTAGTATATACTATATTCATAGTATTTCTGTTTTTCTTTTACTTACTAGTACAAAAAATTCTTCATGAGTGTCAATGCTCACCTTTGTCATATTTATTGATACACTCTGCTGCCTTCTTACCATTTTCAAAGCCTGTTTCCTTTTTCCTTCCATCCCTCTCTCTTTCTTTCCCCCCTTCCCTTTCTCTATTTGGTACAGAACTCTGATTTGATTTACTAACGTACCATTTTTACATTTGTAGCTTTAGTCATTTTTGTGTTGTCTTATCTGGGTTTATGCTTATGATTGTAATGCTCATTCCTCATTTCCCATAACTGCCATCAGAGTCCATTATGTGCTTAACTGAATGCTGTTTACTTATCAGATTTCTCTTATAGCCTAAATATCTCTCATTTTTATTTTAAAAGGCAAATATGGGCTTAAAAGAATTATGTGTTAGTTGATACATATTTATGTATACAAGTTGTATATTTGTGACATCTGCAGTTAAATATGTAATTTTATATAAACATACTATATGGTATACACTATCCATATAATTTATATTTTATACACATGAATGTTTATATATTATACACATGGATATGTATCATAAATCCAAATTTATATCTACATATATTCACAAGAAATTATTCATATTTTGTTTTCCTAGTAATTTTTCGTTACTTGATCTATATGTCATTTGTATGTGTATGTATATCTGTCTATCTGTCTTGTCTGTGTGCATGTTCTTGTACATTTACACACGTGTTCCTATGTCTTTGGAGGTCAGGGGTTATTCTAATATACTATTTCTCAGGTGCCACCAACCTTGTTTTTTGAGACAAGGTCTCTCACTGGCCTGACACTCTCCAAGCTGACTAGACTGGCTTGCCAGCTAGCCCCAGGGATCTGCCCACCAATTCTGGGATTATAATAAGCACACACCACCATATGCAACAGTTTCTACTTTATCAGCTCATTTGATCTAGTCATGTACTTCTGCAAGGTGTCAAGTGAAATGTTCACCTGGGACTGTAGATCTGTCGGTCTGGCCTCATACCTCTGTGAGTATTTTATTTTTATTGCTTTTTCCAAGCTGTATTTTAGAGGCATATGATTGTATATCTTCTACACCTTGGGAGTGATTCTTCTATAAAGCTCTGAAGTATCCTTATTTATATTTCCTAATGTATCAAATCCATGTTCTCCAACATAGTATTGCTCAGTCTGCCATCTTTATATAGATAACTGTTTTGTTTATACTTTCAAAACTAATTTTAACTACTATTTTATATTGAGTGATGTTCTCACCAGTAGTGTACTGGCTGGTTTTGTGTCAACTTGACACAAGCTGGAGTTATCACAGAGAAAGGAGTTTCAGTTGAGAAAATGCCTCCATGATATCCAGCAGTAAGGCATTTTCTCAATTAGTGATCAAGGGCGGAGGGCCCCTTGTGGGTGGTACCATCTGTGGGCTGGTAGTCTTGGGTTCTATAAGAAAGCAGGCTGAGCAAGCCAGGAGAAGCAAGCCAGTAAGTTACATCCCTCCATGGCCTCTGCATCAGCTCCTGATCCCTGACCTGCTTGAGTTCCAGTCCTGACTTCCTTTGGTGATGAACAGCAATTGAGAGTGTAAGCTGAATAAACCCTTTCCTCCCCAACTTGCTTCTTGGTCATGATGTTTGTGCAGGAATAGAAACCCTGACTAAGACAAGTAGTATATACAACTGACTTGGTCATACCTTCTCAGTGCTTCCAGTAAGTTTAGCCCCCTCATGTTTTATCGCTCTCAAAAGTCATCATTGGGTCAACTCTAATTTAATGCACAGTAGTTGGTAGTCCATTTTATTTCAGTTTTGCAATGTTATCTGCGGTGACTGTCCTTTCAGAGGCATCCATGTTGCTGTTATTGCTTCATTATTTTCCTTGACGTTTTGTGACTTCCTCAGGTTTTGTGATTCTAAGATGATCGTGATAATTAGTTCCTGCCTGGCCTCTTAACCTACAGACCCTGAGGAGGTCTCTATCTTTAGCAGGAAGTTTTTTTTTTTAATATGAGCCTGCAACTCTACAGGTGTCATTAAATAAAGTGTGGTGAGGGGGGAAAGGGGAGAGAGAGAGAGAGAGAGAGAAAGAGAGAGAGACAGAGAGAGAGAGAGAGAGAGAGAGAGAGAGAGAGAGAGAGAGAGAGAGAGAGAGAGAGAAATTGATTAGAGGCCATTTGAAACCTTAATTCAGAATTTGCAGCTGCTTCTAATGCCTGTCTAGAGAATTCTTTTTCCACCTGGGCCATGGGAATGTACGTGGGCTACTTCTTCTTCAAGGACAATGAAGTCCTTTAACTTACTGTCCCTCCTGTCTTCCATGATGTCAAACCTTTCCCCAGCATTATTCACTGCTCCCCATAGTCTCCCACTCCTCCCATCCCCTGTCACCCCTCACCACTTCCTCTCATCCTTCCCACCATCCCCCACCTGCTGTGAGCCTTCGCCTTTCCTGATTTTCTCCAGGAGTCTTCTAGTGGTATAATCCTTCTTAATGTAAATCTCTCCTGGAATGTGTATCTTAATAGACTGAACTTAAACAAACAACACCAAATCTGAGAGGCCTATGCCATCTTGCAATTGGAGAAGTGATCCGACTTTCCCAATCCTGCAGGATCAATGCATGAAAAGGTCAGCTATATCCATGGTTAGCATTCCAGGAAAACACAGGGCCTATTGGCAACAGGGTCACAATGAGACAGGCTCTAAGCAACTACCATAAGGGGGACCATGGAATGTAGCCACACCCCCAAGAATTTTTAGCCTGAGCATATTAGAACTTGCAAAAGATTGTGGCCTAACCTTTCCCAACTTTCAGCATGTGACTCCTGTGGAGAGAAATCAAGCACACTGACCAGTCTCTTTGGACTTCAGGGAGCATCTTACAGTACTATGAACTGCCTGAATGTTCAGTTTCCTCAAAATTCAAATGTGGAACTTTTATAGAATTAGGAAGTGATGTACTTGGGCAGTAAATAGGTCAAGGTTGATGAGTACATATAGGTGACATTCATGGCCTCATAAAAAGAACCTCTCTCCTTTCACTATGGGACAACACAACAAGATGGCTGTCTATAACAAGGAAGAGAATGCCTACCAGGACCCAATCATGCTGGTTTCCTGGTCTCAGATACTTCCAGCATCCACATCTTTGAAAGCTAACTGCTTAGTATTTGAGCCGTGTAGTGTATGGGATTCTGTTACAGCATTCCTAACTAAGATACATGGTTTTCTTAAAACAGCTTTCCCTCCTCTCACGTTGCACTTTGCTGTATGCCACTTTCTTCACCCAGATGTCAGCGCAGTCCTTGCTTTCCTACCATTTACCCCAACCTCCCTCTGAAAACAATTTGCCCCCTGGTACCTTCTCATATGTGTTCTGAGAGAAGTCTGTAGAGTACAGAGTGATGTGGAAAAAATAGAGGGGAATGGGAAGTCTTACAGGAGAACGATACTTCACACATGCTCCACGGATCCACGACCCTCCAGAAGAAGAAACCCTGATGTTTAGAAACAATGAAAATGCCTTGGATATCACAATGGCTCATGGTTCTCTAAAGAGCCCTATTACATGTAAAGCACATCCGTGCTGTTAAAATTTCATGAGATGAGGCTGGGCAGTGGTGGCACATGCCTTTAATCCTAGCACTCGGGAGGCAGAGGCAGGAGGATTTCTGAGTTTGAGGCCAGCCTAGTCTACAGAGTGAGTTCCAGGACAGCCAGGGCTACACAGAGAAACCCTGTCTTGAAAAAACAAAAACCAAAGAAAAAACAAAAAATTTCATGAGATGACACTTAGGAGAAAATGCCTTAAGAGTCTCCTTGAGGATGTACAGTAATGAATAAAGGTGATGGAGGCTCTTTAAAGGAACCTGCCCCTTCCTCAAATGATAGAGAATGAGAAGAAAGAGCAATATGAGGAAAATGTATCCTCGGGAGCAAGTTAGGCAAATGGCATCCTGGGCTTGCAAGAGCACAGGTTCTCCATTAAGGTTGGTTTACCTTTAGAGCAGGGTTCAAGGAGTCCACAATGAGCAAAAAGCTTGGAGGAGCTGAAGGGCCAAGTCCACTGTGGCATCTGTCAGAACAGCCAGGACTGAGTACATCCTATACCAAGACATGTAGTGATAGGAACTGTCATTAACATGTCTGACTGCCAAAGTTTTTGCACTTGACTTTGACCCATTCCACTTGATACTGCTCTGTCCAGACTAGATTAGCATGGACACTACTAATGAAGGGATATCCTGTTTGTTCCCAGTAGTTCACATTCTCCTGTGCCTCTAAGGCACACTCTTTCTTCTCCCGTCTCTGTAGGACTACAGCAGCAACATTTGCCAATTATCCAAGTGTGCCCACGACAGAGTTTCAGTGTTAGCATGAGAATAACCTTAGGAAAGGCTGGAAGTTGGATCACCCTACCTGGAGCCAATGTTCTGTCTTTTAAATCTTCAAGGGGTATGATAAACTAAGGGGTCTGTGCCTAAAGAGTCAGCCATCATCGTGGATCTAACCTCCGTCCCCAAACAGGACCACCTTTTATGGCACTAGAAGTTGGGACATATCGGATCCCTTGTAGCAGGAGCCCAGGGAAGCTCACAGATCTGATCCTTCAAAAGTGCTGATGTGCTAGAGGACCCAATATTAGTTTCATAAACAACAGTGTCTTTTTGGCAAACTGAGAGCCAAGTGTCTTTCCCTTCATGATCTCTCTTCATGACCTCTACTCCACTATTGACATGCTTGCCCTGTTGCTGCTTGGTACAGAGAGGCTCAGCCTTGCCCTACAGTATACACCTTAGCTGTAGAACTTTGTGAAGGTTCCTGCTTTAGCTACACTCTACAATGATCGCATCATGTTTCTTAGAGTGGGACAGGCTTCCATACATTTTTTTAAAGCTACATATGTATACATATGTAGTCAAGGTGAAAAAAGCAGTGGCTTAGAGCAACAGTGGTGTTTAACAGACAGTAGTCATTTACTAACCCTAATTTAGAGGCACTGTAATTTTATAACTTTGGTAGTTCAAAACATAGGCCCCAGTAGAAATTGTGATTTCTGCCCTCTGTAAGTATTTTGTAAAACAGAGCCAGTAAATCAAGTTAAAATTTAATGACTATTAGACATAAAGGCACTTTTTCCTAGTGTCTAGAAGCCCATAGTGCTGTCTCTTTACATTCAGTCGTTTTGACAGAATCTAGGGAAATGGGGGTATGCTGGTTTGCAGTTGGTTGAGTCAAGTGAGGAGCTTGAATTGTGTCAATCCATTACACCCACAAAGAAGAGTTCAGCACTGTTCACAGCTGGTGGACCCCTCTGGGGCTGAGTGAGTAATCTCTAATCATTTCCTCTTTACCCTTTCCTGTGGGTGGGATGATGATTGTGTGCAAGTCCTGACACGTGAAATAAATTTTGGAAAGGAGTTAGTTTACAACTGAAGTGCAGATGCATGCAAAAGAAATATTAGTTTTGAGAATGGCTACAAAGACACTACATAGGCATTTCATTGAAGCCAATTGCATATTCTGAGCACCTTCCAGAAAATCAACCTTCTTAATTATTTTATTGTAGTTGTTTTTATAATAATAATTAATATTATTATCTAGCGATAGCCTAAAGCAAATTAAGATGAAGTAACTTCAGCTCTTTAATGTTGCAAATATATGTGGCATGAACTTGAATTTCATGTAAGGGACACTTTCAAATCCTTGGTGTTCTCCGTCTGCTCTGGCTCTTACACTCTTGATTCCCCTTCCACAGAGTTCCCTGAGCTCAGAGGGATTTGATGGAGATGATTCCATTTAAGATTTAGCATTCCAAGATTTCTCACTCTGCATATTTTCTGGCTATGGATCTATATATTTGTTTTTGTCTGATGCAGGAGCAAGCTTCTCTAATGATGGCAGAACAAGGCACTGATCTATGGTAGAGTGGAACGTTAGAAGTCATTTTCTTGCTACATTCTTTTAGCAAAGTAGTGGCATTTGGTTTTTCCCTAAGTTCCTGGCCTATCTAGTCTTAAGGTTTTAACTACACAAGCAGGATTGGGCATTGTTTCCATTTCATGTAGCGGGCCTTAAATCAAGTCAAACAGTGGTTGGTTACTCCCAAAGCTTTGTGCCTCTATTGCACCATCATATCTTGAAGGTAAGTCACCATTGTAGATTGCAAGGTTTATCTTGGTTGCTGTTCTAGTTAAAGTTACTGTCTCAGTGATGAAACACCATGAGTAAAATCAACTTGGGAGGGAAAGGGTTTATCAGGCTTATTCTTTTCTATTACTGTTCATTATCATCAAAGGAATTCAGAACAGAGCAGAAGGCAGGAGCTGATGCAGAGTCCATAGAGGGGTATTGATTACTGGCTTGCTCAACCTGCTTCCCTACAGAACCCAAGACCATCATCCAGGGATGATACCAACCACAATGGGCCGGACCCTACCTCATCAGTTAATCACGAATTAAGAAATGCTCTACAGACTTGATTACAGCCTGATCATTTTCTCAGTTGGGGTTCCTTCCTCCCAGATGACTATAGCTTATGTCAAGTTGACATAAAATTAATCAGAATAACTGCTTGCTGGTCAGCTTGACACACAAACACATCACTGTTCAGTCACAACTTTTCCTTTCTTGTTCATCCCCAAGATTACACATTAATAAAGACATCACAATATAAAACATTTTACAAACTAAAAAGTCCCACAGCCTTACAAATTCAAAGACTTTAAAAGTTATCTTTTTTTTTAAAGTCTCTTTTCAAAGCCAAAGACTCTTTAAAACTTTAAAATCTCATTTTGAAAAATTTGAAGTCTCTCAACTGTGCTTGCCTTCTCCAAGGTGAGAGATTAGGAGCTTCCTGTGATGAGGTTTTCACTCTGGAGTCATTCAAACACTGCAGTTCTTTCTGGAATTTGCTTCCAATTGACTACTTTGTCTTATATGATATGTACTAATGGACTGGTCCTCTTATTGCAGAATCATCATCTGTAAGAAGAAGAAAGAACATATCTAAACATACCTAAAGAAAGTAGACATCCCACCCATGTTGATCATGGACCATTTGAAATAGTCTGAAGTAAGGCAATAATACTCAGTATTTTTATGCCCTTATCTAGGCCAACATCCTGAAGGCTGTCTGAGCTAGTGAGGGTCTGAGTATAGTGACAGTACACAGCATCGAGAATACCATGACCTCTATCTACTCAAGAGACCAATTATATAACTGTGAGCTGTGGAAGACAGGTAATGCTAGTAGGCCAAATGACCATTCAGTCTTGGCTTATGTAATTTTTCTCATGGGAGTGCTTAGTTCTATTAATAGAAGCCAGGTTGGTGACAAGACTGTCTTGTGAGATATCTTTAGCCATTAGAGTATATTAACTCTAGACTAAGATCAAGACCAGCAAGGACAGTCGAATATGACCTTGGACACTGTTTCACATGATATACACAGGTGACAATACCCTTCTAAAATATCAGAGCTCTGTTAACAATAGGCAGGAAGTAGAAACAATCTAAATGTTTTTCAACTGACCAGTGGATAGTAACTATACAATACACAGACACTATGTAATGGTATCCAGCTATAAAGAAAATGCAACCAACCAAGAAATTTGCAGGTAAATCAATGAAGCCAGAAAATATTATATTGAGTGAGGTAGCCCAGAGCCATAACAACAAACATCACATGTTCTTGCTCATCTGTAAATCAGGAAATCAAAAGGACCACTGTTCAGGGAACCAGAGAGGGGAGTAGCATGACTCAAGTGATATGAAGAGGAAGTAGATAAAGGGAGCTGGGACTTTAATTGGTGAGGAGGAAGACAATACAGAACTAATAGGAGGAAGAAAGTTAAAATAAAACTAAAGATATTGAAAAAGTCATAATAAGTCATATTATTATTTATTTCTTAATATGACATATAATACATATAAGTCTATGTGTAATGCATATACATGTATAATTTAAATGAAGTTATTCCACTTGGACTGAAAATGTTTCCCCACAAGAGCCATAGACTGTTTAACAATAATGACAGCAACAGCAACAACAAAAATACCAGACGGGAGAAAGCCCCTTTCAACCTTCTGGTCCGTGGAGTCCAAGAAACTCACAAAACAATATAGGCTGTGGTTGTTGCCCTTGGCTGGCATCACTTCAGACACAAGACTGGAAGGACCCAAGCTGAACTGGACTTGAAAAAACTGCTTTCTGAGCACTAGCTTTCATAGTCCTGTGAGGTTCTTCACCAAATTTCAAGAGAAAGAAGAAAACAATAGTCCTACTTAACGGCAATGCCTATGGACCACATGGCAAGACATCCCTAAAGGTGCAATAGTGGTGCTCATGTCTTTGCGGTAACCAGCAATTCTCTAATTGAAATTAAGGTCTGCTGGGTAGGAGGAAAATCATGCCTGGTACTGAAAACCTAGTCAACTACCCAGAGTTTGTGAGGCCATGGAAGAGGACCTACCACTGACTCTTTACTGAACTATCATACTTCCAAACTGTATTCCAAATATTAATCCTATACACAAGTGTAAATGTATTTCTCAACCTTTGTCAAAGAAATCTCTTTGTGACATACAGAGGCTATTACCAAAAAATCTCTATCAGTCAAAATGCAGAGAGAATGTGATCACAGGGTGCCCAGCTACAGTTGATATATCTACAATACAATTCCTGCAGCTAAGGCTTATAGAGGTTTGCAGAAGGGGGAGCAGAAAGATTGTAAGAGACAGATGAACAGGAAATCTTCTATAAGATTGTCTTCAGAAATAGCAAGTTATGCCCATAGTTCCTCAACAATATGGCTACCTAACAAGACCTGAAGAATGGCTATAACAAGAGTCATGTGAACGTAGAAGGGGAGATGTCATTGGACCCCCCTACCCACAGAAAAAACACTACAAAGGAAAAGAAATACCAAGATGCGGAGAGAGGGAGAATTGGTCTTCCCAGGGATGAGCTGGCTAATTTGTTATTCACTATCAAGTGATCAGCCCTGAAATCACGTTCACAGCAGCCACACTAGGCAGACTCAGCAGGCTGGAATTATACATTTAGAGTGTATGTGCATGCAACAGTAACTTAAAAGAGCATATGATTTCTAGAGGAAGCAAAGAGGGAACATGGGAGGATTTGAAAGAAAGAAATGGGGAGAATGGTATAATTATATGTTAACTTTAAAAGAATGTTTTTTAAAAAATAATAAAAAGCCTAAATGCCTCAGATGGTGAAGGCAGATGCCAGCATGTCCATTCTCCCAAGAGTGCTTTGCTCTTACTCCCTGGTGATAGGATGTTTGTGCCTTCCTCTGCACTGCTTGGCTGCCTGCCTCATCCTACCTTGTGGACTTCTCTGTACCTGTAAGCTGTTGACACATTTGCTGTAAGACTCCTTGACTGTAAGATGATTAGCAAGGCTTAGGCCAAGGCACTGTGCTACAAGCTCTCTGGGAGACTGTCTCTCTCGCCCCCCTTCTCTGTGTGATATCTACCCACACTCTCCTTCCAACAGAGAACTGTGAACTAAATCTTAACTGTCAGACTTCTTAACTCTCTGCACAAAAGTTCCATAGTCTGTTTTTCAATGGGTTGTGTTTTTTTTGTTTTTGGAATCTATTATAGCCTCAAATACATTCCCCAAGCTTTGCCTGACTCAGTATGCTTCACCCAGAAGTCCACTTTGGGGCATGTATGAGATTCCAAGTGCAGCAGGTATCCAGGAGGGTTTCACATGCTGAGATGAACTCTCACCGCCTGCAGTACCATGCACACATGCCATCCAATTCCTCCCTTGTGGGTTCCCTCAGGTTCTTCCATTTCTATGATACATGCATACCAACACACAATACACTGGTATGCTGATACCAGTAAGTTCTTCTTGGCAAGGACTTCTTGAGAGGACAAACACTGCTTAATGAGACCAATCTACAGACAAGAGTTTAAAGACTTTCTTGCCATTCTAGAAACAAGAAATCATGAATTTAAAAATGTATTATTTTTATAGCGTTGTTAAAGACTGACGATTCAAGGAAGTCATAATGGATTCCAGAGGATGATTATGATACATGAGCTACATGGTGGTCTCTGAAACTGGGAGCAATAGTCTATTTTTCCCTAACCTCGAACTGAAAACAACTCAATGGCTCACTAAAATGAAGCTATGTAAGTATATTTTGTTAAAAGTCATACTGTGGATTATTATTCACCAATGAAAAATTAAGTATTGCTGTGATCATGCGGATGACTCCCCAAAACAGCAGCCAGGCAGGCATCCAGAGGCTTCTGTCATGAATGCTTTTTCCCGCTTGTCTGAGATATTTTCCAGAAGGAACTCTGTCGTGTTCTCTAACTATCAAAAATGCACAAATATGATCAAGAAATGTCTTGGTCTTCCTTCTAATCTTGAGACTGACATCTCCCTGAGTAGGAGAGTACAGCCATGGGAACCCCAAGGGGAAGGAGCAGGGTGTATCAGGCTACATCATCCTTTGTGAGCCTGCAATTGCAAGAGACAGTCAAGAGGTTTGTCTATAAAATTATTAGTTGAAGTTTGCTTACTAAGGGCCTCAGAACGCCACGATACTGTACTGAGTATATACCTTGTTAAAATCACTCATGGCAGTTTCATTCTGAAAAGTCAGGGGAGATGGACCCTGGTTGTCACATGATGTCTTAAAGATAATCTTATGTATGGTCTATGGAAAGGTATTTGTTAAGATGACAAATTAAATGATGGTCTTGTGTTCAGAGAGGGGAAGAAATGTGAGCATTGGTTCCTAGTAGCTTGTAGATATACAATTTTGCCAGTGAGCTGGCCAACATTACCTCCAATTGTATTAGTGCCATATAATCTTGAATTGCAGTGCTCTTGGGAAGCCCTGGTAGGTTTCCTAAACTAGCCATTCAGTGCCTGAAGCCATATGTCTCCTTTGGAGTAACAGTTGTTCATTTTGTTGAGGATGGCAGAGGGATCAGGAAAAGCCATTACCCCGGTGCATATGGAAGCCATCCCAGGCACTACAGAGACTGCTTCTCACAGCACGAGTTCACTTCCCTTAATCATACTTTATGCTCTCCAAAAATAATGTGGAAGAAACATACATTATGTACTTAAAGATAGACCATCTGTTTTCTTTCTCTGCCAGAAGAGGAATTCCTTATTAAAATGAAAACCTCAGGTCATCACAGGAAGCAGAAAGCTAAGATAAATGTCTTTCCCTTTCACCCTCCCCACCAAAACCCCCATATGTGCAGAATAATCCCCATGGCCAGTCAGTAAAACAGGTGGATACACTTAACATTCACGCACAGGCCATCAACTGGATGCAAACCCACAACCAGGGATTCCCTACCAGCACCGTAGTATATCTGATGTAATGCTTGTAACAAATGCTGAGATTTAGAAATGTCTGCCATGGAGTACTGAAGCTGAGAGCCAAGAGGTAGGCTATATTCATCTCTGTGTGTCCCGAGCGTCTCACTTCAATCACAGATTGCTGCAATAAATGTGTTAAACAAATGCAATTACAAAAACTGTGTCTTTTCTGCAAAATCTTAGGCCAGTGATGCCCACCATTGCGCACCATAATCACGTGAATCTTTGCTAAAACATAAAGGTGTCCAAAATTTTCCCCTGATGCAAAACACCGGCTGCCTTATGAAGTAGCCTTTCAATATATTTGGCTCATATTGAGGATGTTTAAGCGCTGCAATTTTTAATAATTCATATCTGTCTTAGTCCATTCACACAGCTACAGCAAAATAAAAATAGAGACTGAGTTATCTGTGAACAGTGGAGTTTGTTTATTATAAGTTCTGTGGGCAGGGAGACCTGGGCCAATGCCCCAGCAGATGCTGAGCCTGGTACAGGATCGGTTTCTGTTTCCTAGATGGCATCTTGTGGCTGAGTCCTCTAGGGAATACTAGTGCTGTGGCCTTGTGTGTTGGAAAGCAGATGGGCAAAGAGCCAGAGGGAAATAGTTTCTCCACACCTGTCTATGGGGTACTAATCACGATCCAATCATCTGTCAAAGGCCCCATCGTAAGGAGGCCATGTTGGTGATGAAGCTTAAACAGGTGAGTTTATAAGGCACAGTAAGGCTACGGTGATGTCCATAAAACCCATACTAAAGAAGACTGTTGGTCAAGTCATAGAAAAAAATCTTAATTTAAATCAAATTTTGAAGTAGATGACAGAAATATAAGGAATGGTTTTGAAGTTTAAGATTTTAAAACATTCTTTCTAAATTAATTTTGGCAAAAGATTTCACAAAACTAATGAATACTGTAAATAATTGGCTTATTTCAACTTTCTCATTAGCAAGGCTTATAGATAGAGATTAGATAGACATACAGAAATCAATGATATAGAGAGGTGATATAAAGAGAGAGAGAGAGAGAGAGAGAGAGAGAGAGAGAGAGAGAATGTATAGAATTTTCAGACCAAACAGATTTAGTAGGCCTTCCTATCATTAAACTCCATTCATCTGCAAAATTAATGTTCTAATGACACCACTAACAACAAGTGCTGGCTTTATATAAGATACAAAACAGGCATGTGTCAGTCAGAGCAGCTCGTTCTTTTTCATTAAAATAACTGCAACTCCTGGTAGTAGGTGCTTGCTGAATGAATGACAACCTGTATTTTTACAAGATCCCAAGTCTTCCTCATGCTGGTCTAGGCTAAAGCCATTCAGAGCGCTCCAGAACCCTGCAGCAATGAACCTGCCCACAAGGAGGAACTGAAGCCTTGTGAGTCCCAAAGCAGCAGACAACTTGCTGCCCTTTAAAAACTCTGCACTTAACAACACACATGGTAAAGAGTAAGCTTGCCGGAGGTGACTTCTAATCCCCTAGATACGTCATATCTCTTTTGTAGAGAACAAAATACACCCCCATCACCTTTGGCTTATGAATGCTGGGATGCTTAAAGACGTAGCATGGTGGGTCAAGTTGAAAGACAAGCTGTACTTCCAGATGGACCAAGGTAGAGGGTTTTGCCTCTGAAATGAATAAAGAAACAAATCAATGGCTGGAGTCCTGTGGATTAAGAACAAGAAGGCGCCGGGTAGTGGTGGCACACGCCTTTAATCCCAGCACTTGGGAGGCAGAGGCAGGAGGATTTCTGAGTTCGAGGCCAGCCTGGTCTACAGAGTGAGTTCCAGGACAGCCAGGGCTACACAGAGAAACCCTGTCTCGAAAAAAAAAAAAAGGAACAAGAAGGCTGGGGAAGAACTGACAAGTGCCAGTCATGAAAATATTTCCAAGTGCACGCCTGACTCCTGCAGATCGCCTTCACCCGGCATAGCCAGCACCCTAACAAGAAGCAATTCACCAGAGTTAACAAGTTAATAAACCTATCTATTCTTCTCCTCTTCACCTTCAATTCCACTCTATTTGCAGATTCAGAATGACCTCTCCCGCACACATCACTATCTAGCCAACCCCCAAAACCCACTATAAAATTTTAACAACTCTCTATTTGCTCAGCCCAGTTTTAGAATGTAGCCTGCAAGACATGTTATCATCTCGCTGGATTTTCGAAGAAGGAACAGTTTGGAGCTAGCAATAGGAATAGAATAGTAGGAAATTTCTATATTCCCAAATAGAAGATAAATTCGTCCTTGCAATATACTCACTGGAGCTCAAGAATGAATTCTTTCTAGTTATCTAGCTGTCCAGGCATTTGAAATATATCATTTCCGTAGCAATTCAGCCAGAACAGAGAGAATCAGCAAATGTACTTTGAATCTATAATATATGGATGTCTGTCACCCAGAAAAAGAATATGACTCTACTTTCGAAAGTTAGAACTTTCATTATTAGGATACTTTCAGTTCTGAAGAAAACTTTTTTTCAACCTCCCAGTGGTATCTATTAGTATTTGAGGAGAATTAAATTGGTGTGTTTTCTGGTACTCAGTTTTAAATCAATAAATGTATTCTCTTCTCCACCCCACCCCATAACAAATATGGAGAGTTGAGAAGTTCCTAGAGGAAGATGTATTTTAATAGACTGTGGAAAAAAGGGTTTGTCACATTACAAAAGCAGGGGATGGCAGGAAGCTATGCTGCATTGAGAAGAGGCAAATTTGAATAAGCACAGAAGTAAGTGGAGACCTGGGGAAGAAACATGTGGTTGAATGCACTTAGAAATTTACTGAGTCTTATGTGAAAAGAACATGTCTCTTTGGAGAGATCAAGCTATGTGGTAGGGTAATAAATATCGGTGAATATTTCTAGCAATATATGGACTACCTAGTCTTTCTTTAGACTATGAAATTTTGTGCCTAGAGATTTCCAGTCGCTTAAGAAAATGGATTTCTTCATCTCATGGCCTAGTGTACCCACAGAAGATTTTCAGGTCATGTGGATCTGAGCTTAAGACCTAGAAGTTCCAGGAATGATTGTTTCATCCAGCAGCTGTTCTTCACAAAGCCTGCTGCCATTGGTGACCTTTGAAAACACAATATGGTACAGAACAAATACTGGGCCAGCAGGGCGCAATGATCTTCTCCCAGGAGCTGCTTAGAAACTTCTAATCTAAGGGTCCTGGCCCACCACTCCTGCAAACTGAAAATGCCTTTGAGCAGTTTTTTTTTAAATTTACTTCTACATATATACACATTTGTGTGTGTGTAATCTATATATACATATAATTTATCACATATATAATAAGACTGAGTTCTCTCATTTGACAAGAAAAGACAAAAACAATAGGATTATAGTCTCTGCCATAGAGGACACTTGGCTGAAATACGTAGGATGGTGATTGATGGCCAGTGTTTGGCTGTAGAGCAGGCAGACAAAGGAATATGCTGCATGAGTCCTGCTTTGAGCAGAGCTGTACATGGGGCTGAGGTGGGGTTCACTACCCCCAATGCAGCAAGGTGATAATTAAGGATTCTGATATAGTAACTATTTTCCTTAACTAATTTTTCTCATATGTGGCCACTTTTGGAGCTTGGTGATTTATTTCTATAAAAATCCATTCTCTCTCACCTCCTTCAGAGAAGAGAAAGGAGATGAAAATAACAGACCCAAATGTGCACAGCGTTTCTCCTGTTGGGAAGATTCTCACCCGTGGTTTCTGTTTGCACACCTGCAAATGCATCATACACTCAAGTGGTAAATAGCATCTTCAAATTACTTTGTTGTTGAAAGCATATTTTACTTCAGAGTTTCTATCTTACTTAAGACCCTATAACTGCTCTGAGTGGAAATGATAAGTGTTTAGCTGGAAGTATCTACTGACTCCTTTTCAATACGTTCTTCACTCTTTCAAATAATCTCCCCATCTCCACTCTTTTATAAAGAAAGGGCCACTGAGAAGGATTAATAAACATGCACCAAACCACACAGGAAAGAGTAATGCTCTACTCAAAATTCTTCCTTCACTATCAAATGTATATGCAAATGAACATTTAGGTACCATTGCTCAAAGCCCTTTTGCAATGAGGAAACTGGGGTATCAAGTCTGGATTTTGTTTATTTTTGTTAGAGATTTGCTGTGGTACCTCTTCTTTCAATGTGACAACTGTCGTTTCTCTTTGCTAACAAAATATTTCATGTTACTGTCTGATTTTTCTTGGGTGTGCTTGTGTGTGGTTTGTGCTCACATTCAGAGGTCAAAGGAAGGTGTTAGGTACCCTGCTTCATCAGCTTCCACCTTGTGCCTTCAAAGCATGATCTCTCATTGAAGTTGGAGCTAAGCTAGTGGCCTGAAAGCCACAGGGAACCTTCTATCTTCATCTCAGGGCGCTGGGGTTACAGGCTCACATGGCCACAACCCCTAACTTCCGATGTGGGTGCTAGAGATTAGAACTCAGGTCTTCATGTTTGCACAGCAAGCACTCATTCCCCATTGTAGAGAGCTGCGACGGCATTCGCCATTACAAGATGGCGCCGACATCCGCTGTCGCCTCTGGTAAACAAGCTGTAGGCGCATGTGCAGTAAATGTGTGCAAGCCAAGGCACAGCCCATCCTGGGGCGTAATATGGGGTGATGAGCGAGCAGCCAATCAGAAAGGGACACACGCCTCAGGGTGTATTTAAGCAGCACCATTTTGGGGCTCGGGGTCTTCCTCTTCATGATGCAATAAACGCTTCGCTACAGAAGGATCCTTGTGTCCGTGTACGTTCTTGCTGGCGAGACGGTACAGCGCGGGACACCCCATAGCCATCCAGCTCCTTAGGCCTCAGTCCACTCTCTCTAAATTTATTTTTAAACCCCTGTGTCTTTAAAACCTGCACCATAGCAATTTTCAGAAATGTATATAGTGGCAGATCTGAGGAGATGGAGTAGAGAGCAGGGGTTTCTATTGAAACAAAGAGATATGGGCTTCCTCTGGCGTCTTTTGGGAATACTCGCCAGTTCATTTTTGTTCCTTGGTGCTCAGAATGAATTAAACTACCACATGGAAGAATCCCTCAGTCCGGCTTTCTGTTTTTCCTGACACTCTTTTTTGGGAATCACTGCTTGAGCATGCACAGCATGTCTGGTTCACCTACCTCATTCTCCTTCATGCCCAGTTAAGGATGTATCAGCTGCTACTTCTTTTGTTTGCCCATTCATCATACGTGTTTTGAGGGTCTCTCTACAAACGAGGCATTATTCAAGATATGGGAGTGACAGAGATTCAAAAGAGGCCCAGACCCTGGCCTCAAGTTGCTGACAATTTGTGTGTGTGTGTGTGTGTGTGTGTGTGTGTGTGTGTGTGTGTGTGTGTGTGTGTGAATATAACAACAAACAACACCACAGGCTGTGCTACAATCCAGATATGTCCAAAAGATGCTATGATCATAAAGGGATTACTACTGACACCTTGCCAAAGAAAGCCTTCCCCTCCTGCATTAGCCATAGTGGTTTTCAGGAGCAAAGTGTTCAACATGATGCCCCAGACAGGAGGTTCATACACAAAGACAGGAGGTTCGTACACAAAGACAGGAGGCAGCAGGGGAAAAGTGCCATGGCTCAGGACTGACATTGCTGTAGAGAGCCCCATTCACACTGACTGCTGTGCTTGCTGATATCTGAGCTGCAGATCCTGATATTGTGGCCAATTTCAAGGTTTTAGAGTTTTGAAAACGCCATCTTGCTAAATTCCAGAGTGGTAACATCACCTCACTAGAGTGGGTCCAAGAGATGACTGGTAAACAGTCATTGTCCTGTGAGAGTGGAATAACACCCTACCAACACCTGCCCTGACGTGGGCCCTTCTCAGAACCTATTGATTGACACCTTCTTTGTAACACCACTCTTGGTTTTCCCGAAAATAACTGGGGTGTTTGTGTTAAGAGGTTTTGGGCTCACCACACAAGAAAAGCAAAGGGCCCAGAATTAGACATGTTGTCTTGTTCTATGTAAGACCATCTGCCAGCCATACAGTGGTATAGGGGGTGTGTTAATTTACTTCTGTCACAATGCATTCATCCCTTGTTGATTCCCAGAGAGGTTCACTCACGTAAAGGATGATAGCCTTTATCCTGTTCTTGGGGCATTCATAGATAAAGATATTTTCAAGTTTGTGTATTATTTCTTTCCGTTTTGAACACTATCTGAAGGTGTAAAAAAAGCAACTGATTTAAAAGGAATATTTTAAGAAGTTTTTCAGAAGTTAGAACCTGTTCTCTAGTTAATAAAAGCATTCCCTTGATTGCCTGCTTTAGAAAATGCTTTCATAGCATGAAAGTGCCCCACCCCTCCAGGAGGACATCAGTACAGCCAACGGCAGTACAATTTGATTAGAAGAGTGACTTTAACACAATAACCCTCTAAAGGTCCGCAGCATGCATTTCCACTTTGCTCACATAGAGATGGGAGGTGATTGAAGGGGGTATTTTCCTGAAGAAGATCTTTGTTTAAACAATGCGTGGTCTAAATTTAAAATGTAACTGAACCAAAGGTTCACAACTTAGAGAATGTATTCCCAGCCAGCGGTGCTATGTCAGGCGTCTAGAGATCTTGTAGGGGTTGGGCCACTGGGGGCAGCTGCTGATCTGATCCTATGTTCCCTGCTTCCTGGTCAGCAGTAATGGGAACATCCTCGACTATAGCACTTGCTCTCATGGACCATGAACAAAACATCAGTCTTTCGACCTGCAAAATATTTCCTTCAGCATTGTGGACATAACAAAGCAAACATGACTAAAAACAAGCCCTTAAAGTAGTACTCAATGACTTGCCAGCATGGCCTTGCACAACTTTAGTTCCCAGGTAAAGAGAAAGGATGATTCACCATGACCTTTCATGCTTTGCAAACATATAGAGTGGCTTGCATGCCAACTAGAGCAGAAGATCTCCTTGTGGAGCTCCCAGGATGCAGTTGAGTGCCACATCATAGGGTCTGAAGGTTGCTAGGAAGCTCTCAGAGGTAAGGGCAATCAATGCTTAAGACCTGAGCCTGCTGTACTCTCAGCTTCTCTTATACGACCTATGTTTGGTGCACGACCCACAGAGGTGGCAGTGGAGAACCATATGTGGCAACGCGTTCACATACATGTGCACACCCACACCCATAGTGTGCACTGAGGCATAACAACATAACACACTGGATTTTCGTCATCTCTGCCTGTTGTGGGAGCTCTGAAGTGCAGCCAGGACTCAAAGGGGGTCAGAGGGCTTTTCAGTCAGCTAGGAAAGCAATCCTTTCTAAATTAAACACCAGGTGTGAAGCAAGCCTCCTTCTTTGTGTTCCCCTCTACAGTGAATACACAGAAATGCCTGCACAAGTGCAAGATAATCCATGCATAATTCACCAGGCTATGCTTTCCAGATGTGCAGTCACCCCTGGTTTCCCCTGACAGCTGGGCTTTGTTTTTGGAGACACAATATTGGCCACAGCCGGATCTGACTCCAGCATCCCAGCCTGCCTTGCAGCATGATTGTGGCTGTCTCTTGTCTCCTGGCCCTGTCCAGCATGCCCCCCACTCCTGTCTCATCTTCTGTTGCTGTCTGGACTCCTCTGACCTTTGGCTTACAGGGACTTTCCTACTTCACTCATCATCCTTTAAAGCTGAAATTGAATTTACCTTTACAACGTAAACATTTCTTTTCCAGTGTGGAGGATTTATGGTTTCCTTTCTCATGCCTGTGAGGGGCCTTTTCCAAGGCTGAGAAGAAACTTCTGGGGGAGACTTAAGATTATGGTTTGCTTTAAAGGGAGAGAAATAAAGACGAAGGAACAGATATTGTAGCTATAACACTGAGTCACTATGTACCTCCCTGTTCTTGTATCACCTGTGTACATCCAGCACAGCAGATGTCACACACAGAAGATGAACAGAAAATGCCTATTCAGGGTCCATCTACGCTCTGTTGCTCTCCCACAAAAATGCCCCACAAGTAAGGCCTGAGTTATACACTTTACTGGAAGTTGCCAGATTTATATTTCTTCCCCAGGGTCCACATGCTCTCTGTTCTTAGGAGGTCACCTGAGCTGGTTTTATTTATTTATTTGTTTATTTATTTATTTATTGGTTTTTGTTTTGTTTTGTTTTTCTTCTCTCACTTAAACAGACTTGCTAGGGTTGTTATGAAAATCAAATAGATATGTCATAAAGTGCTTAACTTAGTATCAGGCAACATTAAATGTTCTTTCTTACTACATTTTATTATTCATTTGGCACTGCAATTGCTGCCTGAGTCCTTATTTTTAGCTATAAAAACTCTGAAGCCTGGACTCATCCCATGTCGTAAAGTAGGGCCCCAGGAGCTCAGCTAAATTTATAAGCAGAATATCTGAACTCCAATTCCCAGACTTCATGCCAGTCTACACTACCCTTGTCTCTTGGTTTTCCTTCTGAAAATGAGCCTTGGGATCCTGGAGTCCCAGCCTCAAAGTGAAGCAACAACAGGAGCTATATTCACGATATAGTTGTCACCACTGGAACTTCTGTCCATTGGGACAGATCTGCTAGTGTTCTTCTAGGCTCTTGACTGTTGAAATTTTGTTTGAAGAAATCACTCCCTTGCTTTTCCAAAGCAAAGTCAACCCATGTCCAATTAAAGAGTCTGACTAGCCACTCTCTTCTTTATGCCAGCTCAGTGTCTACATGCCATGACTAAGGGACAGTGGGCTCCAAGACAAGCTCCACAGCTCACCAGGAACTGCCCCGAACCTGCGAGACACTGGGACTGAGGTAGGCAGGCATAGAAACCCCCTGCATCCCAACAGCGGTGGCTGAGGCAGGAGACATCTGCCTGGGCCACCAGGGTTCCATAGTCAAGCAGTGCCAGGGGAAAGTTACTCTCCCAGGAGCTTGGAAAAAACACCTCTCAGAGAGAGCTGGTCTTAAAGGAGTATTGATACAGACGCCTGCAGGTGAGAAAAGCCATACCCAGAAAGTAAGATCAGCTAACATCAGAGTTAACAAGATGGCAAAAGGCAAGGGCAAGAACCTAAGGAACAGAAACCAAGGCCACTTGGCATCATCAGAACCCCACCACAGCAAGCCCTGGATTCCCCAATACGCCCAAAAAGCAAGACTCAAATTTAAAATCATTTCTCATGATGATGATAGAAGACTTTAAGAAAGAAATGAATAACATCCTTAAAGAAACACAAGAGAACAGAGGTAAAGAACTAGAAGCCCTTAAAGAGGAAACACAGAAATCCATTAAAGAATTACACGAAAACACAATCAAACAGACAAAGGAAATAAACAAAACCATCCAGGAGCTAAAAATAGAAATAGAAACAATAAAGAAATCACAAAAAGAGACAACCCTGGAGTTAG
>CM052703.1:117480263-117501943 GCA_028551405.1 Uromys caudimaculatus | reverse complement strand
TGAGAAGCACCTAAAGAAATGCTCAATATCCCTAGTCATCAGGGAAATGCAAATCAAAAGATGTCTGAGATTCCACCTCACACCAGTCAGAATGGCTAAGATCAAAAACTCAGGTGATAGCAGATGCTGGCGAGGATGGGGAGAAAGAGGAACACTCCTCCACTGTTGGTGGGACTGCAAGTTGGTACAACCACTCTGGAAATCAGTGAGGCGGACCCTCAGAAAAATGGACATAATACTCCCTGAGGACCCAGCTATACCTCTCCTGGGCATATACCCAGAAGATGCTCCAACATGTAATAAAGACACATGCTCCACTATGTTCATAGCAGCCATATTTATAATAGCCAGAAGCTGTAAACAACCCAGATGTCCCTCAGCAGAGGAATGGATACAGAAAATGTGGTACATTTACACAATGGAGTACTACTCAGCTATTAAAAACAATGACTTAATGAAATTTGCAGGCAAATGAATGGAACTTGAAAATATCATCCTGAGCAAGGTAACTCAGTCACAAAAGAACGAACAAGGTATATACTCATTGATAAGCGGATATTAGCCCAAAAGTTCAGAATGCACAAGTTTCACTTTACAGAAACCGCTGAACTGAGAGTGAGGTCCCAGATGGAGGAGTTGGAGAAAGGACTGAAGGAGCTGACGGAGTTTGCATCCCCAAGGATGGAGCAACAGCATCAATGGGCCTGACCCCCCTCCCGGTCATCCTGGAGTTAGGACCACCAACCAAAGAACACACATCTATGGAGCCATGGTTCGGACCACATATGTGGCAGAGGATGGCCTTGTTGGCCATCAGGGAGAGAGGAGAGGCCCTTGGGCTTGAGGGTGTCAGAGGCCCCAGTAAAGGGGAATGTCAAGGTGGGAATATGGGAATGGGTGGGTGGGTGGGTGGGAGGTGGAATTCCCTCATGTTGGTGGGGAGGGGGAAGGGATACGGGGTTTCCAAAGAGGAGACATTGGAAATGTAAATAAAGTATCAAAAATAAAATAAAATAAAATAAAAAGAAGAAGCTTCTTCTGCCCACATGGTTGTGTCCTTTACTTTATTTGAAATGAATTTTATTTCCTTTTGGGAAAAAAAAATCACTCTATTGTAGAAGAAAGTTCTCCTTGTTTGCGTGTTGGATGAAGCTTTAAACCTTGCAATGAAGTTGTTTCTAGTTACTCTCAAAAGCATATGCTGAACAAGTGTGCACAGAAAGTGTTCTCAGAGCAGGCACCAGGGCCTTCCAGGAACAAGACACTGTTCTGTACATTGCAGAAGTTTGACATCCTAACACTACAGCCCCAGCAATCCTAAAATAGAGAGACCAGTTATATACTTTCAAATCAGTGTTTAGACATCAGCTATATAGGATAAGGGGCTTCATTATGACTTTGTCACACATGTCACCTTCAGTTCTTCCCAGCTTCCTTCCAAGTCTGCTTGCAACGTTGTGTCCTCTTCTTTCTTTTTATTACTGGTTTTTAAACTTTCGTGTGTTTTAATTAAAATATAATTGCATCACGTTCCTCTTTCTCCGTTTACCCTTCACGGCCCTTCTATGTCCCTTCCTTTCAACTGCTTCCATGTCCTTCACTCTTAAAATGACAGCCTCTCTTCCCATGTTAATATATATTATATATCACACACACACGAGCACATATATATTCACAAACATGTAACTGAACTTGCCAAGTCTGTTGTTTATGTGAATATCTCAGGGATAACCTAAATCTTATTTTTATACCCACAGGTAAGTGTAGTGATCATCCCTCATCAAAGAAGCCTCTCTAGACCGCAAACAAACATTGTCACAGAAAACTACAACTGAACCCAATGCAGAAATCAAGAGATTGTGGGCAGCCCAGCTCCAAAGCATAAATATACATCATAGCTCCTGTACCTATATGGCTCAGGGAACACAGTGTGAGAATAAGTAGAAAGCATGTAAGAGCCAGAAAACAAGGGAGTTGACTGTGAACAGTGTTGCCTAGAAATGTCTGCATAAATAAGATCTAAACATCCACAATATAAATAGACATGCTAACAGCAGAAGGGGGAACATCTTGTGGTTTGTATATGCTTGGCCCAGGGACTGGCACTATTAGGAGGTGTGGCCTTGTTGGAGTAGGTGTGCCACTGTGGGCGTGGGCTTAAGACCCCCATCCTAGCTGCCTGGAAGTCAGTCTTCCACTAGCAGCCTTCAGATGAAGATGTAGAACTCTCAGCTCTTCCTGTACCAAGCCTGCCTGGATGTTGCCACGCTCTCACTTTGATGATAATGGACTGAACCTCTGAACCTGTAAGTCAGCCCCAATGAAATGTTGTCCTTATAAGACTTGCCTTGGTCATGGTATTGGTTCACAGCAGTTAAACCCTGACTAAGACACATCTTATAGGGTTACATCTCTGGATAGGAAATTACAGAGAAGTGATGAATGCTGAAAGGGGGAGAGGTAGCCTTTCCCAGAGATGGATATAACAGTACAATAAAATCCTGCCTCTCAAGAAACAAATAAAAATAAAAATACAAAATGGGGGTGGCAATAAGACCTGGTGAGGAAAGGAGCTTGCTGTTAAGCCTGAAGACCCAAGTTTGATCCCTGGGACCCCTGAGTTTGATCTCGTTACCCCTATGGGTAAAGGAGAGGGTTGAATCTTAAATTTGTTCGCTGATCTCTACACAGTGTAATGTGACATGTGGGTCCCCTCACACAGACATGTATACACTTATGGAATGAAAATAAAAACAAGAATTAAAAACCTTCAAAGTAAAAAAAATAAAAGGATATAAATGAAATCCTAAAGGGAAAGAAGAATAGATTCTGTGTGGTAATTTCCATATTATGGGCTCAATGTCTTGAACAATCAGTGGTGTAAATGTAATTTACATGTGGACAGTTCTTTTATTTACAACAGCTTCTTTTTTTTTTTTTTTGGTGTTTTTGAGACAGCTTCATATATACGTCACTATTTATATCTTAAAAGAAGTGATAGATTACAAAGCAACCTTTATGCCACAGACTCGAATCTTCCTTCTTTTTGTAACCCTGAAATGGTCACACTTCTGCATGTGGACTTCTAACATGCTCCAGTCTCTGCTGTGAAATTGTTTCCTTGGAATTTCACCCTTGTTGTTTGAATGGAACATACAGTCCACGTTACCTTCTCCTTATTATATACAAGGATAGTTTGTTTCCAAAATTCAAATCCTAACCAAAAAGTCCTAATCCCTAAGACAATACTGTTTGGAGGCCTGCTACTTTTAGTACATGAGATAGGGCTCGAGGAGGTAGAGCTCTCCAGGTGGATTAATGCACATGAAAGAATGAATAGTCTTTCTCTCCCTCCTCCTCCTCCTCCTCCTCCTCCTCCTCCTCCTCCTCCTCCTCCTCCTCCTCCTCCTCCTCTCCCCCCTCCTCCTTCTCCTCCTCCCCCTCCTCTTCCTCTTCTTCCTCCTTTTTCTTCCCTCTTCTCTCTCTCTTCCCCTACAGCAAGAACAGAGTGAGTGGTAGATGTCTGAGATCAAGGAAGACATCATTCCACCAGAAGTAGAAATGCTCTCACTGTGACTGTGACTGTACAGTCTCCAGAAGGAAGAGAAAAGGGAAGTGCTGGTTAAGGGCCCCCTCTGTGTGAATTTATTATGGTAGCCTCAGGCTGAAGAGATGTGGGGTTTCCTTCACACAGATTAGTCAAGCAGCAGGGAGAGACCTCAGAGCAACTGTCATCTATCCTGTCAATATGGAAATCAAAATAAGTAGAATGTGTTGTGTTTTGAGCTCCCCTAGGCAGTAGCCCATGTGAGAAGCAGACAGAGACATATCTCACCTGCATATCCAGTTTGGAAAATGTATTGCATAAATGTCTCAAGTCTCAGAGGAGACAGTATTTATGCCTTTGAACAATAATGGAACTGTTAAAGACTCCAGGGACTTTTGAGCTGGAACTTTTATTTACATTATGAAGTGGTTTTGATCTTAGGAAGTCAATGAATGGAAAGTGATGGCTTAAAAGTGGTATATTGGAGTTTCCAGTTGTCAAGGAGTGGACTCACAATAGTTAATATTGATCTTTAGCTTGATTCTAAAACAAAATGTAGTCACCTAGGAGAAAAAAATCTTCTAGGTCTGTCTCTGAAGCAGTTTTTAGATTGGGTTACAGAGGTGAGAAGACCCACGCTAAATGTGGCCAGACATTCCATTGGGTGGTGACTGAATATGAGGCAGAACATGGGAAGAGAACCAGCTTTCATCTCTCTGCTTCCTGGCTGTGACAGGCTGACTCAGACCTCTGCTGTCACACTGTCCCTCCCATGATTTGTGATCCCAAATAAGACATTCATTACTTTAGGTGCTTTTGTCAAGAATTTCATCACAACTTGAACTTGAATCTAAGTTCTTTGTAGACATTGCGGACAACTGTCCATAACCCTGTTAGCTGTTTCAGGAGTTTGGGTGCACAGCTGAACTAACACAGCATCAAAACATTTCAGAGAGGATAGGGAGAAGAAAAGAGTAACATCTGGTAAAAACATTTAATTGTCATGATGAATAAACTAATGTATTTTATTATTCAAAAGCCATTTATAGCAGTGAGTGATAAAAATAAGAAAACTAATAAAATAAGACCTTCTTACTAACAAAATATCAAAAGCAGAAGTGCCTCAAACATCCCAGGAAGCAGTAGTTTGTGAAAACTTCATAGCTTAGCAAGTGTTCATTTTTGATATTTTCTATTGTAAAAAAAACATGCATTAGGCTTACTGTCCCAATTGATTGTCCTGAAGACATCTAGACCATCTGTCTCCACAGTTTTCCATTTTCCCAACTAAAACTCTGTATCTCCTGAACACCAATACCTCATTTTCTTTTCTGGAGACTGACTCCTGCCTTTCTACACTTTCTGTCTTAACGACTTTTGCTGTTCTCCCTGGATCTCATATCAATGCAGACATAGCTGCATTTCTCCTTTCACAACTGGCTTATGAGTATGGCAGAATATTTTCATCCACACTGTACCGTGTGTCTGGATTTAAGAACCTCCAGCTGTTCTGTCACATATGGTCTTTCTTCCAGTCTACTGATGGACATTTCTCTAGGGTCCGCCTTTTGAGTGTATCAGTAATGACACTGGACACAGCTGGACAAATACTTGTGTGAGTCCCCGCTTACAATTATTTTGGTTATATGCTGGAAGTAGAATTGCTAGGTTGTATACTAATTTTTAATCTAATTTTTTGAGTAATTACCATACTGTTTTCTATAAATGCTACACTATTTTACATTCTTGGCAGGAATGCATGTTTCTCAAGTTTGTTCCCTACGTCCTAACAGCTACTGTTTTCTGTCTTGGTTTATATTAGCTATTCAGATGGTGAGTTGTATGAAGGGGTATCTCTTTTTTCATCTTTATTAATATGTGATTGACAAAATTATTCATAGTCAAAGTATATGATGTGATTAGATATATATAAAATACTAATTGATTAACGTAATTAAATTAATGAACAATCTATCATCATACTGAGTTACTGTTGAGCATGTGTCATTGTGGGCTCTATTTGTATTTCCTTGGTGATTAATGATATTGAGAACTTTTTGTGCTTATTAGCTATTTACATATATTCACTAGAGAAACACATGTGTAAATTATTTGTCCCTTCTTAGACTACTTTTGAAATTTTATTTTACTTATTTGTTTAGACCATATTATATTTCTTTGTGTGTTTTTGTTAAAAATTAGGTATTGAAAATACTCCCATCTTTTCTAATATTTGCAGACTGGCATAGAGAATCAACTCTATGCACTCGACCTACTGAGATTTGAGATTAGCTGGGTCATGTCTTCTCAAATATGTTCTGGGCATATATCTTACCTGTCTCTCTCTCTCTCTCTCTCTCTCTCTCTCTCTCTCTCTGTGTGTTTGCTTTTTTTTTTTTTTTTTTTTTTTGGTCAGCCCAAGTATTTCTTGGTCTCCAAATGTCTTCAGTCTCTCCAGTTTTTAGCCACTTCGGGACACAATAGTATCTTCTATGACCTGAAACTTCCTAACTCACCAATTGCCCACCTTACAACAAATAAAATTGTATCTCTTCCTTTTGCAGATAATCTCTGCAAATAATATCAGATAAACAACTTTTAGATATAAAAATATGAACCCACCATGTACATGGCAAAGAAGGCAATTTATTTGTGAAATAAGCTGTGTTTCAATGAAGTCATTTTGTATCTGAAAGTGACTAAGATTTGATGTTTTTCAACTTGGGATGAAGTTGACCCATCTATCCAAAATAAGAAAGAATCCATCAAGAGTCATGGAACGTATAGGCTGGGCTGTCAGGTTTGGTAAACAAATGTCTCTCCTCTCCTCTCCTCTCCTCTCCTCTCCTCTCCTCTCCTCTCCTCTCCTCTCCTCTCCTCTCCTCTCCTCTCCTCTCCTCTCCTCTCGTCCTCCCGGTCCCTCACTTCCACACCCCCTCTCCCCTTCCCTCTCCCCTCCCTTCTTCCCTCTCCTCTCCTGTCCCCTCCTTTGTCCCCTCCCCTCCTTTGTCTCCTCCCCTCCTCTCTCTTCTTCTTTGCTCTCCTCTCTTCTTTTATCTTCTTCATTCTCCTCCTTCTCCTTCTCCTCTACCTCCTTCTCCATTTACCATATAACTATAGAATATGACTTTTTAAAAATTAATTTATTTACTTTACATGTCGGCCTCAGCCTCCCCTCTCTCCTTTCCTCCCAGCCATCCCCTTCCCTGCCCCCAGCATTCTCTAGCCATTCCTTTCTCCTTAGAATAGGGGATCCTCCCGTGAATGTCAGTCGGACTTGGCATATCAAGTCGCAGTAGGACTAGGTGTGCATCATCTCCTATTGTCACTAGGCAAGTCAGTCAGGTTAGGGGAAAGGGATCCAAAGTCAGGCAACAGAGTCAGAGACAGGCCCTGCTCCTGCTGTTAGGAGTTCCACATGAAGACAAACATGCACAACTGTTACATATGAATATGCCTTTTCAAAGGAGCAATGGTCATCTAACCCCAGCCAGAATGGCTATTAGCAAGAATACAAATAATACCAAATGCTAGGAGTGTGAGAAAGGGGATCCCTGATGGAAAGTTAGTGGGAGTGGAAACTAGTACAGTTACAGTGGAAATCAAGGTTTCTCAGAACACAAGAAACACAACTACCGTATGACCCAGATATGCCATCCTTGGGCATAAGCCCAAAAGGCTCATGCTACAAAGACATCTGCACACCCATTTCATCAAGTCTTAACTCAACCTGGCTAGGAAATGAAATCAGTCAAGATGCCTATTAACTGAATAATTGATAAGCATAATGCGGCCTATAGACACAATAGAATAGTATTCAGCTGTAAAGCAAAAGAAATCAGGCAATTTGGAGATAAATGGATAGAATCCAAGTTTTACTGAGTGAGGTCACCCAGGCTTAGAGAAACACTGCATGTCTTCTCTCATATGTAGATCCTAACTGCTAACTTTTAAAAAGTACATCAGAAAACTAGAAACAGACCATTGTGGATGTACACCTTGAAGAGTGTGGGATAGAAAAATAAAAGTGAAGAGAAGGGGGTACTGTGAGTAGAATGTGTCCATCGCGGCGGAGCATGGGAAATGGGATGCGTGGTGTTACTTTAACCCAAATGACGGGTGCATGGAAAATCTTTATGAAAAACCTACCAAAATTCAGTTAGAGGAGACAGTAGAACACAATTAATTAAAATACTTGAGGTTAAATATTTAAGTGAGGATAGGGAAACTGAGACATGTAAAAAATAGGGATAGGCTAGTCAGAACTAAGTATATATAAAGAAATCTTATGGAAATCAACTAGTTAGTAAGATAATTTATGAACAGCATGCGCGCATGCGCGCGCGGACACACACACACACACACACACACACACACACACACACACACACACACACACACCCTAATGCTAATTCCAGAAGACAGGTTATTAAATGAAAATCTCAATGAAATCCACTAGTTTGGAAGAAGAGGGATCAGAAGGGGTCTGAGGGTTGACAGATGGGAAGGAGAACCATGAAATGCTGGCTTCTGGACATGGCATAGGTGTCATACCCATCAGCCCTCAGCAGCTGTGATTACTAGCATCAAACCTGCACAAGATCAAGACAGTAAAAAATCCAGCAGGGATGGAAGCAGGGATCTAGAGGCTCACATTATCTCAGAAGCTGTTAGACTTTTACAGATACTAAGGGAATGAGTCACTTTCCTTTCCAGATGTGGCAGCCAGTAGGTTGCTCATCCTCCAGAGGATGGCCCCCGCCCATGCACATATGGACAACACTAACTGGACTCAAGGGATTATGAGTAACAAAAATAAAAACAGGATGTGAAGCCAGCAGGGAGGAGTGGAGGCACCAGGGAAAGTTGTAGAGATGTAACAGTGGCTAGATATAGTCAAAATGCAATATGTATTGTATAAATATATAGAATTTTCAAAGAATAAAACTAGTATTTAAAAAGCAATGGTAAGTGGACTTACAAGCTAGTTTTCAAAATGAGAAACACAAATAGCAAATAACTATTTTTAAAAGTGGTCAATATCCCTAGGCATCAGGGACATACAAATTAAAACTGCATTGAGACATCCCTCACCTCAGTGAGAATGGCTACATCAACAAATCTGCTGACAAATGTTGCAGAGAACATGGAGAGAAAGGAATCCATTAACTCTTGGTGGGGGTGCAAATTAATTCAACCCTGGTGAAAATCAATCTGACACCACATTATCAAACAATTAAAAATAGAACTACCCTATAACCTAGTCATTTCACTCTTGAGCATATAAGCAGAGAATTCTATACCCTTCCATAGGGATAGTTGCATCTCAATGCTTATTGTTGCTTAATTCACTATAGTAAACAATTAGAACCAACCTAATTGTCTATCAAGAGATGAATCAAAATTGTACACATATATAAATATTGCTCTGCTCTGTAGGAAAATGAAATTTAAAATTTTATAGGAAAATATGTAAACTTAGAATATATAATACTTAGCAATGTGAGATACATTATCTCAGAAGGGACAATACCACACGTTCTCCCTCATACAGGGATTCCAGCTAATGATATAGATACGGATGCAAACAAATGTACTTGTGGGCGCAGGATAATATGGAGAGAAGAAAACGAGAAAGGCTAAGTATTATGGGATACAGATGGACTGAACGCAGGGGATGGGCATGACTTATGGAAGAGGATATAAGCTAATTGGTTTTCTATCCCTAATTCTGCCCTGAATTTTATTCTTGTAGTGGAAGGTAAGTATAAAATTGACATTGTAATGAAAGTGTAAAGTCCACTCTAAAGTCCCACAGCCTCAGAACCACTGGTCTAACTGTAGAGAAGTCCATCAAGATGAATAGACTTTGGGTCTTATTCATTTTGATGTTTGTTTTTGGTTTGGTTTGGTTTGGTTTTTGGTTTTTCGAGACAGGGTTTCTCTGTGTAGCCCTGGCTGTCCTGGAACTCACTCTGTAGACCAGGCTGGCCTCGAACTCAGAAATCCGTCTGCCTCTGCCTCCCAAGTGCTGGGATTAAAGGCGTGCGCCACCACTGCCCACCCTGATGTTTGATTTTATTTTTAAGTTTACAGTAAAGTTTATAAATCTTTAAAAATTGAAAGGGGAATAATAATGCATAGTTCACAAGCCTACTAAAATTTTAACAAATGTTTATGGATACTGGTTTTATAGTTAGATCATTGTACATTTATCTTAGATCAGTGTTTATTCCCTTGGTAATTGCTTATTTTTTAAATTCCTCTTTTTTTATTTTTCTCTGAAGTGACATATAGAACATACTTTAGAATTATTATTAAAGCAAAATGACCTAATTTGAGTGTGATATCAGACAAGTAGAAAACAGTATATATAGTTTGTATAGACATAAAGGGTGTCTTTGTGTACCTCAGCCTTCCCTGAACTCACTCTACAGTGCAAATGGCTTTCATCGCGTGGTGGTTCCCTGCTTCAGACTTCCAAGTTCTAAGTTTACAGGCACCAGGTATGACATCAAGCTTAACACATTCAAAAATAATAATCATTATTATTTAGAATAAAGATTTGTAAAAGCATTCGGATTATATATAATTTTGTTGTGTAGATTGTGGCCAACAATATGTACATATTTTGTTTGTTCATAGTTGCTTGCTGTAGCTTTGCTTGTTAAATATAGAAGCAATATTTTTGCCTTTCCATCCATTGATTAAGAACTGAAAATTACAACTTTTTTCTGGGTTCTTGGCTAAATCTGCAGTATCTCCTGAAAACATCAGGCAGATAAGGTTTTATTTGATGCTTCTCTAAAAATGTAGCCCCCATTCTAGCGTATACTGTTGGAAACCTGGTGGCATGTGCCAGACATTTTTTTTCCTGACACAAAGCAGGTCAGAAAGTTTTCATCTTACAACAATTTCAATGGCTGGAACACTATCATTTTACGAGAAAAAATTGAAATTCTTCAACATTTGGGGAAAAGGTGCTTACAAAATTTTGCCATCCATTCTCCATCTGGGAAAGCAACACTGTAAGTTAAGCCTGATGTGATGTCTCCAGTCACCAATGTTCCTGTAAATTGATTTTCTATGGAAGTTACTTTCTTCTCATGATACCAGTGTGTAGCTTGTTAGAACTTGGACTTGCAGAGGACTTGTCATAGACAATTACCATATATGATCATGAGTTTGCAGGAGATACTGCCAACTGAGAACACACACACACACACACACACACACACACACACACACACACACACACACACACGCCTATCTGTTTGAATGACCAAGTCCACAGGGGAATATTTTATTGGGGAATATTTTGAAGTCAAAATAAATTGAGGGTTTATGAATAAGACCCACCCAATCTTGGCTCCTTTATTCTTATTAAATTCCCCATTCTAAACTATTTATGAGCTACTTGTCATGTGCCAAGTCTTGGGTAGCGATGCACAATTCAGAGGGAACCCATGTTTTCTTGTTCTATTAGAGTGGGAAACGTCCTTGTACATAAGTCTCCCCAGCTCGTCTCTTTCTCTTGTTTCCATGCAGGCTGGCTGCTCCCTTCAGTGCCCCGAGTCTGCACTCCTAAATCAAGGAGAACCTTAGATGTATGCTGATTTTTCTCATGTGTGAACCTAGGATAAACGTAAGTGCACTTAGACAGAATGGTGTTGAGGAAAAATACCAGTGACACATGAAATGAGCCTAGAACACTTCCTTTATAGGTGAAAGAAGCCTCTAGGAAATTGAGGTAATTGAGGTTGTTCTTTCTACATTACAAGCTGGAGTTTTGACCTCAATTTAACCAAATGCACAGGAATGCTGTAGTGAATCCCTTTAGTCCCCAGTTAGGTGAAGTCACTGCCTGGGTAGCTGATTAAAGGTCCATTGAGGTTCATGTCATTCATTCGTCATTTTTCTAATGTGGAAGTCAGCTCTTCCCTTTTTCTTTTTCAATATTCTGAATGTACCAGAATTAAACTTCAATTTCTCCATAAAAATGGTGATTTCTATTGCTGTGATTGAGTTCCCCCCCTCTCTCTTTTATGGTTCTTTTTTTTTCTGAGACAGGGTTTCTCTGTGTAGCCCTGGTTGTCCTGGAACTCATTCTGTAGACCAGGCCGGCCTCGAACTCAGAAATCCACCTGCCTCTGCCTCCCAAGTGCTGGGATTAAAGGCATGCGCCACCACTGCCAGGGGAGTTTTCACTCTCTGAACACTGAAAATTCCACTTGCATCTGTGGGACATAAACCCATGAGAAAATTCTGTCTTCGAATTGACTGTTTCAGAGTGTTCAGGTCCAGGTCTCAGTGAAGAAAGATCCTCTGATACATCATCATTAAGATATTTAATTAATTAGTTAAGCCAAACTCTCCCTTCTCAGAAAGACTACTTTCTCTTCTTCTGGGTCTGTCAGAATGCAGGCTAATCAATTTAATGAACATCTAGCTCTTAGCATGAAAGAGACCCAAAGAAATTTATTAGATCCCCTACATAGTCCTATGGAGAAAAAAATTCCAAACATGAAACTTATCTGTAAAATTCAACCTTAATGTTAAGAGTGTTGGCAGGGAGGAACAACTTCTTGGAGCTAGGGTAATATGTGAAAAGAGATGGTGAGGTAGTGTCTTTAGAAGCTCTCAGTGTGTGGCTCATGGACCAGCCCCACTAACATGCTCTTGGAATGTGTTAAAATTTGTGTTCTTCAGGCTGATCAGACGCTGAAGCTTCCAGATGATTTTGATTCACTGCCCATCCAGACCATGCGATTTTCACTTTACCACACAATCCTCCAGATGTGATACCAGACTAGGAAAAAATAGAATGTATCAGGTTATGCTCAATACTGGCAAAGCTTTCAGATTGGTTTGAAAATATGTTCTGCTTGTGGCATCTACTTGCCAACACAATCAACATTGTCTACTTTTGTTTATCCTGGTAGTTCTTAGTTATCTTTCTATACCACAGCAAAGGATAAGTGAATTCATAGATTTATGTTAAATGAGCATTGTCTGGTGACATTATATTATAGTGCTAGAAAGGCTAGAAGTAGAGCCAAATATGTGGCCATAAAAGTGACTGCAGAGGCGTGAAAAGCAATGGAGGAGTGTGCTGCTCAGCCTTGACTGTCAGCTTCCTGCGCGTTCAAATCACCGGGAAGCACGTCTATGAGTATGCTCATGAAGGTGTTTCCTGGGCAGGGAAACCCACCTTGGATATGGATGAAGCATCTGTAGGCTGGCATCCCAGACTGTTAAATGATAAGGAGAAAATGAGTCGGACAATAGTATCCAATGATCTGTTCCCGAGAGCAGACATGATGTGTCCACTCGTCTCACGCAGATTGCTGCGCCTTAGTTTTTATTCCACCATGATTGGCTGCATCCTCAAACTGTGAGCCAAAATACATCCTTCTATCTTTAAGCTACTTTTCCACAGCAATGCGTGACATAACCAGTTCAGGGGAAAGTATGCTTATCATTCAATATTCATGAAATTTATAATGCCAGATGTTATTTCTTCAGACTTTATACATGGGGACTTGGATTGCTAGGATAGCGTTCGGCAGACGTCCCCTCTTTCAATGCTGGCCTCTTCCAATGAGTGGCAGAACTCATGTTCGGGATAATATTCCTCAAGAATCACATTACTGGCATAATCGCCAGTGTGTGGGTTGGGAAGTCTCTTACTGCTGAGCAATTATAGCATGTGGGAACGCATCTATACTAAAGTAATTATCTGTCCACATGGTTGATTTCTCCACTTAACCAAGAAATGGTGGTGGGGAAAAATAACATATTAAGTACCTTGTATAATTCGTTTTCCATAGCCCTGGAATTTAGCACTTTATGAAACTGACTCAGAAAAATGTGTCATGCGTGTTTATTTAATAAGTGAATATAATTAGTTCTTGGCCACAAGACCTATGCTCCTCTTAGAATTTTACCACAATCTCCTAGACTTGAATATTTATCTTTTTACCCTTTAATATTTGGCTCTAGGAATCCTTCAGAAAACCCCTACTTGCTGAGATCTTTTTTTTCTTCCTTTTTTTCAAGCTCTTCAGAGCCCATATCTATCAAACCATAGGGTGCCATCATATTTGGGTTTTCACATTTGAATGTGTTCAACACATGTTCTATCCCTCTTTGTTCTGAGAGAAAAATAAATGAGCAGACTTCCGTTGGGAGTTACGTTGTCACCTCTGAACCTGCTTGTCATAAAACTTCAAATAAAGCCTAGGTTTTTATGTTTTGTTTATTTGTTGCTGTTTTTAGGTTACTCACATGAGAAGACATCTGTCAGTGACAACTAAGTGAGTACTGTCACTTCTAATTCCAGATAAACGGTCAATGGTAGAAACTGTCAATCTCTCCCACAGTGTCTGAGGAGGCTCTCGTGGCAGCCCTGGGCATCTGTTTCTACCTATTCTGTTCACACACACCCAGAAAGGACTTCATGGTGTGTGTCTCTTCAAACTCACTCATTCATTTCTGCCTGGCATCTGATAGGATTACTAATTCCATATCTCTGGAATGGTGGCAGTTTTTAAAGGAGTTCCATGTAGCTATATCTCAGAATACTTATGGCTCACGTAGTCGAAGCCAAAGCCAAAAAAGTGAGCAAGAGCAAGTTTTGGGACTTGTCTGTCCATATGAGAGTCAGAGGAATACCTTTTCCTGCTGTGCTCTGCTTCAGCCTTGACCTCGTAGGCGAACCACTCCTATGCAGCTGGAATGCTGTGCCTGCCGCATCAGTGGGAGAACACAGCTTGGCTTCACTTCTTCACAAACCACTGACTTGTCTTTCAAGAGTCATGAGGTATACTTAGTGACACTTCTGTCCTTCTTTTCTTATTCATTAATATTGTAGGGAGTTTATTTCTTTTCTTTTTTCAGTGTTCTGAGAATTTCTTGCAATATGTTTTGGTCATAATCACCTGTTCTTCCAACTTCTCCCAGATCCATTCCCTCTCTCATGTTTGTCCATCTTGTGTATCCTGATTTATGGCTGTTGTCTTATTAAATATTGTTAATATTTTTAATTAACTTTTGCATACAATATATCTTCACATGTTTTTCCTCTCTGGAACTTCTCTCAAATTCTTTACCTGCTAACTAAATTTGTTCTTTCTAATTAAAGAAATAATAAATGAAAGCTAAAAGAAACAAAAAAGGTAATACAAAAAGTGCCCAAACAAAATAGAACAAAAAGTCCATTGTCTTCTTTATGTTTTAACCAACTACTCCTAGGCATTAGGCCTGCCTTGGAGTATGGTTGATATACCCAGTGACACTCCATTGGAGAAAACTGATTTTTCTTTTGCCAGTGGGTATTAATTTCAAATAGGTCCGTGGATGGAGAGATGGCTCAGTGACTGACACTTGCTACTCTTCCGGAGGAACCAGGTTTAACTCCCAGCACCCAGTTTTGTGACAATCCTTTTTCTGAGGAAACACAGCGCATCTACTCACCCTGGATAGGGAGCCTACAGCACACGAAAGTACGGATACTATCAAAGTTCAACTTGGTGAACCAAGAAGTTCTCTTAGGGTTACTCACAGGAGTATGGATAAGGGGCCAAAGTGACATAAAGACAGCTTTATCATCAAAGCTGGGGACGACTTACAAAAGCTGGGAACCTGGAGCACACTCAGGACCAGAAGGCAGCTTGTAGGGTAAAAGATCCAAGCTCACTTCTAGATTTTGAAAACCAACCAATCCCTGATATTGCCTGAAGAACAGGCCAAACAATCCCACCAACCTCTGAACTTTCCCAATGATCTGGCCACAAAATTCCATCAACCCCAGGCCACCCTGGACAGTTCCGCCCTCCAAGAAACTGCCTCCTGCTTGGTTGTTTGCTGCTTCTTACCTGAGCTGAGGTTGCCACCTTCTTGTGTCTTTTCCAATAAATCTCTTGGTGACATTTGTTGTGTGGGTGTGACTTTGTGGTATTCCTTGGCTCCAGACTGTTACAACACTCCCATTGGGGAAATTTCTCCCCTTAGAGCTGCAACAGTTTCGGGGAAGTCTTTCCTCTCAGAGCTGTAGCACTTACAGGACTCAACAGATTGGAAAGTATTCCTGCCAAGTGTCTAAGTTTATCTAAACTTTTTCCAGTCAGTTTGGCTAATCTCTGCTTCTTCCAGGCAGCCAGTCTTGTCTGAATCTTCTTTGCAGCTTGGCTTGTTAACTCTTAAGAGGGAGGGGCCTAGTGAATCTGATTAGTTTTAGGAACTTTCTGAAGCTATTTTGAATTGTTTAGATTCCTGCTTGTAGGGAACTGTTACACAACACCCTCATATGGTAGCTTATAGTTCTCTGTATCTCTAATTTCAGAGGCTCAGATTCACTGGGCCTTCTGGACTCCTGGGCAATATACACATAACATACAGACATATATGCAGGAAAATATCCCTACACTTAAAAATAAGAAATAAAATAGTATTCTTTATTTCTTTTCCCTCAAGTGTGTGTGTGTGTGTGTGTGTGTGTGTGTGTGTGTGTGTGAGAAAGAGAGAGAGAGAGAGAGAGAGAGAGAGAGAGAGAGAGAGAGAGAGAGAGAGAGAGAGAGCTGGACTATCTTCAATAAAACAGCTCTCTTAGATGTTAGCTTGTGCGTATACCTTTATTTGGGGTGGCTTGTATGCATACACTTTATTCAAGATGAATCAAGGGTATATATGGTCTTTAGAGAGTGGGGAGGAGTTTTCAGGGTACATAAAAACCATTGGTTAGAGTCTTAACATTCTGTGAATGCCTCATTAGCACAGAGAGGCATTTCAGGAATCTCAGGTGCTTGCTAGACAGGCTCTTATTGGAAGAAAGGAAGCTGAACCTGTAATTTTACCAAGGCTACTTGACATTCTGCAGGTGGGGGATATAGGAAATTCAGGCTCCCCAGACAAGGTCAGAGAAGGAGAAGCCCTGCTGGTAAAGAGAGTTCCCCCATTTTGTGCCAAGCTCAGAAGGCTATCTAATCCAGACAATGGTATACTTCAAACTTAATTAGCCAGACCCAACATTTGGCAACTTCACTGGTCACATCTTTGTTCATTTCACATTTAGGAAGTCATGTTGGTCAAACTTTATGGGTGTAGCTTCTGACATTAGCAGGAAACACAACCTTATATCAAATTCCCTGGTCCACTTGCTGTTAAAATCTTTCTGCCTTCTCTTCCAAAATGGCCTCCGAATCATAGGTGTGGGAGTTGTATTCTATACATATCCATCGGAACTGGGCTCCACAACTGTGCATTTTGATTAGGTGTAGTTTCCAGTCTGCTGCAAAGAGAAGAAGTTTCATTGATGAGGGGATATAAAAGTTTCCTTTATACTTCTATATGTAATTCTCATCTCAGAGGTTCATTGCCTCACTCTGTTAACCTAGGCCTAGTCCTGGAAGTTCCTAGCCTATGTGCAAACTTATCTAGGCTTGGAATGTTTTCAGCCTCTGAGACTTACTGCTGAATAAGCTCACCTAGTTCTTTCTGAACTCTAGCTGGCTGGTCATCTCAGCTGTTTTGGCTCAAGTTCCTCTCCAAGCTGACTGATTCAATCTGGATTCTCTCAGTTTTCCACAGAATTACTCTGCTTGGCCTAGAATTAACTCCAGCAATTTGTTCTAAATTGCTGGCTCCTTCTCATTCTCTGGCTCATTCTGTCTTTACCTATATCTAGCTTGTTCTCTCTTTAACCTGTCTCTATAAAACTCTCCTGCTGGAACTACCTCCTTCCACTTTTCTTTTTCTCCTCTGCACTGCTCTCTTAAGTAGCTTCCCTTTCCTCTCTCTCCTCATGAGAGTTGGGCATATCTTATTCTGTCAAATCTTTCTCTGATTCACTACTTTGCTTACCACTCAATTAGACATCACTTTCAAACGTGGGTGCTTCTGTCTACAAACTAATTTTACCTTCATTGTTTTGGATTAAAAGTGAGTACTAGGGCATGTCTGTATTCCAGTCAGAGGGGTTAAAGGTGTCTGCTAAGGCTGAGCCATTCCACAACTTGAAACACATTTTTTTCAGTAAATAGCACAATCTCAGGGTTCACTGTGTAATCAAATATTCTTCAAGGGATGAAGACTACACTTATCTGTGGATATAAGAAAAATGTTGATAGATTGTTATTAGTGATTATGCTGGCTTAATAAGTCAGTGTTTGTAGATTCTTCTATGACTTCACGAGCACTGAGTAGTAATTTAACTTTTTAATACCAGGAATGATTTTGATCTTGTTGAGAGGGTCTTAAGTCCAATAGAGAGCTGTTCGTTATCACCAAGTTATGAGTGCCACTATTGTATGTGGTGGGTTATTGTGCTATGCTAGACATGGATATGGTTCATAGTAATTCCAGATTTTTATAGGTACTGAGAATTAGAACTCAGTTCCTTATGCTTGTTCAGCAAGCACCCTTACTTCCTGAACCATTTGCTAAACTCCAACTTTATTTTCTGAGATAATATTTCTGAGGTAACAAGGCAGAAAAGCTAAGCACACTGAAACTGCCACTATCTACAGTCAAATATCTACCATCCCCACACAGAAATGTCACTTAGATTTACTTGCATTGGTTTGTACTCTTTCCTTCAGCTCCTGTAGTAAGAATTTCTTTGGAAAAGCAAATCACCATATCATAGAATTTAATACACACCTCAGTTATTTCTCCAATCTGGTTCAGGTGTATCATCTGTAAAGTGAAGGTAATAAACAATTCTTATCCTAGAGAACTGAGGTGAGATCAACACATCCTTTGTGTCATAGAATTGTCACACATGTCACACACAGGGGAAAGGCCCAACTGCCAGGGCACATGACCCCTAACATCATTTATTAGGAATGAAGCCTCAAAAACCTCTTGAATTTTAAAAACAAAATCAAAACCAGAGCTAAGCTTGGCCTGGAGGCAGAAGACAGCCATGTGGCAGGGTTTCGGGATGGAGAAGAGTGTTTAATATTCAAAAACCATTCATTCACTTTTTGTAGTTAGTTTTTTTTTTTTTTTTTTTTTTTTTGAGAACTTCATTCATGAGTACTCTGTTGATGGCATTTGCTCCCCATACTCTTCCCTTTACAACTTCCTCTGTGTGCTCTGACTCCTATCCAAATCCATGCCTATTCTTGCTCTCACCTGAGGTTCCTAGATTCAAACCTTCAGATGTGAGCGTGTAACCCGGAGTAACCACAGAAAGCAAGGATAATAGTGGGTCTGCTAGTAGCTCTAAGAGGGAACTAGAAGCCCTAGATACCACATGTTTACTTGACTAGGAGGCAGTGCTCTGGTTAGGATGACATTTGGATTTGATTGTCCTAATTTTTTTTTTAGGCAATAAAGCCTACTCCAGCCTTGCCACTGTGGAACCACCAATCCATGAAACGATTTTTTGTGGCCTGACATTCTGTTGCCCTCGGCCAAACAGCAGCTTTCTTTTTTTAAGCATTTTCCATTCATTACTGGCCAACAGCCCCACTATCCCCACAGGACAGTGAAGTTCAATTGTCATTATAAGCACAAGTGCAAGAGAATGCCAGTCACCCCAGGCGATAGCTTTTGGAAGCTTTGCAGCTATTAAATGTCTCATTTTGAATGAGCTGTGTACGTTTTTTAGGGAAAGATTTAAAACCACATTGTATAAGCAGCAATTAGTGGCTTCCCACAAATTGCATATCACTCTAGCAAGTGTGCTGTCTCTGAAGTGCTTTGTTGACTGGCTTGAAGGATTGCACTTCATTGTTCTTCAGAGGGCAAACACGTTTGGTGCTTCTCCATCCCTTTTGCACTAGCCCAGCATCCAAGACGTGTAGTTCATGAGGCGGCCGCTAGATCTTTCCAAGTCTCCTGACTAAGAACATACAAAGTAACATTGATGTTATCCTCAAAATATATCTTGCTGTATTACCTTCAGGTTTTTATTTTTTTCATTTTATTTTTAGTATACGGGTGACTACTACCCGATGCTGGCTTATGAGCCCTATTATAGTTGATGAAAGCTCTAGAATACAGAGGAAACACATTTATTGCAGCTAAATGTGGCATAGTTACTGCACTGAGACAAAATGAATTTTGCTCAATGAAAAGAAAACTTGTAAGGAGTATAGAGGCTGATTTTTGAGGCTGTAAGGACCTTGGATTGCACCTCTGCAGTCAATTTACGTCACAGGGTCAGCATTATTCTATTAATGCCTTCTTACCTTTGCTGAAAGGGTTTGGGAAGAGTGCAAAAGAGAAAATGTGTACTAAATGAAGTGTGTGTGTGTGTGTGTGTGTGTGTGTGTGTGTGTGTGTGTGTGTGTTTTCATTCTGGGAAGACAGCTGGTTGACTGGTCCATCAGCATTCAAGATAGAAGCTGAGAGTATCCTGATTGGCATACCACAAAGAATGTCCTCAGGTAACTATCAACTAAATACAATTCCAACACTATGTAGTAGTCAGTTCTATGCAAAAAGACACTAACATTTTATTCTTAGATGTAAACAATTAAAATTCAGTTCTGGTTTACAAGTCTTAGACTTTGTCTGACCCTGTCACTTCCCATCTCTCTGTCATAAACAAATCATTTCCAGCCCTAGGTCTCTGTTTCCTTGTCTCTGAAATGAAGGAATTAAATGGATAAATGTTATGATCCTGTCTACAGATTATCTGAATCAAATGACAGGTAATTCTCTGTTTGGACATTAAAATTTAATCCTTAGAACTTAGTCAATTATGTCCTAGAATGACAAAAAAACTCACATAGAATATAGTGACAATATATTTGAAAATTCTCTAGAAAAACAGCCACATGAATAGTAAATGTTCTCTCTATATATGCAAGAATCATGTTGATAATGGTGTTGGAAAAGGTGAACTAGGGATGGAGAGAAGGTTTAACAGTCATGAGTACTTGCTGCTGATCCAGGGGCCCTACATTCAGTTCTGAGCACCCGCATCAAGCAGCTCACAACCACCTGTATCTCTGGATATCTGATGGCCTCTTCTAGCTTCTGCGTGCATCTACATATGCATGCGAGCACACACACATACATACTCACACACAAACACACTCACATATATTCACACACACATATTCACACATACACTCACATATACACACATTCACACCCACCCACAAACACTCACACACATAAATAATAAAATTTATATTTAAAGAATGCAACTGGACCTTCCGGTTTCCCTCTGTGGGTGGAGACCTCTGCCTGGGCCACCAGGGGTCCATATGCAAGGAGCACCAGGAGAAGGCTACCCTCCCAGGAGCATGGAAAAGCCCTGAGTGGGGTTAGGGCGAGCACCACTGCTCACCAGGACCCACCTGGAACCCTGGGGTCACAGGGACTGAGGTAAAGTCGGGACAGGAACTTCCTGGTTTCCATCTGTGCTGGGGACCTCAGCCTGGGCCGCGGGGCTACAGGGGAGAGCTGGTATCTCAGGAGTGCTGACACACCTTAGAGCACAGGCAGGGCCACCACTTCTGTTCAAGCTCACTGGATCAAGAGGGACCCTTGCAGAGCCATCAGGAGATAGGAGCCAAGGGACATCTAGGGACAGGATCCTTCTAGTTTCTGTCTGCACCCCAGAACTGACCCTGTGCCACAGCTCTCCAGGTCCAAGTACCTCTCATAGAGAGCTGGTCTTCAAGGAGTATTGACACAGAGGCCTGCAGGAGGGGTAAGTCACAGCCAGACAGAGTAAGACCAGCTAACATCAGAGTTAACAAGATGGCAAAAGGCAAGGGTAAGAACATAAGGAACAGAAACCAAGACTACTTGGCATCATCAGAACCAAGCTCTCCCACCACAGCAAGCCACCACAACACACCAGAAAAGCAAGATTCAGATTTAAAATCATTTCTCATGAAGATGATAGAAGACGTTAAGAAAGAAATTAACACCCTTAAAGAAATACAGGAGAATAGAGATAAACAACTAGAAGCCCTTAAAGAGGTAACACAAAAATCCATTAAAGAATTACAGGAAAACTCAATCAAACAGGTGAAATTACAGGAAAACACAATCAAACAGACAAAGGAAATGCACAAAACTATCCAGGAGCTTAAAATAGAAATAGAAACAATAAAGAAATCACAAAGGGAGACAACCCTGGAGTTAGAAAACCTAGGAAAGAGAGCAG
>CM052703.1:117410130-117479763 GCA_028551405.1 Uromys caudimaculatus | reverse complement strand
AAGGGGAATGTCAAGGTGGGAATAGGGGGATGGGTGTGCGGGTGGGTGGGAGGTGGAATTCCCCCATAGAGGTAGATATGGGGAGGGGATAGGGGGCTTCCAAAGAGGAGACCCAGAAAAGGGGAAACATTGGAAATGTAAATAAAGTATCAAAAATAAATAAAATAAAAAAACAAAAACAAAAAACAAACAAACAAAAAAAGGGACAGTGGGCTCTGAATCAGTAATTTCATCCATTCTGATATCTGATACATAGACATCTTCTGTAATCATTCTCTAGATGACTCTTTGTAGTCTATGATGTCCCTTCCCCTAATCTGCAGCAAGCTTGGCAGTCCCAGATCTATGCTATTCATTGAGGATTTATCCTTTGATTTCTGTAGCTGCTAATTTGTGAAAGGATATTGAGCACGGTGGAAAAAGCAGTGGTGCCCCATCTCTTGGCCTGTAGGTGACATGTACTAACACCTGAATCGGAGTTCATCTTTCTTCTGAGAACATGCAAAGGTCTTCTCATTCTCAAGCTTCCCAAACTCTCAGCTCTTTGGTCCTCCTCACTTCACCAAGTGGTCACAGTCAGAGCCGTTCTCTTTAGCTCATGCTTTATCAAGTCTTTGTCTTGACTGGACTTAAAGTAGGATCCCCATCTGATACTGCAGACAAATTCAGAAGGTGCCTTCTGTCAGTTCTCTGGCCCTCATCTTTCTCATGAATTCCCAGCAATTGCTAGACTTGTTTCCAGCTCCCTTTCTTTGTCTCCAGTGCAGCTAATTTGTTGCCTTGATATTACCATTGTCCTTGACATAAAATTTCAAGGAAAAAAAACTAAGAAGGAGGACGAACAAAGGCATGACATGACAAACTACATGTGGCTGACTTCTTGGTGAAAAGATACCCCAGGGGGGAGATTGTAGATAGAAATCTATATGGTCTGGCATCACAGCAAGCATATATCATTTTGTAATTAATTTGGAGAGTTGAGAAGAAACATTAACTATTGATTCCAATTAGCTTTGGGCTCTAAATTAATTGTTTTCTTGCTTGAAAATATCCAAGTTAATGGTGTGGGATGGAAGGACAGCAGTGTTACAAGGCTGTATGCCTGTAGAATGGAATTATACCATCAGATAGGAAGATTTCTCTATTTAATTTTGCTTCAACTTTTTGACTCTAATTTCATTCTACTTCATCAAAAAGTACAAGCGCTTCAGGGAACTTAGGATACAGTTCAGCCATAATCCCAGTCAAAGACTAGCATTTTCAAATTCCTTTAGAGTTCTTCTCAGGTTTGTTCCTTATGGAAAACTAACAATGAGGGTCAGGAATCACTGCAATAAGGTGTTTATGAAATACTCCTATTGTTGCATAGGCTCTGACAAGTGACGTCATCTAGGCATCTGGTGTCTTGAGTCTTGTGTTCTTACATTGTTCTCTTAGTTCCAAAGCATGCCATTCACTCTGCTCTGTGAACCCTTTATAGTTTCCCTCATCTACATCTGTATCTCAGTGACCTAACCCTGACCTTTGAGCCTCACAGGGAGAGCTGTGATTCTGGTCTACCAATATATTCATTTCTCTTCCCCAGTATGCCAGCCAGAGAATTCTCATAGCCTTTTGTGGCGAAGATAATAAGTTGACACATGAAATCAAAATAACCAAATACTAACAATTTTTTCCAGACACTTGGCTTTGTTGAGGGAAAACAAGGTCTTCTTGGGGCTTTTAGGGCTGGATGTTTTATTTCAAAACCTAAGCCTAGCAAAGTAGAACAAAGAGATCCATTGTCTCCAGTGGTCAGCATCCTTCCACAACAGCAAAAAGCCTTCTTCGTAGTGCTCAATGGATGACACAGGGGTCCAGGAAGGAGGGAGCAGAGCAACGGTTCTATGCTGACTTCCTGTTTAGCAAGAGGAGCTTTGTTTGGACATAGACTGCCAGTGGAAACAGAGAGACTTTCAGAAAGGTTCAGCTAAACCTCAAGTAAGAGGTGCCTCCAAATTGTAACAATGACTAATGAAGTTTCTTGGGGTGATGGCCCTAAGGCAATTGACACAAAATACTTTTTATTACAGAAAATAAGGCCCCTGCAATTACTGAGAGCTGATGAAAACAGCCCTGAAAGCTGGGCAGGCTACAGTCTGGATAGGAACTGAAACTGGATCCAAAGGCCATTTAGAATGGGCACCTACACCTGGAGCCAGTTGCCAGAGGACAAAGGATAGTTGCAATAGTTAAGACATATCCACATGATGCCGAACTTGGTAGCAGCAGAGAAAACCAGGACAATAGATGAGACCAGATATAAAGATGAGGTAAAGCATGTGATTTTCATGGTAACTTACAGCTTAAGCCACCACAAAAGTAAAAAGCATAAAAACTGAGAAATATCTGGAAATTGTTTATTTAAAAATGACCCAACAATAACCCTGTAGAGGCTAAATAATTTATTTTAAAATTTTTAAAGACTCAGATTCATGCCAGTAGGCAAAGTAGCATGTGGCTGAAATATCAACACTGAAGAGGAAGGCTGGGGCAGAAGGATTGCAAGTTGAAGGCCAGCTTGAGCCACAGTAGTTCTAGTAGGGGAGGAAGAGGAGGAAGAAGAAGCAGATGAGGTGGTACAGGAAGAGGAACAGAAGGATAAGGAGGGAAAGGACAGATGAATTTGTCTTAATAAAGAACAGACATTTGGGGACTGCAGAGCAAGTGGTGCTCAGGCACCTGAAGATTTCCCAGTAAGGCACCAAAGCCAAGCTTTGGCTGGGTTCCTTTTTTGTTTATCAATTTGTATTGTTCTTACTCTACTAAGAGATGCCCCCCAAAAATCAAGATCACACTCTGTTTGGATTTACAGATACAAAGGGCTGAGGGTAAAGCATTCCAGTGACTCCTGAGGATTCCCATTTTCTAGATCTAAATATGACACTGGGAGTTTCAAGTTGTCTTTATTCCTAAGCCACACACTTCATGGAGTCAGAAATATTAGTTCCCCCTCTTCTGCCTTGCATGACACACAGTTCTCAACAGACAGATGAGCTGTAAGTAAGGAATTTAGCTTGAACAGAGTAGTTGGTGGTGGCTTCTTAGAGCAGATCATCTTAAGTCAGTGCTTACAAACAGAAGTAACATAAACAACACCAGGGAGAGGTACTAACTACTTCAAGGGAACACATAGTGTCAATCAAATGGCCAGGGTGGAAAGTTAAGAAACCAGTTGTACTCTTGTTATAGCAGTGGACCCTAAACAGCGAATGCTAAACATAAGAGGTAAATCTCAACTCTGTCATTCTAGAGTTTTATGTGGCAAGAAGAGAGAATGAACCAGAGACTAGCTACAACATATATCATCATTAATAATTGATTAAGTGGGAAATTAAGATAATATGAGAAAAGAGTCTTAAAATTCCTCTCTGCATCTCTGTTGATGGACACTACTTGGCTTCCACAAAATTTATCATTTATTTCTTACAGAAGCAAAATTAAAAAGACAAATAAATGACTTAAAAATATGTTTCCGAAGTGAATTTTGTTTTCTTAGGTAAATAATAATGTTTCCTAAAAGCAACAAAAGTATACCAATAGGTCACAGCTGGACATGCCTTTCTGAGTTACAACATGTAAGAGGATGTTACATATTTCTAAATAAAATTACTCAATATACTACTGGGACTCGTTATGTGGACAAAAGAATTTCTCAACTTTGAGGACACTGGATCCAAACTTCAAAACTCAGTGAATTCAGACCAGCCACATTTCATCCATGTCAGATCCTGTCCTTAGGGAGAAGCACGCAATGGGTGTACGTACATGCAAGGATGTATGAGCTACACAGTGTTCAGCCCCAGATCATCACATGAGAAGATGCAAATAAAAGGAATGTCTGCTTTCCTGTGGGTTTTCTCCAAAAAGGAACAGGAATTCTTGCTTAGCACTTGTGCTAACCAGGGCTAAGAGCACTGTTCTGTGAAACTCCTAGGAGATCTGAAAAGAGTCCTCCAGGCCTCCCAGTAGAGATCATCTCAGGAGGTCTCAGTCGGTACTGAGACAGGGAATTATTCCCATCAGTGCCAGGGAGGGGAAGCTGGTGTGATCGTGCTTGAAGTCTACATGCCAGAGCCAAGACCCTTCTTCTAGTTTTGCTCCGATGACTCAGGATGGTCATGTCTTATTCTAGAAAGAAAAGAGTGAGTTACTAGTAAGCCCTGTCCTCAGTATTATCAAATACATCATGTGATGGAAGCCTTAAAATCTTTTTATATCCAGAAACTGACTTTTCAGTTTCATGTTTCGGTCATCTTAGCTTTGCCACTATTTAAAAAAAAAAAAAAAAAAAAGCATTGATTACCAAGCATTTCTTGTTCTAGCTATAAAAAACAAACCATTTCAGAACTGACAGTATGCAGTTAAACCAGGGAATTTCTTGGCGACTCATTTGGCCAAATCAATATCTTGACTGGGTGACTGAGAAGCCCCTGGTCCTGGTCAACAAAGACAGGTTTGTGCCTGGGATAAACAGCTACAGCAGGGTCACGCTCACCGAGAAGCCCGACTAATAAGACCTTCACTGCTTCCCATAATCCTGAATGCCCTTACAAAAGTATTCTTATTCCTGGTGTTTACTCTACCGCTGCGTGGAGATACTTGGTGTCTTAATGCATAAATAAAATACTTGTGGGAGAAAACTATTGGGTTTTCCTCAGACAGATGAATATTAATATTACTTGGAAGCCTTGATATTTTTCAAGTCTTGCCTTCTTAACATCCAGCTGCAGTGTTTATCTGGTGAGCTGCTTCTGAAATCAGATGGCTGCTTTAATTTCTCACCTGAATGTTTCTACCTCTGAGTCTTCCTCTGACAAGCCACAGTTAAAGACTCGGTCTTTTTATAACTGTTTATGGAGAATCTCAGCCATTGTCCATTATCTAAAACAAGTTCAGATGCCATGATTCCTTTCACAGTGGAAACACTTTTACTTTTATAATTACAAACACAATTCCTAGGCATTTAAAATTGTAGGACAAAAACTATAAAATCTAGAAACCATCCACTACAAATACCCATTGTATAGATTTAGTGAATCTGTAAGGATAAACAAGTATATGTCATTCAAATATTTACTGTTAGAGCCTAGTGTGTCAATTTGCACTTGCAACTTTGTTCCTAAACCGCCTGTAGTGGCTATTTCTGATTGTCAACTTGACTATATCTGGAATGAATTACAATCTAGAATTAGAAGGCTCACCTGCGATCCAGATCTTGAGTCTGGAAGACACAAGTTTCAGGTGTGGTGGGGCGCACACCTCTAATCTGGGCCACACCTGCTGCTGGAGATCCACATAAGGACATTGGAAGGAGGAAGATTCGATCTTCTTCACCTGCGAGCCTTGTGGGACTAAGCGACTGCTAGATCCTCGGATTTTCATTCACAGCTGCTGCTGACCATTGTTGGGGAGTTTGAGTACAGACTGTAAGTCATGAACAAATTCCCTTACTATATAGAGTTCTGTGATTCTAGAGAACCCTGACTAATACACCGCAATTTTGTTTTCAGAAAGTTATTTTTTTTTTTTATGTATGTGAGTATTTTTGCCCAAATGCATGCATGGGCAAAGAACTGAACCCAGATCTATCACAAAATCAGCAAGTGTTCTTAACCGCTGAGCCATTTCTCCTGCCCCAAGGACTCTGTTGACCTTTAAGCTAAGTATTTGGGTATAGAATTACTGAGACAGTATTCACAGAGTTAAAGCATTAGAATCACTCACAGTGTCAAATTGCCTAAGAATAGAGTCTGTACAAATATATTTAATTTATGAAATACTGTGTTTATCCTGTCACTTTCATTATGTGCACTTGAAATTTATTTTTCACAGTTGTATGGAAGCTGGTTAAGTTCATTGGTTCTGACATAACTTTTAATGCTAATATTTATTCTTAACCACATCGGAAATATGTAAATTCATATTCATGTTACCTATACTTCTGAAACTGATTACAGATAAATTCTCACCCATGGATTCCTGATATGAGCATTAAAAAATGTTAACTTTTTGTAGTCAAATTGTACTCTTTGACATACTCTTACAGAATGCCAGAATTTTTAGCATTTTTACCCAAAAATAAAAAGCATATCTTCCAATAAGCACGTTATCACTGTGACTACCTTTTACAAAAATAATTGGTTTTAGAAATGAAAATTTTAATCAAAGACACATGTGTGAATTTGTAGGCCGTTCTTTCCTGCTGTGTCTGCCAACTGCCACTTAAGTTCTAGCTCTGACATGCATGAGGCCATGTGTATATTATGTGTGTAAATACACAAATCATAGTCATGGTAATACCTAGTCAATCCAGAATTTCAAGTCCCCCAGGACTCAGCTTTGCAGTCAAGGTTCATATTTGTGTTAAAAGTCATGCAAGTTATGGGATCGAGTAATAAATATTAACTCGATTTCCTGGCTGCCTCACTGTCCTAAAGGCCTGTTGATAGCTGGGCTCTGCAGTGGCATCTCGAGCGCTCTAGTATTTCAGTAAGGTACAGTTCCCGCTTACTCACCTCACACTAACACAGTGCAATCCTCTCTTAGAATGGGCCAGATGTGGAGCGCATAGCCAAGAACCGGAAGCAGAGACTGTGCAACCTGGCAGTGCGCTTCATAAAGGGTCCCACGGCATTAGAAGTGGCCAGTGAATTCCCTCCTAGTAGCATGTAAATACTATGAAACTTCGGGGTCAATATAGGTTTCTTTCCCCATAGCCTCCTATCCACACATTTTTAAAAATACAATTTAAATGAAAACAAAACAAAACAAAAACATGTCAACACTACAAGAAGTCAGGAAAGCCACCCGCAGAAATCCAGGCTAGAAATTAGGAAGGGGGGAGGGTTATGCTGTAGAGTGAACGGAGAAGCAGGGGTGGGGGATGCCAAAGTCGGAGAATCCTGGCTTACACACTGACTCTCGAATGTTTTGCAGGGTTCCCTGTTTTCCTAAAAAGATAAATCAAATCACAAATTAAAATGTAAGAAGAACAGAAGAGCTCAATTAGGCAGTGAGGCATGAGTACAAATGTCACAGAATGATTAACCAGGGAGTTCCAGCTTTGAAAACTAGGGGATTCATTTCTAAGCGACTTTTTTTTTTTGTACTGTGTTTACTGGGCTCTTGATAGAGAGTAAATTCCTTCTAGGTTTTAAAAACCTTTGCTTTCTGCGGGGGATTAATAAATATTATTATTTCTTCCTTTTTGCTGTATGTTTTTATTTTCATATACAATTGGTACATCAAATTTGTGCAAGTATTTTGGGTCTCCAGCTTGTTAGCACATGGACCTGTTAGCACAGAATGATCCAGCATAGTTAGCTGTGCGTATGCATGCGTGGATACCTAAAATATTTTCCACTCAACAAGTTTCAAGTATTTGCAACAGTATGGATGAACTTAGAGAATATTATGCTGGGTAAAATGAGTTAAATAGAGGCAAATACTGCCTGGTATTACTTATATTTTAAAAACATGGAAACAACAACTTTGGAAGGAAGTAATCAAACAATGCTTACCAGGGGTTGAGAGGTACGAGAAATGGGAAGATATTGGTCAAAGCAAACACTTTCCTATTATAAGACAAATAAATTCTAGGGTTCCAAAGCACCGTAGAGTGCCCATGGTTATAGGAGTGTATTACATGTTTCTTGTTTTCGAAGATAGTATTTAGAAGTTGGGATTCTCTTGAATACTGTGCCATTGTGCGTGTGCATGCACACACCATTCGACTCCTTTTCTTCACTTGAAATTGGCCTAGAAAGCTCCAGACATGGTGCTTGCTCTGTGTGTTCCACAAGACTTATGTGAGAGCATACAACTCTATGAACTCTGCCAACACTATCTGGGTTAAGGTATTTAGGTGATGTTTCCAGAAATGGATTCACCGCACCACCGATCATGCATCTCTCCTGACCAGACCTGAGACTCCTCATGCATGCATTTCTTCATTTCTACACAGTCCATTGGAAAGCTACTGTTCTAGAACATTCTGAAGCTTGTCCCTCTCAGGAGCCCAGGCACCTCCTGCTGACTACACTTCACTCTTGACTGAAATCATGACCTTCCCTCAGATCTGAGCACACCCATGCCTTCCCTGGTGCTCTCAGTTGTTGTTCCGTATTCTAGTCCTGCCTCTCTACAGGGCACTTCTGTCCCCTGCCCTGTGTTGTGTTCTGCAATAGAAGTTTCTGACATTCTGGATGTTCTCCAAATACACAACTTGTTAGAGGTGTCTGCATTTCTAACTGAAGTCTGTGTGACAAGGAACACCAACTTCTCTGCCACACCCACCCCTGGGACTCCCAAGACAGCCGTCTTATAACTTGACTGACACACTGCCTATGTTTGTATGCTTCTATGGACCTGGAAAGTGATCTTAACAAGGGCAGTGCAAACGGTGCCTGCCATTCTTTTATACCCAGAACCAAACACAATATTGTCACTTAGCTAAAAGATGAGCCAAAAATATCTTTGCCATCTTCTTGGAATCCTATAACCTATGTTATTCTGCCAAGACACGAATTTGCTTTTTAAAACCTTTTTAAATAATGTGTGTGTGTGTGTGTGTGTGTGTGTGTGTGTGTGTGTGTGTGTGTGTGTGTGTGCCTGCCCATACCATGATACACTGGTGATCAAAGGACAACTTGCAGGAGAAGGTTCTCTCTTGCTACCAAGTGGTTTCTGACCACAGAGCTTAGGTTTGGTGGTGGGGGCCTTAACCCACTGACCCTGCTTCCAGCCCAATTTTGAAACTCTAATTGTCTCTCCACATCTGCCTTGTATTCGACTTCAGAGCATACACGCTGGTGAAGAGGAAGCAAAGTCACTTTTGGAACCTCGCCTGAAGCCTTTCACTTGTGCCAGGTAAGGGCTTGCTTATAAAGTCATCATCAGCAAAACCAGGAAGTGCCATGTCAAACGATGGCCTTCATATTGAGGGGACAATGAGTACACGGATACATTAAATAGTAATTACAGTGTTGATTAATTAAATAATTGATGGATGGCAAGACTGTTAGTTATTCTTCAGAGAATCTTTTTAAATTACCACTGGGGGCAATTTCCGTGCTTTCAGAGATTATCTAGATGGGTTTTTTAGCCTTTCAAATAGGAACAGTGAAAGTTAATAGTATTTATTTTTTCAAAAGGTTCCCTTTCTCCTTCTTTTTGTCACTTAGGGACCAAGCTCCCTGCCTCAGTCTGGGCAACAGCAGTGTGTGACTCCCATGGAGCCTACTCCTGGATCAGAGGTGATGAGTTTGAAAACTGGAGCATTAAAATAAAGTGTAGCTAGAGGAAGACAACAGAGAAAGCTCCTGGGCTTGGGTGACCAGGAAGGAAACCATCGAGGTAGAAGTGGCATCCTTAGTATAATGGTATGAATCTGGTACTTCAGAAACAAAATCCAGGCCAGAGAGATGGCTCACTGGGTAAAGGTGCCTGCCAACAACCCTGATAGTGTGAATTGAGTCTCCTAGACTCTCATGGTGGAAGGAACATGCCAACATCCACAAGTTGTCCTCTGACTTCTATACACATACCATGCCATTAACACACACAAACAGAGAGAGAGAGAGAGAGAGAGAGAGAGAGAGAGAGAGATACACACATGCATACCCCCCACATAAATAAATATATGAACATAATATAATTTTTAAAGATTTAAAAATTTTAAATGTTATTTTATGTATGTGCGTGCTTTGCTTACATGTATGGCTGTGCACATCCTATCCATGTGTGCCTGGTGCTCATGGAAGCCAGAAGGCATCAGAACCGTTAAAACTGGAGCTATATACAGTTGTGAGCATCCGTGGATGCTGAGAATTGAACCCGGGTCCTCAGGAAGAGCAGCCAGTGTTCTTTTCCACCCATATCATTTTTTAAATTCCAACATTGTGCAAATCTTAGTGCCTTGGGTGAGGGGCTGACCTCTGTATGCCTATTTGTGACTCTCCAGTATTTACTGAAAGGGAACCAGAGCAAATGATCAACAGAAATGAGCTGTCTCACAAAGCTTGGTTCCAGATGTCCTCTGGGTGTGTTGTACCACAATTACCCTGCACCTTGAAGAAAACGATTATTCTTAAGCTTTGGAATGCTCTTAGAGTACACTCAGGAAAGGCTAAAAGCACTAAGTCCTTTTGCTTGTGTTGCCTCACCTGATTACTGTGGCTCTCTCTCTGACCATTGTAAGCATGTATTAGACTACAGCAGTGGTGACTAGGGGAATCAAGACCTGTACCTAGGCCTGGCTGATATAAAGCCAATGCCTCTAGTCTACACATCACGGCCATCTTCTAGGTAGTGGTAATCAAGACATATACCCTTACATTGAATGCATGCTCCAGGATCAATTATGCTAACGAAATTCAAGATGTTTAAATGCACATTTAATATTTACGTAACATATTACAGAAGTCTAATATTTTTGGTACTTAGCCTTATAATTGGTTAGTATAATTTGCATAACGGTCCAATTCCAGAAATGGTTGCAACAAATCACTCAAATGAGAATCACCACCTAAACACAATTAAAACTTGAAAATGTCTGCAATAATTGACAAAGCAAAGTACACATGAGGAGTCAGTCCTCGTCTCCCATCTCCTAGAGGCCAGGTCTCCCTTGTTGCTTCTGTTACTGCACTGGGTCCAGGCTCACTGGACTGTTGGCTTCCAGATGGCTCTCCAGTCTCTACATCCCATCTAACCTCAGGAGTGCTGCAGACACATACAGGACATCCTGCTTTGCTACATAGGTTCTGGGAGTAGAATCTGGGTAGCTAGACTGGCCCAAGAAGCAGTATTACCTTTGATCCATCTCCCTAGCCTAAGAGAACATTTTTTTCCTATTTGTTTGTTTGTTCCATTTACAGCCTTACTGCAGCTCCCTTCCCCCTCTCCTTCCAGTCCCATTCTCACACCCCTCCCCTTATTCTCCCTTCTCCTCAAATAGGGGAAGGCCCCCCATTGGTACCAACCTACCCTGACATAACAAGTGACAGCAGGACTCATCACACCCTCTCCCACTGAGGCCAGACAAGGCATCCCAGCCACTGTGCAGGGATAGAAAGGCAGGAAACAGAATCAACTGCAGTATTACAGAGACGACAGGGTGGTCATTGGACTTTTGCAAAAACCTCCTGCTTGCCTGGCTCCACCCATACCACATCTATGGAAGAGGCTGCTCTTCAGGGATCCCCTCCCCTTGCCCCAGTTGCCTATGAAGGGGAACAACTATCCTGGCTCAGCAGTATGACACTCACTAAATCCAGCTAACACTAACCAGTACCAGCTGCTGATCTGCCTCTTATGCAAAGTGCTATTCACTGATGCTGACTTTATTAGAGAGAAAAGTGATTTTAAAAACAAATCTCCAAGTTTTCTCAGTTTTATTTCTTCAATGTGTGTTGGACTCAGGCACAAAACTGAGATTTTTTTTTTTTTAATTGGGTGGGTTTTTTTCTAAAAAAAACTCCAAGCTTCTTAACTTCTCCAAGTGAAAGTATTCTGTCTCATTTTACTGTAGAACCTCAAGAGGCCCTGACTTATGATTAAAGAATGCATTCGTTGAGGTCATCAGGGCAAATTTGACTTGAAGTTCAGTGGCCTTGACCAGGAAGCATGAACTCGATAAGTCTCAGATTGTCATCTGTAGAATAAAATAATATCTACTTGCACATATTTGGGTATCACAAAATCCTATTGTGTTTAGCACTTCCTGTATAATGAATGCTTTTTTAATGTATATGGATACACTGTAGAAGTCTTCAGACACACCAGAAGAGGACACTGATCCCATTACGGGTGGTTGTGGGCCACCATGTGGTTGCTGGGAATTGAAATCAGGATCTCTGGAGGAACAGTCAGTGCTCTTAACCACTGAGCCATCTCTCCAGGCCCAGTGTAATGAGTATTCTTTACAAGAGTTAAAATAATAAAAATTAACTTTTCAGCTTGACATTTCTGACTTTTCAGGACATTCTCTCAATTTCTATCTCTAGCAACTTTCCATCATTCTTTCATGAGAGCCATATTTATAGTTATAAATGCTTTTCCAAACTATCTATTGAACATTTTCTAGGTGTTTTGTGTTCAAAAATGAATTGAGAATACTAAGGTAGATCATAGAGTTTCTGCTCTAATCATTGTTCTTTGTTTGGTAAAGAGAAATGTACACATGGAAACAATGCTGTTAGATAAAGCATTACATAAATTTTATCATTATACATGTAATGTGTATGTAATTTTGGTGGACACGCCTTATAAATAGATGTTTAATATGCAAATATAAGTCCATGATTTTAAATTTGTAGGACAGAACTTTAGAAAGGGAACAGTACATATTAACTCAGAATGAGGAAAAGGCAGAATGCTTGATCCTGAACTGCCCCATAATTTCTGGTATAATTATTATACATAATTATTAGATATAATTTGCATACAATTTGATGTACACATGTCAATTTTCAGAAGCAATGTACATGTGTATCTACCACTTCCTCAAGCTTTAGAATATTTCTAGTATGACAGGAACCTCTCAGTGTCACCTGCACTTTTAACAGCCATGACAGAGATGCCACTATAGAGAATGAAAGAGATGGTTTGAAAGGGCCCTGTGTGCCCAGTGGAGAAATTCTGCCACTAGACTCCAAAACAACACTGTTTTCCAATTTTGATCTCTAGCTGCCCTCCTCTGGCATTCGACTTTACCATGTTTCTTTAGCCTCGCACACTAGCTGCTCCACCCACCCCTGTTTGTATTATCTATAAGTAAACATGTTATCTATGTTCAAAAACTTAGATGAATGGCATATTTTGAGTATGAAGCAAAAGATGAGAAAGAATTATAAAAAGATGAACAGAAAAAAACTTGTGTCCTTAATTCTAAGGGAAAGATATTTAAAATCACACCTAAGAAGAATAATACAAATAAAAACTATATTAAGATTCCACTTTCCATTTAATAGGTCAATTTAGAAACTAGGGCAGCATGCCTTTTAGCATGCCTGTGGAGAAACAACAACTTTTACATGTGCCTGACGAGAATGTGAAGCCTTTTAGCCCCTATGGGTTGGAACTGGGGTCTGTTTAACTCTCTTCTATTAGCAGGATTTTAGAGATATGCATACTTTGACAAGCTATCCACATTCCAGGATTATATCCCAAAAGTGCACTGCCAAAACTATGAAAAGAAATATGCATATGGGTATTTAACCTAGTGTATTTATAGCAACAAAAGACTGGACCTTCTTCAGTTTATCAACAGGGGGCTATAAACCATGCTGCAATCACACAGAGGGTGCTATGTCACCATAAAAAGATGTGAAGATGCTTTTGACATCTTTGAAGAAAGTTGCCTCTGGTATATTCTGCTAAGTAGAAAAGCAAGATGAAGAAAAATTGTTATGCTATGAAACTATTTGTATAAAAGAGGAAATGCTAAAAAAAAAAAAAAAAAAAAAAAAAAAAAAAAAAAAAAAAAGTGTGTGTGCTTGTGGGTTTGGAGAGATAGTTCGGCAGTTAAGGACACTTGCTGCTCTTTCAGAGGACCTAAGTCCAGTTCACAGAATCCACATAGGAAACCTCACAGCTGCCTTTAACTTCAGTTTCAGGGGATCTGACATTCTTGTCAGCCTCTTCTGGCAGCCACATGTATATGCCCATACATACATACATTTCCCAATAAAAATTAAAAAATAAACCTGAAAATTATGCAAGATACGCATTGTCTTCTATTAACAAGACTCACAACTTAAAGTTTCCCATAGTAAACATAAAATGCAAATGTTTTCCTGTATTAATATGAAACATATTCTATTCTATTAAATATTTAAAAAGCAAACAGGTCCAAATAGTGGCAAAGTATTACTCTGAGGAAGGTAGAAATGCATGAAGGGGCCCTGGCTGGATATCTCTCAACGTAGTTTGCTTCATACGTTTGGCTTTGGAATACCTTCTTAATTTGTTCTGTGTGTATTTTTATGTTTACCAAAGTAGGGAACAAGAAAACAATGTTGGTTGTGGTGCTGTTGTGTTTTGAGAGCACAGTTGGGTTTTCTTTAACTAAAACAGGCATGAAATCATGTAGACTTCCCTAGTAATGGGGGCCAGACTGAGCACACCTAAGCAGATTGCTGAAGGAAGCATGTAGCTCTGATTCTGTAGGGGTAGCACATCCAGCACTTGCTTAGGAGGAATTACTGCTAATATCTAATTCCAGAACAACTGTGACTGAAAATTAATTATATGTTTCAAAATGACTACTGGGAAATGCTGTAGCTCAGATTGTTTTTCTTAATTTGGATCTTGATTGTCCCTTAAAGGCCTATGTATTAAAATTCTAGTCCCTAGAGCCACTTCTGAGAGACAGTGGAATATTTAAGAAGTGTGTCCTAACAGAAGAAAATTAGCTTGTGGGAAGCATGTCCCTAGAGGAAACTCTGCAAGCCCTTCACTCCTCCTTCTCTCACTTCCTGGCTTCCTGCCTACCAGAGTTGAGTAGCTTCTTCAACTATGTCATCTCTGCCCTGATGTACTATCTCACTCGAGACCTCAAAGCAGTGGGTACATCTGACTACAGAGTAAAACCTCCAGAAATATAGCTTTCTGCTTTATATTTTACTTCAGGTAATTTTGTTACAGAAATATAAAGAAATGACAAATGTTTGAGGTGACATATGTATATATAGAGAGAGTGTGCGACAAATTGTTTTTGAACTGATATATAGAGATAGATAGATAGTAGATAGATAGATAGATAGATAGATAGATAGATAGATAGATAGATAGATAGATAGATAGATGAATGTTTGGTGTGTGTGTGTGTGTGTGTGTGTGTGTGTGTGTGTGTGTGTGTGTGTACCATATAACTTGGTCTGATCACTACACATTGCCCACATATACTGATGTCACCTTGTAAATATGAATCATTTTATGTATCCATTGAAATATCTCCAGGATCACTTTATTAAAAGGGGAAAAATAACCAAGTAACAAGGCTTAGATTACCAAATGGCCCTTTTATACATGTTTTGAGACAAGGTCTCATATAGCCTAAGCTTTTCTCAAGTTTGCTACTTAGCTAAGCATGATCTTGAACACCTGATTCTCCTGCCTCCTCCTCCCAAATGTTGAAATTACAATGGGTCTATCGAATAAAGTCTTTTAGGAAGACATTAGTTCTCCATGAATAAGGATTTTACTAAGAATAATAAAATCAAAGAGGAAAATATGTAAGCATACACCCTAGGAGAAAGAGGCAAAGGTCAGACGTGCACAGAAAGGGCTGCTTATTAAACACTGGGAATAGCAGAGAAGGTTCCAGGCTGAAGAGCACTGTGGCCCCTGCAGAGGATCTGTGTTAGGTGTGGAACATTCACATGGCAGCTCACAACACCCCATGATTCCAGGGTCGGGGGCGCCCACAAAGGCACACTCACATACATGGAGGCAAAACACTCACACAAAGTACAAATAAGTGAATCTATGATACACCAGGAGAAAATACCTTGAAGAATAATTTGGCAAGATCAACTCAATTAAAAATAATATGGGGAGGGGGGCCTTGAGAGATGGCTCAGCAGTTAAGAGCACTGACTGCTCTTCCAGAGGTCCTGAGTTCAATTCCCAGCAACCACATGGTGGCTCACAACCATCTGTAACAGGGTCTGATGCTCTCTTCTGGTATGTCTAAATATAGTGACAGTGTACTCATTAAATAAATCTTTAAAAAAATAATATGAGGGCTGGAAAGTCAGCTTAGTGGTTAAGAATACCTATTGCTCTTGCAGAGGACACAAAGTAATTTCCTAGCTCTTGTATGGAGAAGTTCACAACAGCCTGTAACTCCAGCTCCAGGCTATCTGATGTCATTTTTAGGCTTCCACTAACATGAGTACACACACACACACACACACACACACACACACACACACAGATAGACACATAGACAGACAGACAGATAGATAAAACATATATTTTATGTAGTCAAAATCTAGCAAATTAATTCAAAGTCATAATGATCTCTTAACCTTAGGTTATTAAGTTACAGACTGTAGGTGATTTTTTGATGTTTACTTTTATTTAGAAGCATTGTTCTAATTCTTAAATATACATATAGCAAAGTGAGGGCTGGTAAGATTGCTCAGTGGGCAAAATGCTTACTGTGAAATAATGGTGCTCAGAGTTACGATCCCTAGCAAATAAAATCTGGGTATAGCGTCACACACCCAACGCTCCAGCACCAGGAGACAGAAGGGTCCTCGGGAGTTCTTGTACTATAATCTACCTAACTGATAAGTCCCAAATTCAGTGAGAGATCCTGTTGCCCTCTACCCTCCATATGTGCATGGCCATACACACATGCATTTAACACACATGCATGCGCACACACACATACACACAGGTAAAGTGAAATATAAGTCATATTTAAAGACTTGGTCCTAGATTTAATATTAGTACCCGTTTGTTCTCAGCTTACATTAATGAAAATTCTAAGATTCTACAGGAAACAGCCCATTAATGAGAAAGGATATTTTTTGTCTTTTAGCTTGAAATACATTTCAAGTTCTGACGAGATGCCCTGTTTCTCCCAAGAGAGTGGGAGCTCTTCTTGCCTTGGGGACATGGCTACTGTATGTGGCCAGCCCTCTGTATTGCTGGCCATCACTGCCATTACCACAGTGCAGCTTAAAAGGGGGGCTGCTCTCCCATAGTCTGATGAGAAGCAACCCTCTCGGCTCTACTCCATCTTAGCGTGGGGTCTCAGCCCAGTGGCTCATGAATCTGAACCATAATTTCTACATTTCCAAAAAGATAGCAGTCCACTGTGGAGATCTACAAGGTGTTCTCTGCGCAGACATTGATGCAGCATACAAAATTCCTCCTTCCTCCTTATTGTTCCCTTGTGCTGCTTCAATTACATAAGGTTAACCATGATCCAAAAACATTAAGTGGAAAAAATACAGAAGTAAGTAATCTGCAAGGTTTAAATCATTGATACCTCAGTATAGTCAGATAATCTTATGATTAGATTCTGTTGTAAATTCCTTATAGTGCCTGGCTTATAGACTAAGTGCAAACATAGACATGTATGTATAGGGAAATACACAGTATATACTGGTCTGCTACTATCCCAGACTTCAGATATCCATTGGGAATTACAGAACATGAGCCCCAGGAACAAGAGGGCACCACTGGGTTCATCTCATTCTGGGCCAGCAGGGCTTTCCCTGTAGCCCCTCTGACCAGGCAGCAGCTGACCAAGGGTCACAAGCATGAAAATAAAGGTCATTGGCCCACCTCAGAGCTGGAAGAAGCTTCCTTGTCTTGTCTAAGGACTATCGTGGAGCTTCACCCTGTCAACAGCAGAGCACAGGACCCACACAGTGTGTGTCTCTGTGTAAGAGTGCATGTTTGCCTAAATGCAGCGTTCTCTGCTTGAAACTCTTTCTACGTGTCCCATCAGTTTGGGGCTAAGAGATAAAGAAAACAGTGAAGGCCAACATCACAGGAACATTTCTCTACATTGGAACCATGTGACCTCATCACTGAATCAGCACAAAGAGAGGAGCAGCCACCCCTCCAGGCCTTCCCTAGGGAGCCCCTGCCAGTCTGAGTGGGGCAGCCCAGAGCATAAAAACTTGACAGCATGCTTCCTAGTAATGATTGCCCAGAGAAGCCATTCCTTCATAATAATCTTATTAAAGGAAGGGAGTATATGTTTTTGTCTCCCCTTTGTGAAGAGCAATTTATTTTTATGGATAGTAAAGGAAATAAATTTCCCTGAAATGGTTCCTTGGTGGATCAGGGTCCACGCAGCTCATTCTGCGTTTATAGATAAGCTAAAGGTCAATTGAATGTTACGTGTTTATGGTGTGCGCATGCTTAGGCCTGCACAGCGCTGTGTCAGAGGGAACAAGCTGGCTCCCTCAGCTGTTGTTCTAGCTACCTCTGGAGACTGGTGTGAGGAGAGATTTTTGTGCCAGAGGCTGGCAGGGGAAATAGCTATCAATCATCTGTCATGAGGCACTTACTTTGCTGGTGGGGTTTAATACACTGTAGGAGACTCAAATGTGTTGCTTTTGTCACTGTGGAAAACATACAGATGATTTTTTAGACACAGATTTGACAGCTTCTAAAGAAATGGCATATGTGTCTCTGAATATTGGCTTACTCTTCCTGAGGCTATACACACACACACATACTTACACACACACACACACACACACACATACACACACACACAATGTGAGTGTGTGTACACTTTAGATTAGTGTGTGTGCATGCATGTGCTTGTCTGTGAGGGCCAGAGGACAACCTCAACCGACCTTTCTTTGTTGCTACCTACTTCTTTTTTAAAACTCTTTTTTTTTTTTTTACATTTATTCTTTTATTCATGTTCGTGTGTTCTTGTTTCTCTATGCGTGCTCTTGTGCACGCTTGCCATGGGGCACATGTGGAAGTCAGAGGATGACATTTTGGAAGCTGCTTTTCTTCTTTGACCCTGGGGCTCCTGGGAGCTCCATTGCAGGTCATCAGGTTTGGCGGCAAGTACTTTTACCTGCCATCTCACCTGAGTCTTCTCGCTGCCTCTGCTCCAACCTCTTGAGCTCCCTAGGCAGAGTAGTCTGGCTGGCCAATGAGCCCAGAGATCTGTCTCTTCGCCTCCTCATCACTAGAATTACAAGCATAGGCTACTAGGCCTAGGACTTTAAAAAGGAAAAAAGACAGAGGAGGAGGATCTAAGAAAGGATCTGAAGAAGGAACTCAGATCCTTATGAATTTTAGGACCCACCATCTGGCCTGCAGTTTATTAACTATAAAAGCAGAGACTTTGGAGTAGAGGAGAGAACGCAGCCCTGTGTCTACTCTAGACAGTGGATAGTCTTTAACCTCAGATCCTCTCTAGCCACACATGGTGAAAATTTACCGGTTGCCTCTCTGTTGCATATGATGCCTTTATGTTCCCAACCATGTTTTCCATTTACTAAACAAACATTGAGTTAACAGACACTGTTCACCTGAAAGTGCATGCTAGAGCCACAGAGGACCCTGTACTAAAATTTTTACTCTCTGCTGGAGACAGGAAAGAGAACTAAAAAAAAAAAAAAAGTATACGTTTCAGGTCTACTTGTTAGTTATTGAGTCTAATAGCAGAAGAAAGCAGAATGTGCTTTTACTGAATGTGCACCCATGACAGCCCAGCAATGTACTAGGCATGCATACAAGATGGTTTTACTCACTGTATCCTTGGCAGTATCTTTATCGCCATCTTTTATGGTAAGAAAGCCACCATCCAAAAAGATCTTGTCAGTAAGAGGTGATTTGCTGCAAATAAGAAGTCATAAGCACATGTTGATTCCCCCCAGTGCTCTCAACCAAGGGCAGACCCTCCTGCCTCCAAGACAGCTCCTCTGACTACAGAAGCAATGGCAGGGGCTCTCTCAGAAGCTACTTTCTCTGATAAAGGGAGCCTTTCAGAAGCATGTATTGCCCTGAGCTTCTTTCTTCTTGTTACTTTAGCAGAGAAGATTAGCTCACAGAGAGAAAAGCTAGAAGTAAACTCAACCTGGGAAACTTTGCTCTGGCCAATTGTCAGGTTTTTTTCTCTCGGTTTATCTTCTGCTTTACAAATCACTTCAACTTAACCTAAATTGCCACCATGAGGAGGAGACACAAGCTGTGATAATGGCTACTCACTCCATTTTCATTCTCGATGTTATCCACCCTACCCTGTCCTTTATAGAATGAACTTGTGTTCTCTTCCTCTGGTTAATGTATTGTCAGTTTATGTCAGGCAGGCTTGATTTTGTAACTTTCAGAGAGTAAAAGAGAACCCAATCCTTCCCCCCACCCCCATGAAGTGAAACTAGTTCTATTCAGAGCATTGGATTCCAAATTCTTGGAAACTTCCTACTTTCTACACTGAAAAGAAAGTGATAGAAAAAAGGTTAAAAAGATGCTGTATGACCAAAACTGTGTGCCAAACATAGAGAGGTACAGGGTTCATATAGGCTATAGTAGGAGAAGCCCCCTGAGTGAGACAGTTGAAGTGGGGTGGGATGGAAGTGGGAAACTAAATGGACATGGGAAGATGGAGACTAGCAGCATCATGAGGGGTGAGGTATGGAGAGAGGAGGTTGGAGTGGACTAAGACAGGAAGTGAGGTTAGGATGCAGCAGGATGGAGGTGACTGGGAATAGAGTTTCTCAAAGGAAACCAGGGTACCAAAGAGAAAGGATGTCAAAGCAGGCACAGTTGGGCTGGAGATAAGAAAAATGAAGAACATCTGAGCATCACCAATGGCCTTGCATGCCTAACACTGCTCTATCAGTGTAGTAGTGAGGATGAAAATGTCATCCTCCATCATCCTGCCCAAGCCCGGGAAGGCACAGGGCTGTAGCAGCTGCCTTGCTCACAGTCATTCATTACTTTCCCCTGACTAACCCCTTTCCTGACCTCTCTCTCCTTGGTCCCTGTGTCCCATTTCCCTCTGTTCATCTCCTTCCTTGATCCTTCTGCCTTTGCTCTCCATGTCCCAGGGTCCTAGAATTCTGCTCTTCTTGCTGATCTTGGCAATTTCAAATATCTGACTTCCCCTCCCTGCCCAACTTTTTCCAAGTTGACATCTTCTTTTCATCACAGTGATCACTCCTAGGATTTTTCTTTTGAAGCCTTTCCCATGTCCCTAACTGAGTTCTAGTCCAAATCCCACAGAGCCAGGCCGATAATGGTCTCAGTAGCTCTTTCCTTGTGTCCAATAGCCAACACAGCCTGTCTCAGTAGCTCATGTACATTCTTGAAGCTTGTGCTTCTCTTAGTATTAACAAGCTCCTCTAGACAAAAACCTGGTTTGGTTCACATCTGATTTCCAAGACTCTGATTCTCTAAACCAGGGTGAATGAAAAACAGGAATAAAAGGAGGACATGAGCAATCCTAGGTGTGGGTTGAGTTGAAGGTGTACCAGACAGAAAAAAAAGAAATTAAAGAAGTAAATGTGGTGGGGGAGAAAGTTGATTGTAAAAAAAAAAAAAAAAAAAAGGGAGAGCACAGCTAGAGGCACCCAGAAAGGTCCAGAGTGAACACGGCCAGACCGAGCTGAGCCATGGGAGGAGAGATGGAGAGGAAGAACAAGAGAAGAGCTGCCAACTAAGAGGGATAGCCTGGGTCAAGAGACTGGCCAAGAGACTCTCATAGTCAAAACAGCTGAGTTATATAGGGGCCAGAGGAGCTGGGCAAAGGGATAGCCCAGCACCTGGCTATCCCTTCAGGGTAGCGGGCAGTGTATGCCAGCCGGGAGGACCCCACAACATGTAGCCATGCTGGGAGAACCTGGAAGCCAGAACCCACTTTGTGATGCTAAGAGGCATCTCAGCTGTTTGCACCATGTTTGAGACCGCACACTAGGTGATACCTGTAGTATGAACTACTGATATAATACCTGCACATAATGTAAATCCGTTTCTTAACATTCTACTCACAATGTACAGTAGCCGCTGGTTATGAATAGAATGGAGCCTTCCATGTGAACACACTCACAAGCTGGCCCTGGCTAACCCTTCCAGTCTACTACCTCCCACACTCTCCACAAGTAATTCACTAGTCTAGGAATTTCAGCTCCAGACTCCCCACACACACACGACACCCCTGATCTCTTGTATACTTTCTCTGTAATTTATTCTCTCCTCTCTCTTCTTGGTCAAGTCCTCTTAATTTAAAAAAGGAAGAATTCAATCTCATTGCATTCACACACTTGCTAGATCTTCAAGCTTTAAAACTTCGGAACCCTGTGACCACTGAAGGACTAAGACACCCATGCATTTTTTTTTTTAACCTGTTTCTTCATGACAGACACTCTCTCCAGGATTCATGCATTTTCTTTCCAGTTTATAAATTCAATAAAGATCAGATCCTTAGACCACTGGATACTTGGATATATCTCCAGAAGCCCAACAGGCTGTTGTATTAAGCTATTGTTTACAATTACCTTCCAGAACAAAAAGAGAGAGAAAGAATTCTACTACATACGCCTGATCTTTCTGGCACAAATCAGATCCTGGTCATTATTTACAAGGCAAGCTCAATGCTAGTCAACTCATATCCCACACACCGAGTCTTTGTGAGACTCCTTCCAGGTGGCCTTGTCTGCAGGGCGGGTACCTGCCTTGACTGGCAAACAGGCTACTATACGACATTGCAAGAGCGGGTTCAGTTAGGAACTGTGATTGAATTACAGTGTTTAATACTGTAATAGGAGCTGCTTGTTCTTTTGAGGGAATTATGAAAAATAGCCCTTTGTTATGAGACAGTGTTACTGAGTCAGCCAGCAGCCCACGATCCATCTATGCCCTTCTTCCTTACCCTAAAATTCATTTCATACTTCTGATCCTTGATGGGCCAGATAGTAAATGGAGTATGCTAGAACAGGCTGCCTTTCTCGCTGATTTTCTCGGCTTAACCAAATATCTACCTGGAAGGATTGCAGTCAACCCATGGCCAAAACTTGAAATCCTACCCACTTGCTTATGCATACTTCATGCACCTGAATGGCTCCACTCAAATGCCCCAAAGAAAGGAGGCTGCTGTGAGAAGAGGTTACATTACCTGCCCAGCCAGTGGGATGGATTTTCATCATTTGAGAATCTTAAACTGAGAGAGACCCAAGGGCTCTTGTAAGGGAAAAGAGGTGGGTGGGACGTTCTAGCTACCGTTGCGAACTTATCCCTGCTCAGAACTCAAATATTCCCCTCTTTCACCATATTAAAAAGATGTCTTGAAGTTACAAAAGAGGGTGGGCTTTCCATCTCAACTTCTTTTAACCCTTTGAGAGTCTGCGTGCTTCCCTCCAGATGACCCCTTTGTGTTTTAGAGCCTAAAGTTAGCCTCGACTCAGGTCTAACCACTTCCAGATAAATATAGAGTGATGAGGAATGCTATAAATTACTCACAACTTCTCCCAAAGCGAGACTACAATAAATAGAGACTACTGAATACCCTGGGCATCCATTTTACATGTATTCTTCTGAACCGTGCACTGGAAGCTTCTCTTTTATAGCCTGGCCTTTCTCAGCAATGGGATATGCTAGCAATAGAATTCTAAGAAAGGAAATCTGTACACAAGAACACCAAACTGGTCAACTCTTATTTGGGCAATTAAGAGATTCCTAATAGTGTTTCTCCTGTAACACACATCCCCATCTCCTCTGGGTGCCACCCCCTTGGTATGTTGTCTAATCATGACTTAATCTCTTGAGTCCACAAATTCCTTGATTCAGGATTTTCTATAATGTAGAGCTAAGCCTAGTAATACCTTAGCTTAACCTAGTTTTTCACACACAGTAGGCCTTCATAGATGTGAATAAATGTTGGATGGATGGATGACCATAACTGATTTGGAAAAGAGTTAATACTTCAAATTGCTTGATATACTTACTCTTTTGCAATGCCAAAAGACTTTGGTTACTTGGTATGAGAAACACATGAAAGTATTTAGTTTCACCCCAATTTGTTTATTCACAATAATCGCTTAGGATTTAGGGATGAATATTAATGTGGGACACTGTTATTTTATATGTCAAAATGATCACATACTGACAATTTCGTGTGTTGAATCTGAATAATTTAGAAGTTCCCTTTTTGCTCCCGAGTACTCTTTCTGTAGATTTTAAACCAGTAGACCTATTAATTGGATAGATCTCCCAGTGTCTGCCTAATCACTTATATCCACATGGAGAGAGAATAGTTGTGTATAGCTATTTATAGCCCACAGGTCAACACCTAGAGTCATGTGGAGGAAAGAAGGCAGCAGAGCATTATATTCAATATGCAGAGTGCCTGGGTTCTTATGCTGGAGGCTCCTACAGTAGTTCCATGACTTTGGGCAAGCTCTCCTTCTGCTCCTTCATCTGAAACATGGGATTAGTAGCTACTCTCTTCTTATAATCTTGTGATAACGCATCATGACCAAAAATAATTTTCATCTTACAACTTGTAGTCCATCATCCAGGGAAGTCAGGACAGAAATTCAAGACAGGAACCTGGAGGTTTGAATGGAAGCAGAGGCCATGAAGGAGTGCTGCTTATTGGTTGGCTCCTCGTGACTTGCTCAGACTGCTTTTATATAGCACTTAGCACATTTTGCTCAGGGACAACACCACCCCCAATGGGCTGAACCTTCCCACACTAATCATTAATGGAAAAATACCCCACTGGCTTGTCTATGGGCCAATCTGCTACTGGAACTTTCTCAATAAAGATTTTCTGTTCACAAATGACTATCTTGTGAAAGCTGGAACAAAATTAGCCAGTACACCATGTTCCTCTTGGAGGCTTTCAGAGTATCACCGTTCTTCCTGGCTCCCTTGAAAACTTTTCTGCTACAAACACCTTACAGTCTCTGTCTTTTTATGTCCTAGAAGCTTCTGCTCTGCCAGCCTTGGAGTAATCATCTACTTGTCATCCTGAGACAACAGTGGTCCTGCTGAGACAGGACCCCCCTTATCTACAACTAGTGCCCTAAAACTGGTGCTCCTGATCGACCCTGTTTCTACTTGAAGTCCACTGGTTGCGGTTGCCATGGCTTTCCTTATTAGAGAAGTGGTATATTAAAGGATTCTACCATCCCCAAATCAATCTAACCCAGTCCATGTTTTCTCCATGGATTATGTCCTCTCTTCTTCTGGGGAAGAAACTTCAAGCTTTCAAGTTGGGAAGTTGAACATCTTGATTAGTTCAACTAACTTTCAACATAGTGATCAGCTGAACTGAAGCGGTGCCGTCATCTCCCATTGAGTAAGTTCTCTTGAGCATCCAAGGTGATTTCTACAATGCCAAGGGCAATCTGTCATGGTTTCCTTTACCTTAGAAGAAACCACATCCTAAATGAGACAGGCAGCATTATTGTGGGGACATCTTAGGAGTCTGCCACCTTAAGGTTCTAGTCTAGTATGAATTAAGTCTAGTATGAAGGTCTATTTGTGTAACAATGGTATTATTTCTGAAAGAAAACAATTTCCCTTCAAATTACTAACTCTAATAACTCTATAATGAACATATCCATGTCCATGTCTAGCTTTTCTGATAACTCATTAGTAACTTTGACAAGGCCTGTGAGACTCACAATCAAATGAATTTGAGTTCAAACTCAGACACACACCCCCCTATAATGGGGAGGAAGTAAAGGGCTCTAGGGTGTGAGGTAAAGATTTAGGAAGGCAACGAATGGTTCCAAGGTGCTTTGCACCTTGCCTTGAACTTAGTTTCCCTTTCTTCTCCAGGAAGGAATTAGGTGGTATCACATTACACATAAGGGACCTCCTAGTATGATTTGCAAACATTGCAACAATGTATTTAACAGCATCCTAATAGTGTCTAATGCAGGTGAGTCCATGCATCATCAATGCAGTCATGCTTGGTTGAGGTTTCAGTATCAAGAAGCAGTAATCCTGGGCTGGAGAGATGGCTCAGCGGTTAAGAGCATTGGCTGTTCTTCTAGAGGTTCTAAGTTCAATTCCCAGCAACCACATGGTAGCTCACAACCTTCTGTCATGGGATCCAATGCCCTCTTCTGGTGTCTGAAGACAGCAATAGTGTACTCATATACACAAAATAAATTTTGAAGGAGGAGGAGGAGGAGGAGGAGGAGAGAGGAGGAGGAGGAGGAGGAGGAGGAGGAGGAGGAGGAGGAGGAGGAGGAGGAGGAGAAATCCCATATTCGCTAAATACATGTGAAAGACTGGCAAGATTGCTTAGCAGATCAAGCTCCTTGCCACCAAATGTGATGAACCCAGGTCAATCCCTGGGCTCGCATGGTAGAAGAAGTAAACCAGCTAGCTCTTCAGGTTGTCCATGACCTCCACACATGCACCATAGCAAGTACAGTTATGTGCCATGCATATACAAACAAATAAGCAAAGATATAAAACAAATACAGGGTGACAAGTAAAAGGGTTGCTAAATTTTAAAACAGTATATGATATTTAATTTCAAAAGAATTGTTTCACCATGGTAGCAAAATGTACAGAAAAATGTAATGAAACAGACGTTAAATATAATTCCCTGGCACATGGAAATGTATAAATATCATCCATATTTATACATCATGTAAGTAGAAAGCTGGCATCTAGAAATGATGTATCAACTCAAGGTGCAAGATTTCCCCAGAAGTATGCACACAGGGTCCCTCCCTGGAAGGTAGATTTTCTGTGTTTAGAAGAGAGAAAAACATTCTGTGATGTCTCTCTGAAAACAACAAGTCTGTAAATTTATCTCTAATGCATCTTATTTTTCTCACTTTCCTTCTTGCTTTTATTATTCTTTTTGAAATGAGACTGTATTAGTCAAACCCCGTGATATAGCAAGTGTGACAGTATCAAAGACAGAAGAAGAGAAGTTGGAGAGTATTCAGTTGTGACCATGACATAGAAAAGAGAGGTAGAACATAGAGTTCAGTTTTCTTGAGTCACAAATTGATAGGGTCTTTCCCCATCATATTTAGATTCAGACTATCTGGTATGTAATAAAATCTTTGAAATCACTGATAAAAGGAGAAAATGGGCTATATTGTATTTAAGCATAATTGACATCTGAGTCAATCCCTCATATTGTGACATTAAGCCAGCTGCTTTGGCCCTGCCACTATAACATTTGCTTATTCTCATGTGACTCCTCATGCTACCGAAATCCCCAAGCACACACTGAAATCTAAGTTTCTTTTAGTCAGTTTAACTAGTTCTCATGAATTAAGGTACACAATGAGAATCAGTACCCTGCTCAGGGAAGGTCTGTCCCTCTGCTTTGTGAAGTAGAGGCACTGACCAGCAGCTATTGAACAACAGCCATGTTTGTATTGTCATTTGAATGTGAAGAGTCTTCCACGGGCTTAAGGGTTCGAACACTTGATCCCGGCTAGCTATTTTAGGAGGGTTATGCAACCTTTAGGAGATGGAGCCTCACTGAAGGAAATATATCATTAGGGGTGGGTCTAAGGTTTTATAGCCCCGCCCCATTTCCTATTCTTTCCCTACGTCCTGACTGCTGATACCAGTGGTCTGCTGCCATGTCTACCCCACCATGATTGACTGTGTCTCTTTTTGAAACTCTAAGACAAGATGTGTTTTGTATCTCTTAGGTTGCCTTAGTCAGACATTTTCTCATAGTATAACTGGTGAAGTAACTAAGAAAGCATGGCATTTCTCACAAACTTGATGGAGCAGTTGGAGAGAAGAATTATGGTACCAGTTTATAGCCAAGAAAGCTGAACCCTAGCAGAGCCAGTCACCTTGTCAGGTGTCACACAGGTGACACACAGCCAAGATGCATGGGCAGTTACAGACTTCTCCATCATTTCTGCTCTCATAAGAACCACCAAAATTTGTTCCATGTACCCTTCCTTGGGGAAGACTCTTCTGGTCTCAGTACTTCTTATTTGCCTATAGCTTTTTGTGAGGGTTGAGACCTTATGGGCTTTCCCCCCATCCATTTTATCATGTCTGTTGGTATTGCCCTTGTTCAGTTATGTTTAGGCAGTCAAGTGCCAAATGGTCAGTCTTGAAGCTATACAGACAAGTACAATTATACAGATTAAGTAGGTTGTAGTTATATACTTGAGAATGGATATGGAAATGGATATAAGAACAATTAATGAAAAAGATGGCCATGAATTTGAAAGAGAACAACGAAAGGTGGATGGGGGATTTGGAGGACAGAGAAGAAAGAAGAAATTAAATAATTATATTAAGGTCTAAAAAAATAAAATTAATTTAAAAAGACACAACAGAATTGAAAGCAAGATGATTAAGGTGAGGGAATCACAAGTTCAAAGCCTGCCTGGACTACAGAGTGAGTTCAGTATTGGTCTGAGCAGTGGGATGGTACCCAAGGGGGAGCGATAGAAGGCAAGGGGTAATGGGAGAAGTATGTAAGGGGGACTAGGAGGAGAGGAGGGAAGGGGCAAGATCAGGATGTAAGGTGAGTGATGAAGGAAGGAAGGAAAGAAGGGAGGAAGGAAGGAAGGAAGGAAGGAAGGAAGGAAGGAAGGAAGGAAGGAAGGAAGGAAGGAAGGAAGGAAGAGGGAGAGGGGAGGGAGGGAAGGAAGGAAAGAAGGAAGGAAGGAAGGAAGGAAGGAAGGAAGGAAGGAAGGAAGGAAGGAAGGAAGGAAGGAAGGAAGGAAGAGAAAGGAAGATTGGTATGAGGAACTAGGAAGACCCTTTCTCAAAATAAGAGCAAAGAGGCTAATCTGTAGCTCAGTGGTAGAGGGCTTGCCAACTGTGTGAGGTGATTCAATGCCCATCATGTGTGCACACAGACACCTAGGACTGGGAGTGGGGGTGGCATAGGTAGAAGTTTAGTGAAGATGGCATAAGAAATGATTTTTATTTTTAAGGAATGAGAGTAACACTGTGCTAGGGGTAGAGCCAAGCTCTCCTGTTCTCACACTCTCAGGCTTGGCTCTCAAAGACCACTCCAGGAGAGCCATTCTGCCCAGGAGACATGCATGAATGCTCTCCTGAGTGAAGTAGCAGGTGAGAGGTGAGTCTACCCCTCTTACTCTCACCCCTGTTCAGCCTTACAGTGTGGGTGCCCAATCAATGCCCTCCCCCAGTCCCCATTGCCTACAGTAGGTGGGAGAGCCAACACTAACCCCTTACCTGGGTAGCTCAGCAGAGTAGTGCTGGAAAGCTGGCCCTGGTGACATTAGCACTAGAGGGTCAGTTCTGACTCTTGCTGGCTGCCATAAGCAAGAGAGTTGTTCCTGTTCCTCGCTCCCCTGGACAAATGGGGAGAACTGGCCCTGGTGAAGCAGGTGCAGGAGAGCTGGTGGGCTGAACAACTCAGTCACCACTGAAGTCCAGATCCAGGGCTTTGAGTTGACCCACACCAATGTCTACCCCACGTATCAACTGCTGGAGTACATGAAGGGGTCAGTCCTGGAGAACCAAAGCTGCAAGACCTCCATGACACAGGGCAACAACAGGAAACAGAGAGGAGTCCCAGTGTGTTGTGTGTAGTTTTATTGCTACCTACAGCCTTTACTCTGGGATCAACCACACTACTAGCTCCTCCTAGGTTCCTTTTGTTCCACCCACCATTGTTCCAGGAAGTGAGCCACCCAGCTTCTCTTGAATCCACAGATAAAACACACACACACACACACACACACACACACACACACACACACACACACACACACACACACACATACACACACACACACACACACACACACACACACACACACAGTTTGGTACTTTGAAACTTGCCCTCTAGGCACAATTGCTGGGTGTTCCTATATCCCACCTGGAAAAGCGTGCCCTTACCAACTTATCTCCCTTATCTCAGTTTCTCCACTTCATTGGCTAGCCCCAACTAGCTCCTGCCAAACATCCTTGACTACCCACCTGTAGAGGAGGCCACAGGCCCCAGCTCCCCACCCCCACAATATTTCTGAGACCTCACGAGATCTCTGTATTCTTCTTCCTCCAAAGCATTGCAGAAAGCTCCTCTCCTTCCTTGTGTCTCCCTTTTTCTCTCGGGACCCAGAAGTCCCACCTTCCACCCAGCAATTAACCCACAGATTTCTTTACTGTCAAATCAAGAACCAATTGGGGAACAAGACCTTAGCATCAGAAGCTGCCCCTTCACCAGTGAGGATTAGGTATTGATAATGCAGCAGACACAAGAGGCCTCAAACCAGGCCAGTGACTCATTGCAATGTATATTAGCAAGTAAGGCTGTTTGGGCAAGAGGGTTTATATACTGTGGGACACACCATGATATACCACACAGTTCCACAGCAAGATGGAGTTTTTTAGGGTTTGTTGTTGTTGTTTTGTCTCTTTTTCTGTTGCTTTTATTTTTTCTTTTGTCTTCTTGGGGGGGGGGGGTTGCAATGGCACAGGGCAGATATGGAGGGATTGAGAGATAAGTGGGACTTGGGCGGATGGTGTGAAATTCACAAGGATTCAGTAAATAGTTAAAGAAGAGGAGGAAGAAGAAGAGAAAAAGGAGGAAGAAGGGGAAGAGGTGGAGGAAGAGGAGGAGGAAGGAAGGAAGGAAGGAAAAGAAGAAGAGGAGGGAGAGGAGGGGGAGGAGGAGGAAGAGGAGGAAGGTGGCAGCAATGACAACACTCTGCTTAACTCTCCACCCCCATCTGCTCTTATTTGAGTCACCGGTGTCACCTTAAGTGTTCCTCCTCTGTCTAGAAAAATTAGAAAGAGGCTGTGAATTTTACAGCAAAGCTCCCTAAAAAAGCATTTCCTCAGAGAAGGGAAATGACATGGAGCACTGCCCACTGACGGCCTTTTTGACCTCAAAACTAGCACCTCAATTTCAGTAGTTGCCAAAACAAGAAACAAAAATCATGAAATCCAGATGGACCAGGCAGGAAAGGTCATCCCAGCACTGCCAGGAGCTGAGCTGGCAGTACTCACCAACAGCCTGAGTTGCTTTTACCTCCTCCTCACAGCTGGGTCATCCACCCAAGTGACATGCCCATCCCCACGTGTGTTGATTCTCTGTTGCAGGGTAGAGCTCACAATTCATCACACATGGAATTTCATTCCAGGGGTCACCACGCTCCCAGATCAGCTGCACTCTCAATTTCGAGCAAATGAGGCATGACATAGCAAGTGTGTCCTCTATGTTTCTCTTTCCCAAATGTGATGGTAAATCAATACCAGTCCCACGTGTTGCAGCAAAGGTGAATGTGCTCAGTCTGGGCCAGTATACTCCCAGCCTGAGGACAAGGATGGCTGAACAACATTGAATGCTGAAAGACCCATGTCATGCACAAATACATGTGTGCACACACACAGCACACAGACACACAGACACACACACACAAATACTTAACTTTTAGAAATGACACAAGCCCAAGAAGGACAAGGTGACGCATCCACATTTATAGACCATTATCCTTCCTAGTTTTTCATGGGCCTTGAAAAATATTTCTGAACAACCTGATGGTGCAGTGAGAATTCAAAGCAGAAAGCAAGGTGAAAATGTGCGAGGCAAATATAACTGTACTGCATCCAAACAGAAATCACTTCCAAAAGGGTAAGCATTTTCATGTGTGTGTGTGTGTGTGTATGTGTGTGTGTGTGTCATGGATCTTTCAGCATTCAGTGTTGTTCTCTGAGTCATGGGCAGCACCCACAACAGTGCCAGAAATGTCAACAGTACAAACAGCCTATTAGGGCTTATTAATGTATCAAAGGTCATTATTCTGAATATTATTCTTACAAGAAGGCCCAGGTTTTATCTTCTTAGATTACCTGCAAACTTTCAAGTGCTCCCATTTTTAAAGAAGTATTTTTGTCAACGTCATTACTATGAACTGATTGTGCATATCTCTTCATAATGATGCTGACACTGTAGTCATGAGTGTAATGATATTTGGGGGTGCTGGTTTGGGGAAATAATTACCATGAGAGTGACTTCTGAGAGAAAGGCCCACTTTGTGCTACATGAAAGGCCACACTAGTGCCTAACAACACATTTGTAGGACAAAGGAGAAGACCATTACCAGGAACCTATTAGCTGTGACTTTGATCTTGGACTTTTAGCATCCAGAAATAAACTGGCATTGTTTAAAATATCCAGGTTATGATGCTTTTAAATGGTAGTCCAAGCTAACCGATACAGTAGATCGAATTTGTCCAACCAAAATATAACAACTGAAACTGTTACCCACAAATAAACCACCCTAGCCTTACTCTGCAATGGCATTGTACTTTTGAGCTCACAGCCTTCAGCCTCAGTGTTTTCCTTCTTCCTTACCTGTGGTTGATTTTCAGGTGGTCCGTATTATTCCCTACTTCCTCTCTGAAATGCAGCTTCCCTTTTCTCCCCAAAACCCCAGGCTACAAAGCTTCTCCCTCTGCAAATCTAGAAATGTTTTTAAATGCATATAAATAGAAGCCCACTGCTGCATCTGAAATCCCCTTCCGTGTTTGCCCACAACGCCACATATCCTTTAATGCCTCAAAGACCAGTTCCGATGATTTCTGGTCTCAATTCATTGTGTCATTACATTTTAATCGGTGGTGAGGATTCAGCCTCTCAAGGAGGAGGCTATAAGATGACAAAGCCTTGAGAACCTTGGGAGGCTCCCTCTGTGTGATAGCCCCCCCACACACACACCTGTATCTCTGGGTACGCAGCTAAGCCTTTATCAATTGCTTTTTCAGGTTTCTAGCAGCTGTGCATAATCCCTTTGGAATGTTCTCAGCCTTACCCTCCACATGACCTTGTAAGAAACCAGAGTATGTAAAAATTAAGTGCTGGAAGTACTCAGAAAACCTGTTTCCAAGCTCTAAGTAGATGGTCGTGCGGATTAAAGGGAGTGGGTGACTTAATGTAACTCCGGACACTCTGAAACTGCTGCCACAAGTACATCTCAGTTTGCCAAAAAGGAAAAAAAATCCAAGAAAAGAAAATCTCCCCAAGCTTCCCTGCTCTTTATCTATCCCAACCCTGAGGGTGTGAACCCCATCTCAGAGGCCCACCTAATACTAAGCTACAGAAGCCTCCATGCCAGCGGTCAGAACTTGACCCAGTGACTGGCCCACCTCCTCAGCTTTCTCATTGGGAAACAGAGTTAATGGCATCTCTTATGCTGTAGACCTTCAGGACTAAAGGAGGGAGTTCCCAAAAGGGAGCTGTGGCACATAGTGAGCCTACAAACGGCACCCAGTAGGCCCTCACCTAGTGCAAGTATTTGTATTTATGAAGACCTTCCCTCTTCTCACAGAAACCTTGTGGGAGGCTCAGAGTAAGGAAACAAAGGAGTTTTTATGAGGAAAGCAATCTGGATGTTGGAAGCAATTAGAAGTCTAAAAGTAATAATGTGGCACTGAAATCATTCGGCTACGTGTCGAGAGGTCCGGGTTTCACTCTGGCTGGGGATCCGTGAATTCTATGACTTAGACTGAACAACTATTTTTCTGGGCACCAAGCATTTGCCAGGTACTGAAGACTCCAATGAAGTCCAATGAAGCACTGCTCCCTTTCTGCAGGCATCAACTGATGCACACCTTTGCGTTGTGCATAGGAAAGCAATTACAGAAACGGGAACCATTTGTATTTTCTGTGTGGTCAAAGAAAGCTTGGCTGAGGCAGTTCTAGGGCAAATGTGAATAAGTGGGGGTGGTCAGACAGATTAGTACTTTTGAGTAAACAGAAATGGGTGAGTTCTTTATTGTGCTTTAGGCCTCAGTTTCCCCTCATGCAAAGCATTTATGCTGTTGAATTTGGAGAAGGATTAGGGCTGAAACCTGTAAAGCCCCCAAGCAGGGATCATTCGTGTGTGGAGGGTCTGGCACACAGTAGAATCACAGCTGTGTAGCCATGTCCTCTGCAGCCACAGTCAGCCCTCCTGCTCTTAGCTGCTCTGCATCAGACCCAAAAGAATGTATGTTGTCACCTCCTGCTGCGGCTTTCTAGGCTGTCATGAACTTTACTGGAACTGAGAGTTTAATGTGGAAAGTTTCACGAATAGCTAGCCGTTGGTCCAGGTAGAGGGCCTGGGTGAAAGACAGAACTGTATTTCTAAAGTTCACCAGCCTTTTCTTTTTTTTCTGTGAGGGCAAGGCAAAGGCTAATCATTCATTCTGACTTGTTTTTCTTTCTCATTTCTGTGGGATGTTACCGTAGCTGACCAATAATCATCAATTCTATTCTTTCATTCCTCATGGGCGAGACAGCCAGCCAGCACTCTTAACCCAAAGTGAAAATATCTCTGGAAAGAAAACTCCAAATCTCTCACTCTACCCAAGTCCCAAAAAAGACACTCTTCCCTGAATGGAAAACCCAAATTCACAACTGAAGGCTTATTCACAAACTCTTACCAGGGTGAAAAAGGCAACTTTACTACAGAAACAAATCCACACACTACCAACAGAGAGCTGAACAGGAAGGAAGGAAGCCATAAATCCTTTGATTCTTGTGAGTCCTACAAATGAGGGAGCCCGCACTACAAGAGATGCAGTGACTCACCACAACTCATGGTAAGTCCAGACTTTCCAAACAATCACCATGTTAACACACCCACAATACCCCAAAGTAAGCAACCTGTCTAGACCTCCAACTGAATGTTTCAGAACCTTGATGTTAGGCCAGTAACTCTAGCACTCAGGAGATTACACATGCCTGTAATTTGAGCAGTTGGGATAGAGACATGAAGATGGCAAGTTCAAAGTCAATAGAGTCATGGAGAGAAACTATGTAAATAAATAAATAAATAAATAAATAAATAAATAAATAAATAAATAAATAAGGTAGAAAGAAAAGAAACAGAATGACCTAAAGACTCCTGAAAAGAAGACACAAGGAAGGGTAAGAAGATGACTCAGTGGATAGTGTTTATCACATGAGGTAAGAACCTGTCTCATGGGTATTTTAGAGAAAGACAGAAGAAACTCATGATGTCCTTGTTCTTAATAGCTGAGTAGTATTCCACTGTATAAATGAACCACATTTTCTGTATCCATTCTTCTGTTGTGGGACATCTGGGTTGTTTCCAGCTTTTCGATATCACAAATAAGACTGCTATGAACATAGTGGAACATATGCCCCTGTGGCTTGGTGGGGCATCTTTTGGGTATAAGCCCAAGAGTGGTATAGCTGGGTCTTGAGAATTTATTTCTTTCACCAATAAATAATATTCCATTATAAGTGCACTATTCAATTTGTTTATTCATTCATTTGTCAAAGACAAATTCTCATGATTTCAGTTTGGGGATAGTCATAAATAATACTGCTATAATTATTCATAAAGAGATTTCTGTGTTAGCATGTTTTCATATCACTCGGACAGGTATAAGGGAAGAATACACTAGATTATGGTTATTAAACTATAGATCATCTACTACGCAGCCATGTCATTTTACATGTGCACAGTAATGAATGCTCCCTACTTTGCTTTGTCTTGCCAGTTCTTTGGGGTTTAGCCCATTGATAGATGCAATCATTTTCAGGACTGAGTCACAGGTATTTGTTTTACAGTCCAAGCTATAGTAACACTGCTCTCCCTTGTCTCCTGGGTAACCCATTCTATCTTTTGTCATGTGGAGCATGGGGAGTCTACTCAAGTCTTTTTCTCACATGATCCTAAAATAGGGTGGCTGTTTCTTCTGCTGAGCTCATGGCTGCTTTCATTTGCTATTTCTACCTACCGAAGTGTGATGGTTTGGGTATTAATTTCTTCTTTGATTGTGTTCTTATCTGTAAATTCTGCAAGATTCCTATTGTTAAAGAACACTATTATATGTTTTGTGTAGAATGGGGTCTATGTCATGAATGTGCCATGTGAGCATGCAAGAATAGAACGTACATCTTGTCATTAGCTGAAATAGCCTATGGAGGCCAATGAAGTTGATTGACAGTTCAGCCCAGACTTACTTAATTGATAGTCTATCTGTTTCATATACCAGTTGTTGAGAGTGGAATCTTTAGATCTTTAACTATAATCATGAATTTCTTCTCATAGTTTTAGCTGTATAAATTTAGAAGCTCTGGCAACATAGACTTATTGAGGGTTATTTTGCAACCTTAAAGACTAAGCTCCTGTACCTCAACATTTATGTCCATTTTTACCCCTGGTAACTTTCTTGTTTCTGAAATTCACATTTTCTGAGATTAACATAGCTTCTGTGGCTTCCTTTTGATTCACGTTAGCATGATATATCCGATTTATTTTCTCTGTACTCTTAATCTAACTTCGGTATTTTACCACTAAGGCAGTTTTCTTGTAGATAATACATAGTTCATCAACTCTCTGTGAAAATCTGCCTAATAAGTATATTTAGATAATTCACTTTTAATCTCTGAGTGTGTTTCTATATAAGTGATCTGCCTGTGCATATGTGGAGGTCAAAAGACAACTTCAAATATAGTTTCTTACCTTGATACCTTGTTGGAGGCAGGGTCTCTTTCACCACTATATATACAGTGTGAAAAATTAGCCAACAAGCTTGTGAAGATTTTCTTGTCTCCGCCTCACATCACACTATAGAAGGGCCTGGACCACAGGCTTTCTCTGCAGCATCCTGCTCAACTTCGGTTCTGGGAATCTGAACTCAGGTCCTCAAGCCTCTGCAAGCATTTTCTGCACTGACCAATCTTCCCCAATCACAGTAGCTCTTAAAACTCTCATTGATATACTTGTCATCACATCTCCCATGTCTATAACTTTCCACTATGAACTGCATTCGCTTTTTACTTTCTTTCTTTTAGTTTCCTGCTTCCTTTGGTTTTGCTTGAGTTCTTATGATTCTACTTTAACTCTTCACTTACCATAACAATTAGTGGTATCCAAGAACTTATAATATGCATTTTATAGTAATCTAACTCTGCCTTTTAGTAGCACTATTTTATTTTTCTTGTAATATACATTTTAATTAAAATGAATAATAGAATAGAATAATAGAATAGAATAATAATATAATAAAATTCTCAGTTCCTCCCTAATGACCTTGTAACATCATTAACATTTTTATGATTAATTTCACATTTAAGTACAAGTATCAAAAACATACTTATTATCACCTCACACAATTAACTTTTAAATCATTAAGGACTAAGAAACTTGCCAAGGTTTGCTGCTCTGAGAGTCGTTTCTATGTCCCTGCCTCTGACCCAGCCCTGGTATTTCATAGTCAGTCTGTTCGCCACTACATTGAAGGCAGTTGTACTCACTGCCCAACTGTATGTCTCAATATGCTGACCCTAGGTTTTATCCACCTCAGGACATAATACTTGCAATCTAGACAAACCCAAAGTACTTTCAAAATGAACAAAATGTTCAAACAAGAATTGAAAATCCTGAACAATCAAGAATTTTCTGATAAACTGCCTGTACTGAATACTATCTTGACATTGACAGCATGATTTAAAAGCATTTAGATAATGAAGTCTTATCAACATGGCTGCCTAAACATGACCTGAACAGGGATGACACAAACACATTAATGTAGAAAGGAGGAAGCTCAGGAGGCCTCAGTTCTAGACAAAAGTCTATAGGCAACTAAGGGATTCTGGAAGCAGCAGGCAAAGTCTTCTCCAGAGAGGAGTATACCAACTGGTTATCCCATGCCAAACGGTCAGGCATGCAAGTCACATTAGACGAACTGAGAAGATTGTATTTATATATTTAGGGGGTGTGCTTGTGTGTCTGTGTCTGTGTGCCAATAATTAAGAAAAAGAACCATAAATGTAAAAATGTTGGGTTGGGGAAGTACATGGGAGGTTTTGGAAGGAGAAATGGGAAAGGGGGAATAATGTGATTATATATAATCTCAAAAAATATATTTTAAAATGCGTAGATGAACACATCACCAAAGAGACAAATTTTCTTAACTGCTACTTAGAGTCAAAGTAGAATAGCAATAATGTCCAGAAGTCACCCACATTTTTTATATAAGCACTGTGACCATCACAGTTTAACCTCTTGCATGGGACTCATGGTAATAAAGCATCAAGAGAACTATAAGCTGATATGTAAAATTTAGGATTGGAAACCATTTTGATACTCAGGGGCAAAGAGAACATTATGTTTCTCTAGTGGAATCTCGATTCAGGGCAACCACACTTCAGGGCAGGCCCCAAGCCTAGGGGGTAGTTGGCCAACATTAAACAAACTCAACAATACTCTGTGGAATTTTCGTTATAGTTTGCTTTCTTTGGGCATTTTTGTCTTATTTGGTTTTTGCTTGTTTGTTTTGATTTTTGCTTTTGTGTGTGGATTTTTTGTTTCTTGATTTGGGTGATATTTTTCTTGTCTGTATTTTGAAAGAGAGATAAAGAGCATAAAGTTGGGTAGGTAGCTAGATGGAGAAGATCTAGGTGGAATTGGGTGAAGGGGAAAAACTATCAAAATATAGTGTATGAAAAAATTATTTTCATTAAAAAGAATAAACATGGTGTCTTACTCAGGGTTTCTATTCCTACACAAAACATCAAGAAGGAAGTTTCAGAGGAAAGGGTTTATTCAGCTCACTCTTCCACGTTGCTGTTCATCACTAATAGAAGTCAGGACTGGAACTCAAGCAGGTCAGGAAGCAGGAGCTGATGCAGAGGCCATGGAGGGGTGTTTCTTACTGGCTTGCTTCTCCTGGCTTGCTCAGCTTGAACTCTTGAGTTTTTATAAAAAACTCAAGACCCGGCCCAGGAATGGTTCCACTCACAAGGAGCCCTCCCCCCTTGATCACTAATTGAGAAAATGCCTTACAGCTGAATCTCATGGAGGCATTTTCTCAACTGAAGCTCCTTTCTCTGCGATAACTCTAGCTTGTGTCAAGTTGATACACAAAACCAGCCAGTATAATTGACCCCTTGTCAACTTGACACACAAACACATCACTATTAAGCCTCAACCCTTACTTTCTTATTCATCTCCAAGATTTAAATAACTTTAAGAGTCCCACAGTCTTTACATATTAAAAGTTCAATCCCTTTAAAATATCCAATATCTTTTGAAATGCAAAGTCTTTTAAAAATTCAGTCTCTTAACTGTGGGCTCCACTACAATACCTTCTTACTCCAAGAGGGAAAAATATCAAGGCACAGTCACAATCAAAAGCAAAATCAAACTCCAACCATCCAATGTCTGGGATCCACTCACGATCTTCTGGATTTCTCCAAGGGCTTGAGTCACTTCTCAGCTCTGTTCTTTGTAGCACACACCTTGTCTTCTAGGCTCCCGCTGCCTGTACTCCACTGCTGCTGCTGTTCTTGGTGGTCATCTCATGGTACTGGCATCTCCAAGACACTGCTGTCTTCTTCTGTATCCAAGCCTCACCAATAGCCTCTCATAGGCTCTCTTCATGGTGCCAAGCCTCACCTCCTTTGCATGACCCCTTCAGTCCTGGGCCATCAATTGCAACTGAGGCTGCACCTTCACCAATGGCCTTCCTCGGCCTCTCACAGTGGCGAGCCTCAGCTGCTCTTCATGATCCCTTCATGCCTTCAAAACCAGTACCACCTGGTGACTCTTACACATTACCAAGTTCAGCCACAGCACAAGTTACAACCTTGGCTAACTCTGGAACGTAGCCTCTGTGCTCTCAGAAAACACTTCCCAGAAGATTTCACATCAATGTTGCTGGTCTCTTCTTAATCACCACTAATTTCTTAGCTCCAGCTAACCAGCATCAATAGTTCCAGTAATGCAAAGTTTTCACTTTAGTAGTTTTGGTATCTTGTTAATGACAGCTGATTCTTCAGCCCCAGCTAATCAAAACCACAGAATCTTCACAATCAAAATAGCAACAGCCCTGATAGTCTTCAATCTTCCCTCTGAAATTTCACAAACCAGGCCTCCATCTTCTGCACTGTTCTCAACATTATCTTCCAAGCTCCTACACAACATCCCACAGAGCTCTTAACATCGAATGGCTCTTCTAGCCCAAGGTTCCAAAGTCCTTCCATAGTACTCCCCAAAACATGGTCAGATTGTCACAGGAATACCCCACTATGCTGGTACCAATTTGTCTTAGTCAAGGTTTCTATTCCTGCACAAAACATCATGACCAAGAAGCAAGTTGGGGAGGAAAGGGTTAGGAAGCAGGAGCTGATGCAGAGGCCATGGAGGGATGTTTCTTACTGGCTTTCTTCTCCTGGCTTGCTCAGCTTGCACTCTTATAGAACCAAAGACTACTAGCCCAGGGATGGTATCACTCACAAGGGGCCCTCCCCCCTTGATCACTAATTGAGAAAATGCCTTACAGCTGGGTCTCATGGAGGCATTTTCTCAACTAAAGCTCCTTTCTCTGTGACAACTCCAGCTTGTGTCAAGTTGACACAAAACCAGCCAGTACACATGGTAAATGACAAAAACTGTTAAATCAGAGTTCATCGGCATTTTAAAATTCTGATCTCTCAATATACTACAAGAAAATATAAACAGACCAGTCCTGATGACCCATAACTACAATCTCAGTATTTAGGAGGTAGAAGCAAGAAGATAGCAAGTTTGAGGCTACTTGGGTGTTGTATTTTGAGTGAGTTTGAAGGCCATCTAATGCTATGCCCTAAGACCTCACTCCCTACTTCTGCTCTAGAAGGAAAAAAGAAAGAAAGTTAAAAACAAAACATAAAGATTGAGATCTCTTAAAAGTCACCATATACAGCCATGATAATGTAGCCTATAACTATAGCTCTAGGGAGCATGTAGTAGGAACATCTTGAGTTAGAAGCTAGACTAGATAAGGCTTGGACTCAAAAGCCAAAATAAACAGAAACCTCATCAACAGAGAAACAAGCTAGTTAAAAAGCAGGAGAAGTGCATTACTGGAAAAATACAGCATGACAACAGTGAGACACTGGAGGTGGAGCTCAGTGGGTATAATATATGCCCAGTATGACAAAGCCTTGGATTTGTTTCCAGGAAGAGGAGTACATAGTTGTAATTTCTGGGACTTGGGAAATGGAAGCAGGAGGACCAGATGTTCAAGATCATTCTTGGTTAAAAAGCAAGTTTGAGGCTAGCCTAGGACACATGAGACTTTGTCTCATTCACAAACAAACAAACAACAATAGCCATAATAATGAGAAAGTAGGAGTTAAGACTCCCTGGTAGGCAGATAGGGAAAGGGGTCATGGCTAGATAGTAAAGTTAGTAGATTTCCAAGATGGCAGGCTTCTTTCTCTCCCTCTTGACTAGAGTGAGACAAAAGCTGGACAGCTGAAAGCAAAGACCCTGTAGGCTTTAGTCTCCCACCAACAGGGCTACTATTGATGGACTTGCTCAACACGTTCAGAGCTGAATCAGGACATGTTACACAACAATTGTAATCAACTCTCCAGCCTTCCTTCTGTGTCTGTCCACTCTACACAGGTGTCTACGCACTCCCACCAACACACCCCCAATAGTGCTGATCCTGTCTGCCCTTTTTGGGATTTCCCTGCTGCCAACAATTGTGCTCCTAATGTTTCCTGCTTTGTAGTTCTTTAACTGGTAAAGAAAACTAACCCAACCAAGACTCATAGACTCTCATTTTAGTGCCTCACCTAAGGATTTATTCTGAAAACTGTATTAATACGCCTTGAGAAATGTTTGGATTAAAAAGACTCATAATATCAATCACAACTCCACTAGTGGTAATAAAAAAAGATATATCAACCTCTGAAATCTTCCTGGGGAAACATTAAAAATACAGCTCTTTAGCAGTTAGGCAACATCAGATGAACAGGAATTTCACTCAAAAGAAGAGGTATTTATGTCTGTACAAAGACCTAGACATGGGTGTTCACAGAAGCTTTAGTCATGAAAATCAAACACTGGAAACATTACAAATGTCTATTAATTGTTGAACACACAAGAAGGCTTAGCATTTCATGCTCTATAACTGAGTGATGAAAGAGAACAGACCACCGGTACATAACAGCAAGATGGCTGAATCTTAAAATGTTAGTGTGACTGAAAGAAAATGGACACAAAAGACTGTATTCAGAATTATCCCATTTGTGTGACCTTCTGGAGGAGGCAAAACTCTAAAGATGGTGATTTGATAAGTTAAAGAAATAGAAGTATTTGATGCGTGGAGTCTAGTTTTAGGAAGAAAACTGTATGCATATTTTAATTCTCACTGAACTGTACATCATAGAAGAGTGAATTTTACCAAATGTAAACCATGATTCAAAAACACTGACTCTCAGTTTGACCCTTGGAGAAAAAAACTGCATGGGTGAGTAGAATACAATGAATATTGACCAGACTTTAGATAGACCTGAGTATGATATTTTCCTGCTTTGTTAGTGTTCACTGTGATTTAGCCAGCCACCTATTCACTGTACACCCATCCAAGTGAAATGAAAAATAAATGTATTCTGCATGCTAGGAATAATTAATGTGCTTGGAGAACAGAGGAAATGGAGAGTCACTTGAACTGAGGCCTGAATATAGGAGGTAAGATCAGAGGGGGAAGTCACCAGATGCCATGGTTTGAATGACTGTCCCCCATTTCTAATGTCAGCTGCTAAACACTTTGAGTGGTACTATCAGGAGGTAATAGAACCTCTCACAAGGTGGCATCCTGTGGGCGGGCTGTAGATTATTGACAATTGGTATTATATTGTTAAAGAGAAGTACAGCACCCCAGATCTTTTCTTTCCTCTTTTCCCTTTCTGTAAATGAGTACACAGTGTGGTCTCACCATGATACACTGCTATCGCAAGCACCAAATCATGGAGCTATTTGATCATGTACTAAAAGCTCCAAAACTGCAAGCTAAAATAAACTTTTTGGGGTTTGTTTGTTCTGTTTTTTTCTGTTGTGTTTTGTTTTGTTTTATTTAACAAGCTAATTGTCTCAGATATTTTGTTATAGTGATGGAAAGCTAACTAATACAGCAGATGTGGGCAAGGACTTGAGCTGCATTTTGACAGCAATGATAAGCCACTGAAAAAGTTAAACATGGCAATCATATTTGAGTGGTTTTGTCTCTGAGTGAATCATCTAGCAGGGGTCTGCAGAACAGCCTGTGGGGAATGAACAGCAAATGGAGACTGATGAGTGGGTATGATACAAAAGACAGGCAGACAGACAGACAGACAGAAAGAGAGAAAGAAAGAAAGAAAGAAAGAAAGAAAGAAAGAAAGGAAGGAAGGAAGGAAGGAAGGAAGGAAGGAAGGAAGGAAGGAAGGAAGGAAGGAAGGAAGGAAAGGAGAAACTGAAAGAGGGAAGGAAAGAGGGAGGGAAGGAAAAAGAAAGGGAAATAGATGGGAAGTGAGGGAAGACAGGAGAAAGGGAGGGATAGAGGGCAGGGGAGGGAGAGAGGGAGGGAAACAGGGATGGAGAGAGTGATGGAAAGAGAGAGGGAGGAGGGGAGAGAGAGAGAAAGAAAGAGATTAGTTTAGGCTACCTTAAGAACCTATTAGAATCCTTTCTCTGTTCTTTAAGGTGGGACTAATAATATACATTTCACAGTTCTGTTGAAATTACTTGTAACAAGATAAGAGCACTGATGCAGAGTCTGACCCAGATAAAGGCCTTAGAAATGCTTTGCTGATTCTTCCTTCACCGACATTTTCCAAGTGCTCTCCTCTGTCCCCCAGAAAGCAAGAGCTCATCACTGTTTTCATCACTGCCGGGGACCCCAGCATCTCCTTCCCCATTGCTCACAGACTATACTTCATCTAAGTTGAAACAAGCAAATAAAAGCCAAGTGGACTTAGGGACTGACTGTGGCCAGGGCTTTGGGAGCAAACTATCCTGGCTTTGGCTTCATAGGGTGAAATGTAGTTTCAAGAAGAGTTGATTCATGTACCCCACTTTCTACATGGGGCTTATTAAACTGTAAGTATAGCTCTAATATTTAAATATTGCACAGAAATGGTAAATTAAATTTGATATGTGACAAAATTAGTATATAAATATCATCAATGTATTAAAGACAAATTTTTCCCAAGAAAATATTCAAGTTTCAAAGAACCCTTATGCTTTCTTTCAATACTCAATTTAATTCCATAGAAACGTAATCAAGCCCTGATAATTTTATTTTCTATGTAATAGGCTCATATGAATGATGGGGGGCTTCCCAATTTCTCTCAGACATGCTTGATTTCCTTCCTACAAACTTTGAAGCAACAGATGTCTTCAGTCATTTTCTACACATTTATTCACTCACTGCAGTAATCCTGGTTCCACTTACAGATTATTCTGTGGGTCAGGAAAATGATCCAAAGATCTTGGGATCAGTAAACCCTAGGGTAGCAAATGAATAAAATAAGTGCTAGATTGTGTGTGTTGATTGGGAAAAAAATGCATGTGTTTAAATATATATTTAACATGCAGAGATTATGCCAAATTAAAAGTAGAAAGAAAAAAGGAGACAATGGAGACTCCACCAAAAAAAAAAAAATGTTGTGGAATAAAATGAGGCATGCCATTGTGTTTGCAACGAGAATTACAAAGAATAAAACTATATTCAAAGAAATCACAGCCAAAAGAATTCCAAATCTAAAGAAAACTGTTCACCTACACATCCAACATGCTCAACAAACTCCAAATCTTGGCATGTTAAAGTGTCGAAGGCAAAGATAAAGCCTTGAAAACATCAAGAGAAAAATAATGACACATGAAGGAGTTCTAATAGAAATAATGCCTGACCTTCATTAAGAAGCACAGAAGGCAGAAAGCAGAGGGATTACATACCCAAAGAGCAAAAGGAGACAGAGTTTCCCACAAGTAAGATGTCCAGGAAAATAATATTATTAAAATTTAAGTTTAAATAGAGACATTCTGTAAAATGTCAAAACTGAGGAAATTAACTAATAATACACCTATCCTACATGAAATACTAAAAGACATCATTGTGGTACACAGAAGAAAATATGAAGAAAATGAATTTTAAATGAGGAAGAATAGTATATTAACTGTACTATCTTCTTGGTAATTGTAAAATAAATGCCCCAATAGCATACGCATTTTCTTTTGCCTCATCTGATTTAATTAACAATTATGTTGGACAATACACATAACTATATTATACACATATATACTAATACACAGAAATAACTAACATATTAACAAAAGCACAAAGGAGGTAGCTGAGAACAAATTTGTTTGGAGTACTATGTATGTGCACACACGCATACATGGAGTCCGGAGGGCAGCCTCAGGTTGGGGTTTTCCTCTTCCGCCCTGTTGACGCATGCTCTCTCTGTTGTTTCGCTACTTTACAACAGGTTAGCTGGCCCATGAGCTTCATGGGTTCTTCTGAATTTGCCTCCCAACTCTCCATAGGTACCCTGGATTACAGGCACAGGAGCTGTATGGGCTCTGGGGATCCCCTTGCAGGCTGAGCCCTTGCAGACTGAGCTCTCCTCAGCCTCCTACTTTTAATTTTTCCAAACTGTCTTGTATTTGTCATTTTCCATGATAAAAAGTTGGTGATAGGTTATTTCTCACTGCAAGTGAAATGAGCCAATTCAAACCAGATTAGATTATAAAAGGAGCTTTACTGGGATGCGGGAGAGTTCACTGGCCCCAAGGACAAAGGGCCAGGGAAGACGACATGGGAAAGGGGAGAAGGGGGAGGGAGGGAGAAAGAAAGGGGCGCAGACACACAGAGAGAAAAGAGGAGAAAAGGAGAGACCAAAATGTCTGGATTATATAGGGAAGAGACTCTGGGAGAAGGGCCGTCCAGCCCCTGGGCTGGAAAGTTCAGGGTTGGGGGCAGGGTATCCCAGCTAGGGACTGAGGGATGCTGGGAGAACCTGGAGGCCAGGTCTCCTTTGGTATGTAAAATATGAACCTCAGTCCCTTGTCCCGAAGGCCCAAAATCAAACAATTGGGACAACCATAGATTTTGAAACATTAGAAAATACGCTTGCAAAATAAATCAAATTATAAATCGCAGAGAGAATTAGAAAAAGACTTAGAAGAATGGTTGGTCTTAGTCAGACATCTGACAGCCCAGAGCAGTGGCTAGGCTTCAGTAGACCTTAAGAAAACCCATAAAGACTAACCACATGGAAGAAGCCAGGGTTCAGGTCCCTTGGTTTTGTCTAAGAAGAAGGTGATGTTCCCCAGTGGGAACCCAGAACAGTCAAAACAGGACTGAAAAATGGGACCTGTGACATTGCAGAAAAGTTGTTTCCCTGTCCCCAATGCCAAGAGGGGAAGAACCAGGACTGGGTCTCAAGGTCTACATTTACCCCTGCAAACCGCTGAGAGTAACCCTGGCACAGGGGCAGGACAAAGGGGTCTGGATCCCTGCCCAACTCATTCCACGATTTATTCCAGATGTGTGTGTTTCCTGTAGACTGGTGTATATGTTGTTTGGCCAATAATTATATGACAAATATATATTTAAAGTCTGTGGGATTAGAGTGAATTCAACATTTAAAGGAAAACTAATCACTGAACAGGCTGTATCAAAATAAAGCTAAATAAATGATTTGGGGGAAAAGCGGATTTTTTTAAAAATTAGAAGAAAAAGAAATAAAAAGTATGCAAAAGAAAATAAGATGAAAGAAAACATTAAAGAAAATACACTATAGAGGATTGCCAGTGACAAATTACTTTGGGAAAAATAATATGAATAAAATAATAAATTAGAGCAAGGTGTGTGAATTTGACAAATTCAGAAAGAGGGGCCGGGTCTGCTGTGACGCTCCATGCTAGAGAGTGTGCTTACACGTAAGGGATCTGGCTCAAATCTGCAACGTGAAAACGAAAAACAGAAATAAAAGAAAGTTAGGTAAAAATACTATTCATAAATGTCTCAGAAATTACTAACATGAGAGCGTTTTAAAAACTCCATAGTAAAAAGTTGACTTCTGATATAAATAGAAGGTTCCCTTGAGAACTACACTTTTATGCAAATCACTGCATTAGTTTCTTCTCCATTGCTGTGATAAAACACCATGACTAAGGTAGCTTAGAGAAGGGTGCATCTATCTGGCGCTCACAGTTCCAGAGGGCAGAGCCTGTGATCACGGAGCAGAAGCAGCCCTCAGCAAAGCTGGAGATGGAAGCATGGAGCTGAGAGCTTCATATCTCTCACCATAAACAGGAAGCACAGGGAGGGAAGTGGGATCAGAGAGTAGCATTTAGTGCCACCAACCGGGGACAAAGCATTCATATGCATATGTGTGAGTGTGGGGGTGAGTGGGTGGGGTCATCATATTTGAGTCAGAACACTCAGTTAAGAAAAATATTTAAAAGTAGAATAGTAGTATTATCCATCATAGATTTTGTGCAATAGACCAAAACCAGGACATTTGAGAATTCGTTTTAAAAAAATATGAGTTTTCAAAGAATTCTGATAAATACCTGAGATAAATTGTGTAAACGCTGTATGAAATCCTTCAGGAAAACTTAAACTTGAAACAGGAAAGACAATTTAACTTCAGGTACAGAAACAGTATTTGGTCATGTCCAAAATCACCAAAGAAAACTCTCTGAACAAACAGGAGTAGAAGGGGCTAGCATAACAATTTCACAGCAAATGCAGCTGATCCAGGAATAAAGCACTTTCCATCCATACAACCAGTGACTGAGAGCACCCTTCCTGCTCCACAGAACCCTAGAAAGTCTAGATGACACACTGGGACAAGAAACAGCAAAAGCCTCCAGATGGAAACAGGAAGCACAGGTGTGGCCATGGCAACAGGCACGGTCACTTAAGTAGAAAAGCCCCTACTAAAAAAGGTGGAAGTACAAATTACTAAAATTCTCCAGGCAGGTCACTTGATATGAAGTCAGCTGCATTTGCATAGCAAAGCATAATCGTCAAATCCAATTTTAAATAAAGCATTGAGTGTCAGAGTGACAGAGAACAGGGAAATGGAGATTCAATCTAATGTAAGACTATAAGGCCCGCTGAGGAAAATTGCAAATGTATTTAAATGACAGCTACAATACATATAAAGAAGGCAGAGATGCATAGCTTATGGTAGAAAGCCTCAATGCCATAGAGATGTCAGTTCTCTGTGATTGAATTTAATGCAATCCCAACTTATAAGATGCTTTTCTTCATGAATCTTGACAATTTCAAATGTTCATCAGGGAGTAGAGAGATAGGATTAGTATGATATGTATAATATATATTGATACTTATCATATACATATATGTGTTTATATATGTATATGTTATATAGATTTATACATATATACATTATATTTTATATAAATATAGATTAGATATAGATATATAGATTCACCGAAGAAGGTAGAAAAACTTCATTATGGTAATCAAATTTTTCTCATTAAAGAATGAATTTAAAGAAATGTATTCTCTATGCAGGAATGCAGAAACAAGATCATGCAAAACAACAGTCTCAAAAACACACACACATTTGCACAAACTGATTTATAGCATGTAGAATTGGAATCAATAAAAATAGATTTTTTTAAATGATGAGACAATTGAATCATTCATAAAGAAATAAAATTGAACTCCTAATTTACACCATATAAAATTATGGATTTAGTCTGAATTCTAGTGCTTAATATATATTAGCTTATTTTATGCTCAAGACTACACAATTATGGAGCTGCTTTAATATTGAGTTTATTTTACAGACAATAAAGCCCAAACCCAAAGATAAGTGGCTTGTTTAAGCTGGAATTTATACAGGCAGAGAGTCACCAGGAAAACAGTAAGATCTGACATTCAAAGTTTAGAAGTCCTGCCTTTAAAATCCTTGTTCCTAAACACTACATAGACAGCTAGACAGCATTTTATTAATTTTAGATAGATTAAAGACTTAAATGAAAAAAATCTAGCATTATAACTTTTAGGGAAAAGCATGAAAACTATTCTTCTTGATGTTGAGGTAGCAGAGAAGTTTTAAGAAGACTAAAAGCACACCCTATCAAGAAAATAATAAATTCCCTAGAAAGATACTTCCTTTTATTAAAGCTTCTTGAAAGACATATAAACTGGAGCTACAGAACTGGAAGATGATAGACAAACATTTATAACTAAGAAAAATTGGTACTCGGAATTTTTACTGAGTCAATAATGAAAAGCTTTTAAAAGTCACATTTTGTAAGCAAAGGACTTAACAAATTTTCTGCACAACCATTTTACACAAAGGATCCAAGAATCGTCAAAACATCCAAACTCCATTATGTTCCAACTCATTCAAAGCCAGGAAAATGCAAAATGAAACCAAAATTAGATTCTATTTCCTACACTTCGATTGGCAAAAGTCAAAGAGAACTATAATTCCAGCTGCTGACAAGGACAAAAAATGCCCAAAGCCTCTACAAGCAGGTCAGTACTCAGAATGTAAGTGTAGCCACGCGTTCCTTGCCCGAGGGAAAACATACAGTTATCCGTCTACACAGCAGCAACATGTTCTTTGATGGGTGAATCGATGAACAGCAATGTTCCATCCACAGTGATTTTATTAGTCAGGAAAAAGGCACGCATAGTGCAAAGGTACTGATCTACCTAGTAACCAACTACCCTTAGGGTAGTGTACTGACTTTGAAAACCCAGTCTCAAAGAGATACAAATTAATTCCGTTATTATGTGATCATCCAAAGGACACAGGTATCACAACATAGAGTAAGGATGAGCAGATCAGAATTCACGAAGGGAAAGGGTGTGGACAGATGAGATGTCTGTGTGCTGATCACAACCACAGTGGTGGCTTCATAAATCAGTAAGTTGTGTAAATCATACAAGTCTGTGTAATGCCTGTCTGCATGCATGTCAGTTTTACTATATAATTGAAAAGGGAAGGGGGGCAGTGGAGGAGGAAAGAAAGAAGCTCTGTGTTAGTCAGGAGCATCTGTATGTTTCCAATGCAGGATACTTAGTTCAATCACGGAAGAGAAAATGAACATTAGTGAGAAACACCCATGATGTTCAATTGAAGTCTATACTTTCATTAATAGTCTGGTACTGATTTAAATATCTAAATTTGACAAATGTGTCATACAGTAACATAACAGGTTAATATTTAGGAATACCATTAAGGAAATATGAAAAGACTTTATATCCATAATTTTCTGTAAATCTGAAATTATTCCACCAAAATATTTGCATAAAATATCCAAAGACAACTATAGATGCTATGATTTTCAATTTGAAACAGGGGATAGGAGAGGGAATGAGTGAGAAGGCTCAGTGGGTAAAAGTGCTTGCTGTGTAGCCATGAGAACCTGAGTTCGAATCCCCAGCACACAAGTTAAAGCTAGGAGTAGCTGTGTGTGTTTGAAACTCTAGCATTGGGAGCAGAGGAAGGAAGATCCTGAGAGCTCACTACCCACCCAGCATAGCTGAAAGGCAAGCTTCAAGTTCAATGAGATATCTCTCTCTAGGGACAGCTGGCGTCATGTGCATGTGGGCACACTGGCAAACACACCTATACATACATGCAGGCACCAAACACATGTAATATTTACACATACAAAGTGTATTTGGATAAGTTACTTTCTCCAGAAAAATACCCACACAATCTACAAAAGCACGGTTACTTCAGAAGAGGAGCTGGTCTCTAGAGAACTCAAGTGAAGGAGAACATTTAAATTGTGCAGTCTTTATATTTTTTTTATATTTATATTTTAAATATATTTAATTTTTATGTTAAAATTTATATATTAAGTGCATAAATATATAATTTAATTAAATGTATAAATAACTTTATATATCTATTTGTTTACCTAATAAACATGCTAACCATTTAAAATAGTCACCTTTTAATCCCAGTTGTTGAATTGATTGGCTAAAGGCTATGCATCTTTTCCACTCTGGTACCCAAGGCTAGATTGCCTAGAGCTTAGTTCCTCCTGAACAAGGACTTTGATCTGGGTTCATTTTTAATGTTCTTTGTTCCTACGACTCATGATTTGTCTTCAGTTCTTTAAATGCCTCTGACAGCTTTTTAACCCTTGAACCTCTGTACCATGCACCACCTAGGCCTCTCAGGGCAGTCCTGTATCTACTTCTCAGGCATGTAACATATTAACACTAGGATAACCAGAAAAGAAATATGAATTGTCCTATACCTATAACTTTCTGTAAATCTGAAATTATTACGCCAAAATGTTTACATAAAATATTCCAAAGACAGCTGCAGATGCTACAATTTTTACATGGAATTCTCCTGAGAGAGTCTCACTAAGTTATGACAAGAGGACCCCAAGGGGACTGTGCCTGGAGATAGAATGAAGAGCATGTGCTCTGAGGATGGTTATTTTCATTGAGAGGCAGCACTCACACAGGAAGAAGTCACCCGCTCCCCTCACTAACCCTGTGAAAACTCTGGATTTCTGCAGAGGTTCCAGAGGTAGGGGCTCCCACCAGGAAAGCCCAACCTGCAGTCAGCATCCTTTCTGCTGGACATGGAGCAGCACATTGCTCTCCTGCTGCACAAATCGCTGGTCTTTCCTGTATCTGTGACATCAATCCATCTTAGAAAAGAGGAGAGGGGGCAAATTACTGGTAGTTATCTTCTAAAGTGGGTTCATTATTCATTCTTAGAACTCTTCACTTTTGACAGAGCCATCCATAAGTTTCAAGTACTAGAGAGAGACTAAATAGCCTTTAAATACCTCTCCCTTATCTCAAAAAGTAGAATACAAATGAGACATTTGCTCACTGCCTTTAAGGCAGCCCACTTCCTCTTTGGGTAAGAATTGCACACCTCCAGGGGGGTTACTGAAAGGGACCAGGGAATCTTCCTCCACTTCTAATCCTATGTGCTTTTTATGTTCCTTATTTCTCCAGCCTGCTGCTAGGAGGCTTTGGACTGAGAAGTCTCAAGGTGGAGAACTTCACAAAGAACAGAATCCGAGCAGTGCCGGCAAAGGCTGTGGGTAGAGGCATCACTATTACCTGTGCTCATTACCTGAGAACAAAGAGCAAGAGGATCACAGAGTGTCATCCTTGTCTTGATCATGGTACACATCATAAAGATGGACAAAATCCCAGCACAGACCAAGGCGACCAGAGCAATCACTCTGAGTACCAAATCACTTTTGCCCCTGATCAGATGGAGTCCAGAGACACAACCAATGTTCCTTTGAGATCTGTCAGAGACCGCACATCTGTCAAGAATTTCTCATTCTGCTCTCAGGACTCTAATACAAAAGCTACAACTTTTTTTCTGGTTAACAGAAAATTTTCTTCTAAAATTCAAGATGCACCTAGTTTATCACAAGTATCTTTTGTTGACCAGTATCAACCAGACTTCTCTGCAGGTAGCAGAGGAATAGATTGGTTAAAAAGCAACATGGAAAGTGAGCAAAGTCTCACTAATGGATTGGCATCTCACTATAATCTTTCAGAGGGGTGCAGGACAAATGCAAGAGATTTCGAAAGGGCCTAAGACCTATCCTGTCTATCTTAAGATCCAAGCAAACACAGTTAGTAAGAGAAAGAAACGTGTCTGTATTGAACGTGTATACATTTTTGTGTCATTATTTCATAAATAATAGTGTAGCAATCATTGATATTGCATTTGTATGAGAACTAATCTAGAGAAGGTTTCAAGTTTGTGGAAGGATATGCATAGATTAGTTACAAACGTTACACCATTTTATACAGACACTTGAGCATCCACTCGGTTGGGTATCCTAAAAGCTCCAAAAAGCAATCCCCATGAGTACCAGGGGGTGAGTGCCTAACATTTCATGTTAAGAGAGGTAACAGAACAAATTGATGGGGGTGATTAAAAAAAAAATCTTAGAGAAATTGCAGAAGAGCTAATAACTCATATTTCTCTAGGAAAATCCAGAGTGCCTATGAAGATATTTTACATAAGGCTCAAAGCAATCCTTAGACTCTAGGAGAAAAAGGCCCGGTGTTGTTAGTCACAAGGTTCTGTTTAACTCAGATCACAAGTCCTACTGGAACAGTGCTAAGAAAGCGAGGATGGCGGACTTGTAGAAAGGAAATGAGCAAGGGCTGGGCGTCAGAAGTCCAGAGTCAACGTCATAAGAACAGACTGATCCGGTTGATCACGGCCCCCACTGCTACTTGGTGCTACTTGAGCTGTCCTTTGACACATCACTTTTACTGGGAGATTTGCACAGAAATAACTGTGTTTTCATGTTCATTGTTTAAACTCAACATCCTAGGTAGAAATATCCAATTAATGAAGCCTGGGTGATTTGACCATGTTCCAGCTGCCAGGGAGCCATCAACAACAGACTGACTTCTTGTTTGGACCTCTGGGTCTCTGAAGGCTGAAATGGGGCTCTAGTCTGTTGTTGAGGAATCTCTCAATACATGATGAGTTTGGTTGCTGGGTTAGCAAACAAATGAGCTTCGGGAGTGGTACCCATAATTACCTGCATTTCTGTTTAAAAGACAAGAACATCATGTGAAGGAGGACACAGCTAAAGCAACAAAGATGTGTCTAAAACCACGTGCCAGTAGAAGGAATTGGAAAGTTAACTCAAACACTGTGTTTGCTGCTTAATGGAAGGTGGAAGGCCAGACTTGAAGGGGAGGATGTCATAACCCAGAGTCAATCCTGCTTCCCAAAAGGATCTAGACCAAGGGTAGTATGAATTTAAAGCATTGCAAAAGCATTCAGAGAAATCTAGAAGACAATAAGAAAGGTAATTGGGGGGGGGCATAAAATAAATAGGCGCGATTAACTTATGCTGAGGCCTACCGTGGCTCAGTCTCACTTCTGCTCAGCAAGCAGAAAATAAACTGTTCCTTAGAATTCCTTCCCAGGAGCAGTGGGAAAGAGCAGCTGACCTAACCCAGCATCCTCTGGCCAACATTGTCTTTCAGACACTCATGTACTTGTACTTATGGGCTCAATGACACTTCTGCAGGAATCTCATGCTACAGAAGGCAGAAAGAAAAGCCTATAAAATAGAGCCTGGAAAATCTCCAAATACAAATAAAGACATGTACTATTATTGCTAAATATGTCTGTTGAGACCAAGACCTCAAATGGCCTTGATTTCTGTATATAAGAGAAATTTGTTAATAGTACGGACCTCTCCTCAGTTCAGATAGTCAGTGCTCTTGATTCTATAGTGACCCAGATAAACGTATGGAAGAGATATTGCCTAAAGGTTTAACTAAGAGAATCCTGGATTGAGACTCACTTGCTCTCTCTGATGTCAGCAATGAGAAATTACACAGAAAAAGACAATGGTCACTAGGTTGACCATTGTCAACCTCTTGGCCACTCTTTATTGCTAGAATGTATCCAGTCACAATAATGGTCAAAAAGAACCATGGCTTCTTGAGCTTTCTGATATGGGCCTTTGTGATTGTTAGTCTCTATTACCAGCTTGAGATCCAGAAAAGTGTGTGGGGTGTGTGTGTGTGTGTGTGTGTGTGTGTGTGTGTGTGTGTGTGTGTGTGTGTGTATCTGTGTGCCCGTTTGTGTGTATGTCTGTGTGTGTGCCTGTATGTGTGTCTGTGTGTGTGAGAATGTGTTTGACAGCCACCTATAGGACCTATATTGCATTTGGACTTAGTCCCCTGAATATATTCACTTTCTATAAGCCTTATTTTTCAAAGAAACTAGGACAAATGTCATTAGGATTTAAATAGTAATGTGGGCATGGATTACACAGTCAAAGCACGGCTGCCCCTGGGTCTCCTGGGTTAAAATACCTGTGTGATGTGTGGGGAACGGGGACATGCTGGGGAAGAAAGGTGAAAATACCTGCAAAGAACAAACTCAACAAACACCATTCTCTATGCTTTTCTCCCAAAGGATGGGGAGCTCAAGAGAATAAGTTTCATCTGCCCACAGTAACCTGCGTTGCTTCTTCATGTTATTCTGCTCTCAAGAGGTAGCATTAGCATACTCCTCAGCAACCCCTCACCTGGGAAGAGGCCTGTACTGAATACTAAATCCCCTGACTGGCAGCCTGCATTATTCATCCCAACCATCCTTTCTGTTGTTAATGGCCTGTAAATAGTTGCTTCTGACAAGAACATTTAACACCAACACCTAAGGGAAGTCAGGGGAGGGGAGAGAATACAGATCAGGAGAGATGAGCCTTGGGAACTGTCTGGGGCTGACTTATGACAGCAGGATGCTGGGCTAGAAAGGCTGACAAGGAGGCTAGGCGTCCATGAAGCACTGGGGGAGAGTCAAGCCACAGGGCAGCGAGCAAGACTGACTGCAGTGGTGCATTGTGGGATGTTACTGTGTGGACATTAAAGGTCCTCCAAAATGCCATACGCTAAAGGCTTAGTCACCAGTCCTGTGGTGCTGTTGGAGGTGGTAAGCATGCTCGGAAGGGGATATTGGAACCCCGCTCCTATTCTCCTTTCCTTCGTCTCTCTCCCCAACCCCAACGGCCAACTCCTCTTTCCTCAGTCATTCTCACTCTCCTCCCTTATCTCTCTTCCTTTGCCCTTTCTCACTACCACCTCTTTCTATTCGCTCCTCTATATCCCCCTCTTTCTTCCTCTTTCCCCTCCTTTTATATCCCTCTCCCCCTCTCCTCCCTTTCTCTTCTTCTACCTCAGCTCCTTCCCATGAGGTAAGGACCTTTGTTCAGCCACATACTCTCACCATGATATCCTGTCTCACCATAAGTCCAAAGCCATAGGTCCAAGTGACCATGGGCTGAAACCACTGACTCTGTGAGCCGAAATAGCCTTCATTATTTTAAGTTTATTCTGTCGGTATTTTGTTCAAGTTCTGAAAATATAACGCAAAGTTAGCAGAGCCGTGTGCAAAGATTGCCTGCAGCAGGGGTGGAGACACCAGTCCTTATCTGCAGCTTTCAGAACCCATCCTTCTCTTGCTTCTTCTCACCTCTCTGGAGCTTCTGAAAAAGTGGATTTTTGTTTTCATTTTGTTTCCTATAGCCTTCAGAATACATCACCATCTGTGCACAGAGGAAAGAGACCCACTTACTAGGTGGCCCATCTCTAAACAGGAGTTTCTAGTCCTCAGTTTCTCCCTTCAGTTTTAGAGTTTACTAATACCTACCTTTTATGACATTCCTAAGAATTGAATAGGAAAATGTGAGTAAACCCCCACGATACATACTCAGAAGATATCTGATAATAAAGTGCTGTTTTTACTCATTTCCCTGACCTGGGACTTAGAAATGGTACCCTCATGAAAGGTGTGGAGAGAACGCCACAGATGGTACTTGAAAGAGCAAGCGAGGGCAAGCTTAGATGGAGGAAGCCATTTTGTCATGTCCAAATGTCCAAAAGCTCATAAGTACATTTATTTCTCTAAAAGTAGGGTAGGGAGGAGAATTATGACCAGAAGAGAAATGTAGCCTAAAAATTCTTGGCTTAGAGACAGAAAAGAAAGCCAGTCCCAGTGGTACAGGCATATAGTCCTATCTACCTGGGAGGCTGAAGCAGGAAGATCACATGTTCGAGGCATGCCTAGGCTACACAAAGAGTTCAAGTCCAGCCTGAATAACTAAGTGATAATGTGTCTCAAAAGAAAAAAGAGGGCTGGGGATAGAGCCCAGTGACAGAGCATTTGCCTAGCAAATGTGGGGCCTACCTTAAGTCCCACTCTGTAGGATGTTTGAATGGAATCCTTCATGGTGCCTAGGGTGTGGCTCCTACTTCAAGGACCTACAGCTGCCAGTCTCTTTTCATTATTTCTGGGACGACTGGGTAGTTTTGTGTGCCTTTAAACCATCTAGTCTTCGCTAAGCCCCTTGCTGATGACACTCTATCATCTTTCTTAAGAAATTAGCATGTTCTTTTGCTTCACTAATTAAAACAGGATTCAGTTCCTTCAAGTCACACTGTATCAAGGACAATATCATTGTTCCTTCCCAACTCCATGGCTTACTGTCCAGAGCAGGCTTCAGACCTCACTGGTTCCTAAGAAACGATGCTATACCTCAGTCTCCTGCTGGCCTTACCTCCATTGGAAAGAATTAATTCCTTTGTAGGTCTTTTTAAAAGCATCTTCAGAGTCTGTGCCTATCCTCCGGTACAATCACGCTCCGCCCTGCATCTTTCTCACCAAACACTTTGGAATAAAGCTCCTTGCAGGGCCTCAGTTCCTTCCGCTACCACACTGCCACTAGACAAAACATTCCGTGCAGATAATGTTCTCTCACACGCAATGTAGACTGGGCCACTGCTATTTAATGTCCCCCACTATTGGCTCAGTGACTCCATCTAAGAAACTCACACCCAAATCAACAAGTAGCCTGAGGCACTGCCAGATCCACAGTATACAACTCCAGAGTATCCAAGCCTTCAGTTAAACCAAGACAATGTGGATTTGCTGCTTAATTCACCCAGATATCTATACATAGTCCTGAAACCAAAGTTAGAGGAAGCTAAATAGTCTCCTTGGAGATAGAACTAATGGAAAATATTTTTTAAAAAAGCAAAAATCATTACAGATTGTGCTGTGTTCTGAACCATCACTCTGCGCTTTGGGTGCATGGAGGTAGAAGGCAAGACCAGCCTCCGGCCACCAGCTCTTTATCTGCATCCCTGCTTTCTCACTTCACCTGCTGTGTATATCCCTGCATCACCCACTTTTCCGTAGTCCCTCGGGAAGGTCTGCACTCTGGCTGCTCTCCCTGCATAGCTCTGCAGCTTTCGTGAAATCGAGTTAGGGCTCTGCCCGACACATTGGTTTTTCTCCAGGCATTGCATGCACTGTTCTTTATAACACTCTCGCTTTAAATAAATGGAGGATAAATAGTTCTCTTCCAAAAAGGAAAGATTCTTCATGAGCTGTCCAAAGAGGGGGTTGTCTCTGAAAGGCTTTTACTATAAAAAATAATAGAATAACAAGATCTAACACAGTGAAGATAAATGTGTTCATTTGGCCTCTGTCTCTGAAGCAAAATGCTCTTGATTTGCTTCTAACTCAAACGCTGCAGCCTGAGTCCTTGGCTTTCATAAACAATCTCTTAGTTTACCAGTGAACCCACACAGAAGAAAATGATTTTTTTATTGATGTAATAAATATTGAAGTATTTAATGTACCACTTATCAATTGAAATATTATCTTTAATTTCATATATATGTATTGCTTTTACATTATTTTCCTCTCTGTCCTTCTTCCTCTTTCCTCCAAGTTCTTTCAAGGCCCCCACTGCCACCATTATGCTTCCTCTCAAATTCAGGGTCTTTTTGCATATATATATATATCTGTCTTAGTGGTTATGTAATACCAAGTGGTCAGTCTTCAAAACATATTCATATGAACAACACTGAATCTGTACAGCAAGCGCTCTCTCTCTCTCTCTCTCTCTCTCTCTCTCTCTCTCTCATATGAATATGCTTTGAATCTGACCACTTGGTATCAGATAACCACTAAGACTGATTTTCACCAATGATTATTTGCCTCTAGCTTTTCAGCTAGGATTGGTTTCCCCCGTGAGACTTTCCACTATACACATTAGCAGGTCTATTAGTGTTGTCATTGTTCAGTTCTTGTTTAGGTAACCCTATCATTGAGATATCCTGGCTACAGCTTCCCTATCATACATAGAAGATGCAATCTTAAAGCAGATGTCTTGGTCCTCTGGCTCTCACAATATATATATGAAAGAAAAGAAAAGATTCATGACAAAGTCAGAACTAGAAAAACATATCTCCTTTCATAACTCGTGTCCATTACCTTCATGCAATTTCTCTTTTTACAACAATATGACTACTGTTTGCTTCACTCTATCCCTAGGCATGGAAGGAACTTTACCTGTACCACCAAGTCAAAGCAGCAAGACTTTCTCTTGAACAGGCATACTAGCACTATTGAGTTACATTCCATTTCTACCACCTCAGAAAGGGCTCCATCCCTAAGACAGTAGGCCCATTCCCATAACATAAAACTGGATGGTGCACAGACAGTGAGGAAAATGCCCAGGATTATAAGAGAAGCCACTTTTCCAGCTAGGCCAGAGTACAGTTGAAGATATTTAAGGCAATTGATCCAACAAGAAGGTTGAAAAATGAAGAAGAATCCAGTAGCTAAAGAGAAGGAGAATGCACAAAGGACAGATGAACAAATAATGTGTCCCAGATGTGAAGATGCTTAATAACCTCAGAGAATGGAGACAAACTCGGGTAGCTATGTAAGATGAAGATAAATTCTGAAGACCTTGAATGCCCTGCAAAGTGATCAGAGTCTGAATATTTCAGCCCAACCAAGAGTGGAGTTAATTTTCTTGATAAGGTTATACCTGCAAACCACCACAGGCCACAGAGCACTCAGCAGTAACATATCACTTCATCAGCCCAGTGTGTAAGCCAGCCCCCTCACACACACAATGTGGAATTAAAATAAGTTACATATTTGTCCCATGGAATTAGATTTCTTCTTCAGATCAACCTTCTTCTTGAAACTGAATGTTCCAGGGAATGAGGCAGGGTCCCCATCCCTGAAATTCCTATAGACCGGTAAACCATTTCAAGGACACTCCAGTCTAGACCTGGGAAATCACCTGAGTGACTGCTATAGCTTCCTCTGAATCTTGGAAATGCTGTGGTTGAAGACCCTGCTGCACATTTAAGGAATGAGAAGTGGATGCTGGAGTAAAGCCACAGCAATGGAAGGACATTGTTTGACCTTCATGTCCACCTATAGGACTCTTCCCAAAACTACAGCTTCTGCTTCTGCTGGGTGAGCACAATCACAGCTCCCCAAAACCAGCTAAAACTAAGATCCCACTTGAGGTTTCTCAAAATATTAATTTATCGCTCATCCAGTTACACAGACTCGGGTGTCTAGAACATGCCCACTGAACTTTAATTAATATAAAGTCTTTAACCTTATTCCAAAACTGAAAGACAAGACCATTCCCATACATCAAAGAATAGGAAGTTAATGCTGTTTGTTACGTCTTTCTGTTAGAGTAAACACTGCATTTTCTGGGAGTTGAATATTTACTTGGGAGTTATTTTACAACAACATGTAGGCATGTTCTGTCTTCAAACTGATAAATTACAAAGGCCAAGACTTTTATGATAAAATCCCTTATATAATCTAATGATTTAAAAGAATGGTTCGACCACAGTTGAAATGGTAGGATTTATGAACTTTTCACATATTAAGAAGCAGACATGAGCTCAGACTTGTCCAGTGATGAATAGGTTCAGGGGCGTGAACAGTAACTATTCATATATGGCCAGGGACTCCTCAAGTCAATCCCTGTTTGGGTCAAGATGTACACAGACTATTGAAAATTCTCTCATCACCTATTACAAATGTAAATACTACGAGGTAGTAAAGCCCATAGCTTAAAAGGAAAGGCATTCCATGGCTTCTCACCCTTAGCCCAGAGACCTCTCATGGGATGATGTAATCCTGGACACAAACTCATTTTTAATGCAATGTAGGTCACACTCTGAGCAGACTCTGAAAAATTTTTACCACATAGGCTGTGAGACATCTTCCTGTGCCTGAGCTTGGTTCTCAGTCAAGGGTCTGATCACCAGGTCTTTGAGTTTTGTACAAAAATCATCACTGGCCATGAGTAAACAGCCTTTAAGGTCTGTTTTGAATCCAGGGACATGGTCCTTCTATTTTAGAACGACTCGGTTCTTCTTTTCATTCAATTTCATTATTTCTGTATTTTATTCCTGGTCACTAAGAATAAAGTGAAAGCAAATAAAAATACCAATGTATCAAGATAACCTGTCTATAAAACAAATCAATGAATCCATTGATTTTATACATCCATTCAAGGTCAACACATGCACACACCAAATGTCTAGCTCGGCAGTAAAACCCTTAAAGTACATAGAATTTAAACACTGTAAACTAACCAAAGTGAAATAAAAAGCAACTATCCAAATAAAATATATCTAAATACCTAAGGGCTCAACCCTATACAAAGAACTGTAAGCAACTGAGGAAAGCTGGGACCAGAAAAGGGGATCTTCCCTGGGGAAGGTCACACCAATTGGCTGTCCAGTACCAAATGGTCAGACCTAAAATCATACATACAAGTAACATTATAGGAACTCAACAGGTTATATTTGGGAATACATGTATATTATACACACATATACACACATATGCATGCAATAAGAATTGATGAAAAACAAGGACATAAATTTGAAGGAATGTTGGAAGGAGAATATGGGAGGTTAGAAGAAGGAAAGGGAAGGAAAAATGTAGTTGAAATATAACTCAAAAATAAACAACAGCAAAGAATAGTAAGATTCAAACCAAAACATTTAAGCGTCCAAATGAGACACCTATACAACATTTAAAAATAGAAATGGCTTCCTCATTTTAATGATGTCAACAAAAGAAGAGATCAGAAAAGTTGAGAAGATAAGAGGGGGTTATCTCAGAGCAAAGCAAATGCAGGGAGCAGATGGGAAGTAAGCAACCAGCATTCACTCCTCAGCAAGGAAGTGTCAGGATATATGCCAGGCTCTCCAATGGCACTCCACTCTCACAGGCACTAGTGTGTGAGCATTATGGGTGTTTTAATCTTTGTAGTATTGTTACTATCTTGGCAAGAACAAAGAAATTCTAAAGGGTGTTTCTTGGGCCCTTTGGCTATCAGACTATGAAGATGATGGACCAGAAGTAAGATCCATACCTGGGGCTATCATGGAAAAGGCTGATGCTTGGTACCCCCAGAGGAGCCTGTCTCCTAAGAAGAGAGTGTATAGTTCTCACACCTTTTCAGACCTCTTTCCAGAAAAAGACTGTTCAGACAATGATGAGTCAATGATCGATAATGCCACGGGTAGACCAGAAATACTTAATCATATCTACCTCTTGCTTTCTCTTTAAATTTAAACGTCATGTCAGGACCACAAAGATGGCTTTGTAGGGTCCCTGGATCTCTTTATTTGTTCTTTTCCCCCATGTTGCTCCTTTGGATAAATCACTTTTCTCTGATTTTCGTTATCTCTTGTCTCTTTAATTGGCTTCTTAAGGACAGACATTTAATCACAGTTTGTTAAGGCTACTGGAGTTCCAAATTTTGACCCCAACAACTCTACAAATGTTTAGATCAAAAGTTGATTTACAGCAGAGTCCTATAACTTAAAAAGTAACATGCAGATATTAAATGGTGGAATTGGGATTCAAAAGGCTTTCATAAGAATGTTCCTCCTTTTCTGTGTCTCATGGTGTCTTTTCTGGTTTATAATGCAGCTCCAATTTCCATGTTCTGATACTATATTCACTTATCAAAATAATAGTAATAGGTTCACTCCAAGGGCTTATGAACTTTTCAGCCATGAGATCTTTGCCAGATTTACAGTATCAGGCATGCATTTCCTCTGGTGGAATGGACCTTAAATCCAACCCAAGAGCGACTGATTACCCCCATTACAACTGTACCACTACCGGACGTACATGCATATGTCGCCACAGTGTTTGTTATTACTGCAGTCCAAAGGTTTTATAGCTTTGTAAAACTGTTTTTTAATACCTTTATCCCCACCCCCCACTCCAGAAGTCTGCATAACACCTTCCAGTACTATGAGAGCTTGTCAGCAGGGAGGAAGCTTCCTAGTCACTATTTCCTTGATTTCTTCATGACTTATAACCAAAGTGTGTGGTATCTTTAACAATAGGCTCTTACCATCAAGTTCTAGTAGAAACCAAGAGCACAGACAATAGCTTGTATTGTTTAGTGGGTCTCTGAGATATGTCTGACTAATAGCTTTAGAGGCATTATCTTTCCTATACCTGCCACTGGGCTTTTTATTTGGCAACATATGTCTTCCAGAAGAAGCCCTATTCACTGTCTAGAATAATTCCAATTAAGCTCCTTTTTCATAAAAGTATTTCCATATGAGGTTTTTCAAATATCTTTATTATTAGATATACCTCTCTCTACTCTTTACCCTTCTGTCCTTCTCATCACTTAAACCCTGCCTCTCTATTATTTGTTGTTACCCTTCAAACTACCCTCTAAATCTGTATTTCTTTACTAGTAGATTAATGTAATTCTCAAACATCATCAGAGAAGTTTCTTTGTGCAGTAGATGGTGGTTAATGCAGAAACACACAGCTGGTCTAACTACAGAGAGTGTCTGTGGAGAGCTCAGCCACAAAAAGGGCATCTATATCACAACCCATCCCCGGAGGTTCAGGGATCATTTGTAGCAGAGAGGGTAGAAAAAATTGTAAGAGACAAAGGTCAGGAAGAATCAGAACAAAACTGTATCTTCTGGACATGACAGGACTATTACACTCAGGGGTTCACAGCAGCTGTGGCTGCCTGCACAAGACTTGTACAAGGTCAACTGTACAATAGTGACTAGGAAATAGTGACTAGGAAGCTTCCTCCCTGCTGACAAGCTCTCATAGTACTGGAAGGTGTTATGCAGACTTCTGGAGTGGGGGGTGGGGATAAAGGTATTAAAAAACAGTTTTACAAAGCTATGTGTCAGCATTGCAGCTTAAAGAGGAGAATGGGCCCGTGAGCCTCACACCTAGCATAGGAGCTTTTTAACAATTTATGGCTTCTGCAGTAGGAAGAGTCAGTTTTCATTAAGGGTATGCCCCTGGTAGGTTGACCCATGCTCTGATGGATGGTTTTATACCCATCCACAAATTGGGCATGCGGGGTGATAAAAATATACAATAAAATAAATACATAAATAAATAAATAAACAGAAGTTAGAAAATGGGAGCATGGATCTGTGATGAGTTGAGCTGACAAGTTAGAGTGAATATGATCCGAGTACATTGGATTCATGCAAGAAATTCACAAATAATTGATAAAAATGCTGTATTTTTAAAAGCCTAACTGGGGGCCACTGTGATATCTCAGTGGCTGGCAATGCCTATCATGAAACCTGCTTCATCCCTGGGACCCACATGATGACAGAAGAGAACTGACTCCCAAAAGCTGTTCTCTGCCCTTGAGGAGCAACTCATATGTAAGTGTTTAGGCAGCAGGACCATAATCACACAGAATCATAATTATACCAAGAGGCCTGAAATCCACCAGGCTAACCTCAAACTCATAGACACTATCCTGCCTTCCAAGTTTCTCAGATTACAATGTGCACCACCATGTCTGGCTTGTCATTATTTTTCTTAAGTAAAGAAACACTGTCTGAACACACACTGCAACCAATCCTCTTTAATATTCAAGGCAGAGGCAGCAAAATTCTCATAGAGTAGAAAACCGCTAATAAGAACAGGGATGTGAGGGGGTTGTATGTGAGGGGGTTGTATGTGAGGGGGTTGATGACACAGGAGATCCTCTGGTGAGTTCCCCACTTGCCATGTGGGAGGTTGTATTCCACAGGTGTCTGGTACATGTCACTCTTTGCCTCCAATTTCCATCCTGTGGCACTGCACAGGAGATGCTTCTGAGTTTCTCCCAGAACCCCTTATTCTTTGATAATGCCTTTACAGATCGCAGCTACTAAGGGACGGGAAAGGAAAAGGAAACCCCCAAAAAGAGGATCTGAGCTGCAACTCAAATCAAGAAGGCTACACTAAAGGCATGTTTTCATGCTTATGATAAATGTTGATTACTAGATAGTCCCAGAACAATAGCTGAGTCTCCAAGATGTACATCTACCAATATGCTAAGGAAATTAGGAATAAAAGAAATTCACAGCATGTGTACAGAAAAATGGGTTTCCTTTCTTTTTGCAGCTATTAGATAAATTATGGGCTCATTGAGGAAGATAGAAATAAAGTTGAAGAAAAAAAAGTGTAGGGATAAAGTAACTTATTTTAGGTAATGATTCCAGGGGTTTCTATGGAACCGTGTGTGTGTGTGTGTGTGTGTGTGTGTGTGTGTGTGTGTGTGTGTGTGTGCAATATTAAGAGTTGTTGTCTGGCTTAACAAAGTCATTTTTCTTCTGCTTTGTTTTTGCTATTGTTTTAATTTTAGTATTTTCATATTCTTGAAAAATGATTGTGTTTTACTTTACATGGGAAAAAAAAGAAACAAATTTCAGTTAGAAAATAGGAAAAAATTATTCTTTCAGGTATTCATCTTGAAAATACGCGAAGGGGACTTTGTGATAAATGCACCATACAGTATTGCTTTTCAGATTATCTCTGACAGAGATTGAGTTATTTTTAGTCAATAAATTTCATCTTGGGAAAGAATTTCCCTCAAGGCCTCTTGGCAGGAGCCTCACATGTTTCTCACTTTTCCATGGGAGGGTCCGGGGAGGGGCTCTTTGTCATTTGTTCCCATCCATCAATTTCTCACTTTTGACGGGGACACCCCAGGACAAGAATTCAGCTGATTCCAATCCAAGCTGCCCCAAGCCATCTCACTTGGTTCCTTCTAAATCACAGAAAAAAAAAATCTCTGACAAAAAGTCAAGAATCCAAGCTAAGGGCCAGAAGAATTGCCCAGATGGAAAGGCAATGGCTGATACATCAACTGCATTTTTTCACCCTTATTTTCAGAATAGTCTTAGATTTATAGAAAAATACCAAAGCAGCTACAGAGAGTTCCCGTGGGTCCTATATCTAGTTTCCCCCTTGCTATTCATGCCTTAAATTGTAGAGGTACATTTGTCATAATGAATAAGCCAACATCAATACATCAACTGTTGAGTAAAGGCCTTGCTCTAGCAATGTTTACTTGGTTGTTCCTTAAGGCTCTTTTCCTTTCTAAGAGCGTATCAAGAGGCCACAGTCCACTTACTCATCTTGTCTTCTTAGGCTTTGCTGGACTAGGACAACGTTCTAACCTACTTAAGGCTACAAGAGCTAAAGACAAACTGTTTATTGCTGGTGCTGGTGTCACACTTTACAAACTCATTCTTTAGTAAACATTTCCAAGGAGTTGTGCAGGGCCAGCGGCAGTTTCCAGATTTTGGAGCCTAAGGAACATTTTCCAGGGGAGACTGTCAGTGCAGCCACCTTGGCAACCAAGATCCTGATCCTTAGCCACAGACTGGAGTACTGGTGGGCCACAGCCCTCAAATACCTCCTTAAGACAGTGTCTTCTTACCTGAAATATGACCCCTGCAAACATCTGAATTAGAAGTACAGGAAATATGGGTGGAGAGCCAGCCATCTCTGTCACAAATAGTCAGTAGACACTTTACCTTATTCACCAACAGGAATATAGTAAGGAAAAGCAGGCAGTAATTTGCATTCATTATTTTTTTGTGAGAGAGAAAGAGAGAGAGAGAGAGACAGAGAGAGAGAGAGAGAGAGAGAGAGACAGAGAGAGAGAGAGAGACCAAGCCACTTCCAGTTTACACCTGTGGTCTGTGCCACGCGGCTCCATACCCAAATAGCTCAGAAAAAGAGCTACCCTCCCAGGAGTGTGGAAAGCATGTGAGCAGGGGTAAGGCCAGTACCTCTGTTCAAACAAACACGCCCAGAAACCCCAGGACACAGGGACTGAGGAGTGGCCTTCCAGTTTCCTTTTGCAGCCAGGGAGCTGATCTGTGACACAGGGTTCCATACTCAAATAGTGCCAGGAGAGAGCTGGTCTCCCAGGAGTGCTAACACACCTTCGAGTACAGGAAGACCACTACTTCTGTTCAAATTCCTAAATCAAGAGAGATTCCCGCAGAGCCATCAGGACACAGGAACCAAGGAACAGCTGGGGACAGGATCCTTCTGGTTTCTGTATGCACCCCAGAGCTGACCCTGTACCACAGCTCTCCAAACCCAAATTCCTCTCAGAGAGAGCTGGTCTCCAAGGAGTACTGAAACAAAGGCTTGCAGGAGGGACAAGCCACAGTCAAGAGAGAGAAAGAGCAGTTAACACCAGAGATAAACAGATCACAAAAGGCAAGGGCAAGAACATAAGGAACAGAAACCAAGGCAACTTGGCATCATCAGAACCCAGTTCTCCCACCACAGCGAGCCCTGGATAGCCCAACACACCAGAAAAGCAAGACTCAGATTTAAAATCACTTCTCATGATGATGATAGAAGACATTAAGAAGGAAATAAATAACTCCCTTAAAGAAATACAAGAGAACACAGGTAAACAGCTAGAAGCCCTTAAAGAGGAAACACAGGAAAACGCAATCAAACAGGTGACAGAAATGAACAACACCATCCAAGATCTAAAAATGGAAATAGAAACAATAAAGAAATCACAAAGGGAGACAACCCTGGAGATAGAAACCCTAGGAAAGAGATCAGGAGTCATAGATGCAAGCATCACCAACAGAAAGAACAGATGAAAGAAAGAATCTTAGCTGCAGAAGATACCATAGAAAACATTGACACAACAGTCAAAGAAAACTCAAAATGCAAAAAAGCTCCTAACCCAAAACATACAGAAAATCCAGGACATAGTGAGAAGACCAAATCTAAGAATAATAGGTATAGAAGACAGTGAAGATTCCCAACTTAAAAGGTCAGTAGATATTTTCAACAAAATTATAGAAGAAAACTTCCCTAATCTAAGAAAGAGATGAACATAAACATTCAAGAAGCCTACCGAACTCCAAATAGATTGAACCAGAAAAGAAATTCCTTCTATCACATAATAGTCAAAACACCAAATGCACAAAACAAGAAAAGAATATTAAAAGCAGTAAGGGAAAAAGGTCAAGTCACATATAAAGACAGACCTATCAGAATTACACCAGACTTCTCACCAGAGACTATGAAAGCTAGAAGATCCTGGACAGATCTCATACAGAACCTAAGGGAACACAAGTGCCAGCCCAGGCTGCTATGCCCAGCAAAACTCTCAATTACCATAGATGTTGAAACCAAGATATTCCATGACAAAACCAAATTTACACAATATCTTTCCACAAACCCAGCCCTACAAAGGATAATAAATGGAAAACACCAACACAAGGAGGGAAACTACACCCAGGAAGGGCAAGAAAGTAATCTTTCAACAAACCCAAAAGAAGATAGCTACACAAACATAAAAATAACATCCAAGATAACAGGAAGCAACAATCACTATTCCTTAATATCTTTTAACATTAATGGACTCAATTCTCCAATAAACAGATATAGGCTAACAGGCTGGATACATAAAAAGGACCCAGCATTTTGCTGAATATAGGAAACGTACCTCAGTGTTAAAGACAAACACTACCTCAAAGTAAAGGGCTAGAAAACAATTTTCCAGGCAAATGGGCCCAAGAAACAGGCCGGAGTAGCCATTCTAATATAGGATAAAATCGACTTTCACACAAAAGTAATCAAAAAAGATAAGGAAGGACACTTCATACTCATCAAAGGAAAAATCTACCAAGAAGAACTCTCAATTCTGAACACCTATGCTCCAAATGCAAGGGCACCCACATTCATAAAAGAAACTTTACTAAAGCTCAAAGCACACATTGTACCTCACACAATAATAGTGGGAGTCTTCAACACCTCACTCTCATCAATGGACAGATCTTGGAATCACAAACTAAACAGAGACAGAGAGAAACTAACAGAAGTTATGGACCAAATGGATTTAAGAGATATTTATAGAACATTTCATCCTAAAAAATCAGAAGAATATACCTTCTTCTCAGCAGCTCACGGTACTTTCTCCAAAACTGATCATGTAATTGGTCACAAAACAAATCTCCACAGATATAAGAAGATTGAAATAATCCCATGCCTCCTATCAGATCACTAAGGATTAAGGTTGGTCTTCAATGGCAACAATAACAACAGAAAGCCCACATACACATGGAAGCTGAACAATGCTCTACTCTATGATAACTTGGTCAAGGAAGAAAGAAAGAAAGAAAGAAAGAAATTAAAGACTTCCTAGAATTTAATGAAAATGAAAGTACAATGTACCCAAACTTATGGGACACAATGAAAGCAGTGTTAAGAGGAAAACTCATAGCTCCGAGTGCCTCCAAAAAGAAACTGGAGAGAGCATACACTAGCAGCTTAACAGTGCACCCGAAAGCTCTAGAACAAAAAGAAACTAATACACAAAAGAGGAGTAGAAGGCAGAAAATAGTCAAACTCAGAGCTGAAATCAACCAAGTAGAAACAAAAAGAACTATAAAAAGAATCAACAAAACCAAGAGCTAGTTCTTTGAGAAAATCAACAAGATAGATAAACCCGTAGCCAGACTAACAAAAGAGCACAGAGACAGTATCCAAATTAACAAAATCAGAAATGAAAAGGGAGATATAACAAAAGAATATGAGGAAATTCAAAAAAGTCATCAGATCCTACTACGAAAGCCTATACTCAACAAAATTGGAAAATCTGGATGAAATGGACAATTTTCTAGACAGATATCAAATATCAAAGTTAAGTTAGGATCAGATAAAGCATCTAAACAATCCCACAATGCCTAAAGAAATAGAAGCAGTTATTAAAAGTCTCACAACCCAAAAAAGCCCAGGACCAGATGGGTTCACTGCAGAATTCTATCAGACTTTCAAAGAAGACCTAATACCAATACTCTTCTATCTATTCCACAAAATAGAAACAGAAGGAACACTACTCAATTCATTCTTTGAGGCCACAGTTACACTGATACCAAAACCTCAGAAAGACCCAACAAAGAAAGAAAACTTCAGACCAATTTCCCTTATGAATATCGATGCAAAAATACTCAATAAATTCTCCCAAACCGAATCCAAGAACACATCAAAACGATCATTAATCATGATCAAGTAGGCTTCATCCCAGGGATGCAGGGATGGTTCAATACCCGGAAATCCATCAACATAATTCACTATATAAACAAATTCAAAGAAAAAAACCACATGGTCATTTCAAGCTGTACTACAGAGCAGTAGTGATAAAAAACTGCATGGTATTGGTACAGTGACAGGCAGGTAGATCAATGGAATAGTATTGAAGACTCAGAAATGAACCCACACACTTATAGTCACTTGAGCTTTGACAAAGGAGCTAAAACCATCCAGTGGAAAAAAGACAGCATTTTCAACAAATGGTGCTGGCTCAACTGGAGGTCGACATGTAGAAGATTGCAAATTGACCCATTCCTATCTCCCTGTACAAAGCTCAAGTTCAAGTGGATCAAGGACCTCCACATAAAACCAGATACACTGAATCTAATAGAAGAGAAAGTGGGGAAAAGTCTCAAACACCTGGGTACAGGGGAAAAGTTCCTGAACAGAACACCAATGGCTTATGCTCTAAGATCAAGAATTGACAAATGGGATCTCATGAAATTACAAAGTTTCTGTAAGGCAAAGGACACTGTCAATAGGACAAAACAGCAACCAACAGATTGGGAAAAGATCTTTACCAGTCCTATGTCTGATAGAGGGCTAATATCCAACATATACAAAGAACTCAAGGAGTTAGACTCCAGAAA
>CM052703.1:117377025-117402970 GCA_028551405.1 Uromys caudimaculatus | reverse complement strand
TGGGAGGTGGAATTCCCTCCTAGAGGCGGGTTGGGGAGGGGATGGGGGGTATACAAAGAGGAGACTCAGAAAAGGGGAAACATTGGAAATGTATATAAAGTATCAAAAATAAAAAAGGAGGAAAAAAAAAAAAAAGAAAAAAAATATAGAAAATGCTTTTAAATAATGATTTTTTTCTTTGAATCTATTACAATTAGAGAAACTTACTTAAAACGAATGCTTTGATTGCCTTATTCACCAACCACCATATTGTATTTCAGTAAACCTTTAAACTCAAAAAAGAATTTGATTAACTTAATAAGGAAAAAATTTTGCTTTTATTTTAAATGATTTTGTGACAAAACTTTGAGATTAATTTTAATATTCATAATAAAAGATTAGATGACTCAATTCCAATATCCTTTTGAGGGCAGGTTGAAAAAAAAAAAACATAACATTTTTTAAATATAAAAGACCAATGAATGTCCCTGATATGACAGTCCCTCCATATTTGGAAGGATTCTGAGTTCTCAGATGCTGAGTTCTACTTATAGGATCTCATTCAGAAACATAGCCGTAAGTCTCCTTGGCATTTTTTGCCAGCTCTCCTGGGAAAATTATGTGGTTTCGAAGGATTTAATTGAGTTTAGCAGAAAGTCAATATAGAAAATATTCTACATTATAACAGAGCATAAAATTAATACATAGAGATATGTTTAGGTATTATATATCAATCAAAGAATTAAATACCTTGAAATAAGTCCAATGTATAATGTTCAACATGTTTGAAAAGAAAAATGAATCCTCAGTGAGCTCTTGGGGAAGGACTATCAGAGTTCTTTCCTATAGCCTAAGGGCTGTCCTGAAGGTCACAGTATTCACCGCCTTGCTGAGGAACAGACATACCCTTGCCTCCTGCACTCTGGCTGTTTTTAATTATTATGGAGTCATTAACCTTGGCAGAGAGAACGTTCTCTGATAATTTTGGTGGGGAAAACATTTCCTGAAGGAGGAACATAAAGTAAATTATGTACATTATTACACAAACAGGCCTTACGCCTAGCAACCATCTACACTTGTGGAGGCCCACACCCTGCTGGCTCTGCTTGGGGCGGGAGTGGGGGGAACCATGTCATGCAGGACTCAGCAATTTTCTTTATAAGGGTTCTAAAGGAACAGGGCAGGTAGAATGAGCATGTGTTTTAAAAGAGGATTTGTTAGACTGGCTTACAAGATGTGGTCTCAGTAGACCAACAATGGCTATCTCACAACAGAAATTCTGAAACTCTGATTCAGTCCCTGAGGCTGGGTGTCTTAGTAGTCCCAGTCTGGTAGTGGACTACGGGAAGATTCCTGGAAAGCTGATACTCTTCAAAAGGTAATGTTTCCTTCTTCCATGACCTTTTGTGTAGTCTGCTGCTGTTGGGTATGGTCCAGATAGGGGGAGCCTTCCTGATTCTGATAATCTAATAAAGAATGTCCCTCATAGGAGTACCCATCAGCGTGAGTTTTAGTTGATTCCAGATGCAGTCACATTGGCAGCCAATATTAGCCATCACAATTAACCTTGGTTACAATGGCAGAAAGCTGACGACATAGACAGACATGTGGACAATTAAGCCACTGCTATAAAAAGAGATCCACATATGTGGCAGAGGATGGCCTCGTTGACCATCAGGGAGAGGAGAGGCCCTTGGGCCTGAGGGTGTTAGAGGCCCCAGTAAAGGGGAATGTCAAGGTGGGAATATGGGAGTGGGTGGGTGGGTGGGTGGGTGGGAGGTGGAATTCCCTCATAGAGGCGGGGAGGGGGAGGGGATAGGGGGTTTCCAAAGAGGAGACCTAGAAAAGGGGAAACATTGGAAATGTAAATTAAAAAAAAAAGAGAGAGATCCTGGGGATGGCTTCATGCATATAATAACAAGTGAGCCACAGTGAGGTAGCACTTCAGATTCATGGAGCATGAGTGTTCATTTCAACAAATGTGGGAGAGAAAATGAGAGGCTTGTGTGGGAAGAAATAAAGTATGGTCTCTATGGAAGCACACATACCACAATTGAGTCAGGTAGGATGCTGTTGTCCAAATGCCAGCAACTGTGTGAAAAGGATACCGACTTTATTAATTATGAAGAAAGAGAATGCTAATGGAATAAGCTAGGGCCACATAGTTGCCAAATTGGTAAATATGCAAAACACAGATAACACACCAAATCTGGCAAGGCTGTGGATCCAGTAGAATTCTCATGCTCTATTGGTAGGAGTCACAGCCATTTCTGAATGTGTCTTGGCAGTATTTATCAAACAAATTAGGCAAAGCCTATGACTCAGAAGTTTTACTGTTGGGTATAAACTCAGAACATAATTACTTTCCAGGGGCACAGCAGAAATGGAGGAGGATGCTTTAGTGTCATTGAAAAAAAATCCATTATGAATACTTCCAATGTTACTGAATGATGGAACGGTAATTTGGTATATTTTATAACAATGTATACATATACAGTGGAATGCTACACAGTAATGAAAATGAAGAAGATACAACATCATACAACATATATAGACATTGTAAATATGCTTTAATGAAAAAAATCTGGGGATAAAAGGATGTATATTGTGTGAGACCATTTATATAAAGCTTATAAAAACAGGCAACTACATACTTCAGGTCACAAATCAGAAAGAAGCAGAAATGAATGCAAATATATTGTCAAATTATCTTTGACAGGCCCAGAGGGGGGCTCCTTGGGACTTGGTATACTGTACAGTTTCGTGAGGTTGACAGTGTTTTATTAATGTTCTGAGTTAAGTGATGGTTTTTTACAAACCATTGTTCCACATTTCTTGTGTGGGAGCCTTCAGTTGTATGTGTTGTTCTCCACACGGGAAAGCTGTGAGACACAAACAAAGGAGCATCTGTGTTTGGCTGTGATTGCTCTTACTCAAGCAAGCAAATACTTTATTCTGTTTTCTCCAGGTAGGGATAACTTAGAGCTTGTCACTGACTAGAGGGTTACCTCCCCTTTCCAAATAGCACCAGCAGCTAGGAAACAAGCATAAAATAACACACAAAATGGTGGAGGAACACTTCACATTCAAACCATGACAGAAGACAAATTGACTGGAAACACTTGAGTTGGGAACTGAGCAGAATCAGACTTCATTCTAATTCCTGGATACTAACGTCAGCTGTTTCTGGATTATACTATAAGACTGTAGTCTGTACAGAGTATGGGACTATGGGCTAAGGGTAGTAGGGTACTAGCTTAGCCTGAAGGAAGGTCTGGGTTTGGTCCTTTGCACTGTATGAACCAGGTGTGATATAATCCAGGGATTGTAGGGCTAGAAGCAGGAGGATTAGATATTTAAGGTCACCCTCAGCTGTATAGGTGTGGCATTTTGAATAGGAATGGCCTCCATAAACTCGTGTGTTCGGATGCTTAGTCCATAGAGAGTGGCACCATTAGAAGGTGTGGTCTTTGGAGTAGATGTGGCTTTGTTGGAGGAATTGAGTCAATGTGGAGATGGGGTTTCAGGTCTCCTATGCTCAAGCTCTGCCTGTTGCACCTTGTTGGGTTGTGGAATGCTACACAGTAATGAAAATGGAGAAGATACAACATCACACAACATGTATAGACATTGTAAATGACCGGATACTTTCCTGAGCTCAGCACAAAATGGAGGACTCCCTTTTCTTCGGCTTCTTCTTCACCTGATCTGGGGAGCCTAACCCACACTCTACCTGGGGAATGTCTTGTAATCCCTTGCAAAACTACAGGTTCAACTTCCTGGAATGCCTCTCCATGCAAATGTCTTGTAATCCCTGGCAAAATTACAGGTTCAACTTCCTGGAATGCCTCTCCATGCAAATGATGTTTCCCTAACCTCAGCCAATGAAGATTTATCCTAAGAAGAGAACCCATTCCCACTCTCCAAGGTTCATAATTATACCCCTGGTTCACCCCAAATAAATGATATGCATACAAACCTACCCCAAATAAAGGTATGTACACAAGCTGTTTCATTGAATGCTGTCTGAGACAGCTACTTCATTAAACATGGTCTAAAAGAGCTGTAACATCTGCGGGATGGGGGTCTTGCTGACTGACCTGTTCCAGATTTCACTTCCTCCTTTCCATCCTGGTATGTACCAATGTCCAGACGTACCAAGGAAGGAGGTGGACTTCAGAACTCAGTTCCACTTCATCCTTCCCTGTTTGGTGTGTAGCATGTAGCAGTGCCTGGACACCGCAAAGAAAGAAACAAAAAGCCAAACGACACTGCCTAGTGTAGAATCCAGTTTCCTGCAGCCTAAAGATCAAGATGTAGAACTCTTGGCTCCTCCAACACCATGTCTGCATGCATGCTACCATACTTCTTGTCATGATGATAATGGACTAAACCTCTAAAACTGTAAGCCAGCACAATTTAAATGTTTTCCTTTGTAAGAGTTGCCATAGACATGGTGTTTCTTCACAGAAATAAAACCCAAATCTCTTACTTAGGGTTTTACTGCTGTGAACAGACACCATGACCAAAGCAACTCTTATAAAGGACAACATTTAATTGGGGCTGGCTTACAGGTTCAGAGGTTCAGTCCATTTAACATCAAGGCAGGAGCATGGCAGGGTTCAGGAGCTGGAGGAGCTGAGAGTTCTACCTCTTGTTTGGAAGGCAGCTAGGAGAGACTGGCTTCCAGGCAGTGAGGGCAAGGGTCCTACACCCACAGTGACACACCTCCAACAAGGCCACACCTACTTCAACAAGACCACACCTCCAAATAGTGCCACTCCCTGGCCCAAGCCTATTCAAACCACCACACCAAATTAAGACAATAGGTATGATGAGGTATCCTCAGATACCCAAAACCCCATCTCAAAAGAAAGTAGGTTATGAATTTGGGAAGAACGCATATAGATTTCAGAGGTCCAGCGGTATCTCTAATGCATGGCCTTAGGTAAATCATTATTTTCTGAGAGGCCTGATGGCATTGTCCAATTGAGATTTCATCCATGTTGCTGAACTGACTTGCAGACATATGATACGTAGCATTGAGTCAAAAAATGAAAGGGGGTTATCCATGCTAAGATGATCAAACCAATCATTTTATTAACAAGGACATAAGCCCTCATGGAATAGAGAAAAGTTGCTTAGAACCACATGACAGAACTAGATCTTTCAACCCTTCCCACCAATCTCTTTGCCTTAAGAAAGCACATTCAGTCCTAGTCCAACAACTTCAAATAGAGAAAAGCAAAAAGAAAGAAAAACACCTACTTTGCAGCCCACTTTGCTAAAATTTTCCAGGTGAATTTTATAAATTTAATTGGATTGGCAAAGACAAGATTTGTCTTAATAAGAAAACACATTCATTAAATTGTAAGGCACAACCCAAAGCGAAGCGGGAGACAGCATGTGACAGATTATAGAAATGACTAGGCCCGGAATGGCCGCCCAAGAGCACCTGCAGCAACCCCACCTGGGGCTGATTTCATTACCCTCATAAACCAGGGCAAGGTCAGGCTTAGTCAGAGTTCAATTAAGAAGCCTCCAGGGAGATCCCAGGTGCAGAAGAAACTAATGTAGATACAAGGAGAGACTGTGAGAAAGTCTCTTTCCTATTCCAAAGCAGGCCTTGTTGCAGCATTTGAAGGGAACGACCTTATTCAGTGAAGTGGGAGGAGCCACCCCACCCAGCGGGGGGTCAAACGAGAGGATGTGGGTTAGATTTGTCTTCAGCTTTTGTTTAGACCAAAGTCGGGGTAAGTTTTCATCAACTGTTGGCAAACCTGACCTTGCAAATTTGTTCAGGTGCAGCTGCTTCTCTTAGGTGGGTGGGAAAAATAAACCTGGTCTTTTATTTGCTGGTAAGTGGGCTGTCTTCTGTGAGCCGGTGCCAGTTGGGTGAGAACGAATCCAAAGTTCCCCAAGCTTTGAGAATGGTGTGAGAAGCCAGTTGATCTGGCCATATGTCAGGTCTCCCAGTTAGATCTGGTTTTCTAAGTGACTCCTGCAGTTTTAAATTTCCCTGCTCCGAGCTGACCATGCGAAATGAGCGGGCGATGGTGGAGTATCTCTTTGGATCTCAGTTTGGCAACCCCCCTCAATCTAGATTTGAAACAGAGGTGTCAGGGGACACTCAATGCCATACTGTCTCTATGAACTCTATGCAAGGGGATCTGGGGAATTTAAGGGAGAAGGTGGTGAGAGGGGGAGCTATGGTTTCTTTAATGGTGAAGTGTTCTGTGGATGTTAGGAAAGTTTGAGGTTTACTTCATGCCCAGAAATTGCAGTAATCCCCTAGTGGGAATCAAATGAAGTCTTTTTTGAATGAGAAGGGCTGGGTATGTAGCTCAGTGGTAAAGTAGTTGCCTAGCATACTAAAAAGAATAGGGGGGGAGGGAGGGAGAGGGAGGGAGGGAGAGAGAGAACTCTTGATGCTTGTTAACTGAAAAACAGAATCTAGACTTTTGACTAGTGCCATAATCATGTAGTAGCTAGAAGCATTTGTATAACCCTGGTACCTACCTAAGGTCTGGAACTTTGTTAGTACCACAAATTATTTCTCATCATGGATGAGTCACAAAGTTAGAGCTAGAATGTGGTTCCAATAGTAGCTTGCTCAGGCCACTCTGAACTGGAAGGAGACTCCTCTGGATTCCAGGGATGGAACAGAACTGGATCAGGTAGAGAAGTTATCAGAGGTGAGTAGACATGAGAGCTCAGGTGGTCTGTGATATCCAAAGGTCAACAAAAACAAAATGAAGACATAACTGCTCCTAGGTATGGCTTGAGGAGAAGGTTTATTGTAGCTATGAGGGACAGCACAGCCAGAGGCATCTAGAAGGGTACACACTGGACATGATCACAACAGGGGTGGTTATCTTAGCTTGGGTTTTATTGCTGGGAAGAGACATGACCATGGCAACTTTTATAAAGGAAAACATTTTAGCAATCCTGGGGTACAGTTTCAGAAGTTTAGTCCATTGTCATCATGGCAGGAAGCAAGGCAGCAAACAGGCAGACATGGCACTGGAGAAGAAGCCAAGAGTTCTACATCTTGATCCTTAGGCAGCAGGAGACTGGATTCTACATTAGGTGGAGCTCGAGCATAGGAGACCTCAAAGCCCTCCTCCCACAGTGACATACTTCCTTCAACAAGGCCGCCTGTACCCCAACTAGGCCACACCTCCTAGTAGTGGCATTTGCTATGGGCCAAGCATTCAAATACATGAGTCTATGAGAGCCATTCCTACTCAAACCACCACAGTGATGGTGGTGGTGGTGATGGGGGTGGTAGAGAGCAAAAGGAGAACCAAGGAAACCAAAAAGCCAAGAGATAGTATAGCCAAAATGGCTGAGTTATATAGGGAAGAGCAGCTGTGGGAAGGGCAGTGAAGCTTAGAGGTGGGGGAGGTTGACCGTAGGAAAGCAGGGTGAGAAATAGTAAGAGGAGCCAAGACTCTTTGACAGGGATTCAAGTTGCTGAGAGAGACTCATGGCTAGGGTCAAATAGATGTCTCCGTTAGCCAATCGTCCTGAGTTTGAGACCTAAAAGCAGATAAGGAAGACCAAAGGTTTCTTCAGGAGCCAGGCTGCTACCACAAGAAGAAAGAGGAGAATACAAAACTGTGGAATTGAAGCAACAGTGTCAGGGCACACAGACCTGGAAAACTCAGGTGAGGTTCTGCTCTGTAGGGGCACCAATATTAGACATTTATCTTTTCATTCTATTTGGTTTGAATTTTGTTTTGATTGGATCCATGGTACACAAACATGCCCACGTTGAGTTTTTATTTTTACACTCTAATCTATGTTTTTATTTGTGTAGAATTACCCAGTCTAATGATTTCAAAATATACCTTGAGGCTTGTGTACTGATTGATTTGGCAGAATCCAAAACCTATTTTACAAAGCTTCAATTTTTGAGCTGATCTGTGTCCATAAACATAACTGAGATTTTTACCAGGATGGCAGAATCTTATGTGCCAGGTCCCTTTTGGGTCCACAGCTCTCTAGCGTTTAACCTTTCATAAACTCTAATAATGATGGTGTTTTCTGTGCCTTGTTGGCTTAGTGAGGAAAGCAACTGTTTCAGTTCTTGGAAATAAATCAGTGGTCACTGAATAACCACTGAGCAAATGTCAGACCCTGCTTATTAAGCAATCGTCCCGGCACCCAATTAAAAGAGTAAGAATGAAAGTAGCCAGCTAACTCTAGTCCTCCTCTTCATAATTATTCTCTCCCCTCCCTCTTTCTCTGTCTCTCCCTCTCTGTCTGTGTTTCTGTCTCTGCCTGTCTCTGTCTGTCTCCATCTTTGCCTGTCTTTGTCTTTCTCTGTCTCTCTCTGTTTCTCTGTTTCTCTCTGTCTCTATCTCTGTCTCTCTGTCTCTCTGTCTCTATGTTTTTCTCTCTCTCTCTCTCTCTCTCTCTCTCTCTCTCTCTCTCTCTCTCTCTCTCTGTGTGTGTGTGTGTGTGTGTGTATGTGTGTGTAAAGAAAGGAAGAAGAGGAAATGCTATGTCTTAAGTGTCCTATAATTGCCAAGAGATGTAGAGCCTGGAAGCCTCCTCTCCAGCTCGGCTTGGACATCTTAATCACAGCCAAGCAGTCTTTTAGGAATCCAGGAAAGCCACACGATTCAGAACATAGCCCGGGGTGAGGTGTCAGACTGTGGGATTCCTATTCTGGATTCCACAATAATAAGCCCCATTTGTGCTTTTGGTGGATTATCAACTTCTTAGTGCTCCAGTTTCTTTCTTTTTGAAATGGGGATAACCATATAACTCACCTAGAGGATTATCGTGAGGATTAAGTGAATCTAGGCTTACGAAGTTCTTAGGAAAGTGTCAAGTGGGGTAGCTTTACAGCAGTTGTTAGCGATGACTGTTATTTAAGAATCTGATGAGAGCTATGGACCCTCAGCCCACACAACCACAAACATACATAGCCACAGGATTTGCACACAATGCACACAATACATCCATGTAGTACCTGTAAGAACACTGCTAATAGATGTGCCAGGATACAGGGGCATGGTGAAAAGCAACTATATAGTAGATTTTGATCATGTGGTGCTCTATCCTAGGGTCAATGACATTTCAAGAGAAAACCAAAAGTTGTCTTTTTTTTTTTTTTTTTTTTGCCAAATATATCACCTAACACAAAATGGGTTTTATGTGAGTGACCAGTGCTACAATGTTTTACAAGAGGCCATGCTGGAATTTCTTGTTCATTTTAAAAGAGAGTGCTTCAGAGTTTCCCTATGTAGGCCTGGTGTCAGTTTACTTATAACAGTATGTGTTACACTTGTACTCACACTTAATTCTTCTTTAAGAGTTTTCACTTCATCTATTCGTAACGCTGAGCTTTTATTGCTAACAGTGTGGCTAGTTCATGAAAAATGTTAGCATCATATGGCTGCTACATAAACCATGGTATTCACTTGATTTTATTGTTTCTTTTTAAAAGAGAGATTTACTCCTCTTAATTATATAAAATTATAAATGATAAATAACCCCTGCCCTATGAAAGTCCAAAGAAACAACCATGAGTTTTCATTTTAATTGTAAAGCAAAGGACTCAGAGATGCTTTGAGACCTGCTGTTGCTTTTTCTGGCCCCAAGGAGACATAACTTGGTTACTGCCACTAAAGTAAGGATAGCTGAACACTCTGCTGGCTCCGGACATAAAATGGGCTTAAGAGCTACTTTTAGGCTGTCCAAGATCTGATTGAAAACCATGCAGGAAAGCATTTGTCTAAACTGGGTGCTAATATTTCCAAAAGGAGGTATTTGTGGCATAAGGCAGGACTATATCTGAAGGAATGGATGCTAAGGGAGTCAGCTTTCTGTTGTTGTGAGAAAATGCCTGAGAAAGCCAACTTCAAGGAAGATTTATTTTGGCTTCTGATTCCAGAGATTTCATTGCTAGGTTGTCTGAATCCATAGATTTGGCCCCAGGCAAAGCAAACATCACAGTGGGGGCATGAGTGGTACTGTGGGGCTTCCGGAGACTTTCTGTTCATGACCCATTTTTACCTAGGAAAATTTACATAACACCCATAATACACATTTAAAAATGAGATATATGATAATAGACCACAAAAACTTCATTTTAAACATTCTTTTGGTACTAATATAATTTTATCTTTTATCAAAGATGGAAGTAATTTTAATACTAAAAATGGATATGCTTGTTTATTTTTATCCAAAGAATTTAAATCTTGAGTGAATATTTTACACTGCAGAGTGCAAGACATTTTCTTCAACTGTTTTCCAAGTTAAGCAAAATCGTGTGTGTGTGTGTGTGTGTGTGTGTGTGTGTGTGTGTGTGTGTGTGTATCATGTCCATAGAATCCAAAAGAGGGAGTCATATGTCATATACCCTGAAGCTGGAGTTATAGGTAGCTTCTATGCTGCCTAAAGATTCTGGGAATTGAACTCAGGTCCTCTAGAACTGCTCTTTATTTCTTGACCATCTCTCCAGTCTACGATTGTATAATATTTAATGATGAGAGTTATGTTTTGTATAAGTACACTCTTGAAAACAGCAGAATTATGTTGAAAACATCATGTCCCAATCAGAAGCCAAAATGCATTGAATGATGGGATAGAGAGATGGGTCAATGATTAAGAACACTTACTGTTCTTGCACAAGACCCACAGAAGAATACTCACAGCAGCCCAGATCCAGTACCTACTTCTAACCTCCAAGTTCTCCTGCACACAGGTGGTGAACATAAATTTATTCAGACCCAGAAACAAATAAGCATGAGAAACTATAAAAACATTGAATTAATTTTAAAATGAAATCTAAATCTAACATAATCCAAATGGAATAACACTAATTTGATATTTAAAGGCTAAAGAAAGAAACTATTTGCTTCTTTCTTCTCTTTTCAGATTCAGCACATCAGGTCTTATGTCATTGCATTTGGAGATGAATTTTTGTGCAGGATGAGAGATGAGGACTGAGTTTTATTCTTCTACCTATAGCTATCCGCTTTGATCAGTATCATTGTTGAAGATGTCATCATTTCTCTAATGCGTATTGTTGGCTTCTTTGTAAAAAAAAAAAAAATCAAGGTGGCTTTAGGAGTGTGGGTCTGTTTCCTATTCCATTGGTCAACGAGTCTTTTAGTTTGCAATATCATGCTGTTTTTATTATTATAGCTCTGTAACAAAAATTGAAATCAGGGATGGTGATAAGATTTTATTTTTATGATTCTGTGTCTCTTGTATTTGTGTATAAAATTTAAGGTTTTTATTTTCAAATTTGGTGAGGAATTGCATTGGGATGTTGATGACATCGGATTGAATCTACAGACTTCTTTGGTAGTGTTGGAGCATGTCCGAGATTGGAGTCATGCAGGGGGAATTCTGGGTGTTTGTGAGAAAACAAGACAAGAGTCTTGTGGCCTCAATTTTATGGAACATGGAATTGTTCTTGCAATGTGCTATCATGTCTCCCCCACATGTAGCGGATGGGAATAAGTTTACTTCAGATTATCTATTACAATTGTTACTGTTTATGTGCCTCTATGGAAAAACATGCTGCATGAAGCTTTTCCTTGAGATTACATATAGCTTGAACTCACGAGGACATTACTCAGGTGATCTTTCCTAACCCTTAGGTTATAAATTGTCTGATGCTCTGAATAAATTTGGCTATTGCTTGAGACTTTAGTCTACCTCGTTTTTAGGCTCTATTCTCTCAGGTTCTACTACCTCTATAGCAGCAAACAAGTAGGAGAGCCATTTTGATGCTATTAATCCCACTAATCTGTGAGCACTGTTGATCTTTCCTTCTTACTGTGTTGTCTTCAATTTTTTTCATTCAGTGTCTAGAGGTTTTCATTGTACAAATCTTTCACTTTCTCCATTAGATTGATTCCAAAATGTTTTTGAGGCTATTGTGGATGAGAGTAATTCCCTGATTTCTTTTTTCAGCATCTTTGTCATTTGTATATAGGAAGGCAAAGTTTGTACTTTGCAACATTGCTGCGTGTATTTATCAGCTGTACAAACTTTTTTGTTTGAATCTTGAGGGCTTTTTTTTTAAAATAAAAGCATAGCATCTGCAAATAAGGATGCTTTGACTTCTTACTTTGTTATATATGCTCCTTTTCTTGTCTATGGCCTTAGCTAAGACTTTAAATACTATATTAACTAAAAGAAGAGTGTACATCCTCATCTTGCTCCTGATTTTAGTGAAAATTCTTGAAATTGTTTCCTTTTAATTTTACTCTTGTAAGTGATTTTGTCTCCACATTCAGTAATATGATTGCCTATAGGGTTGTGATCCATGGTTTAAGGACCTGGGTAGAGCAAAGCTTCATATCTTATGAAAGCAGACAGAGGAGAAAGAGAAAGGAGAAAAGAGAAAGTGATAGCAGAGAAGGGGGAGGGAGAAAGGGAGGGAGGGAAAGGGGAGAGGACAGCAAGGCCATGGACAAAATATACCCTTGAAAGATTCACACCCCACCCGCTCATCTCTTCCAGCTGTGTGGCATCTCCTAAATTTTCTATTAGGTTCCAGTAAAGTCACTAGCTGGAGACTAAGCATTTGAGAAATGGGTGTTTTAGTTATGGTTTCTATTGCTGTGAAGAGACACCATGTTCAATTCTTATAAAGGAAAGCATGTAATTGGGGCTGACTTACAGTCCAGAGGTTTAATCCATTGTCATCATGGCAAGAATCATGGTGGCATACAGGCAAACATGATGCTGGAGAGGTAGCTGAAAGAACTGCATCAGCAGGAAGCATGAACAGAAAGTGCCACACTGGAACTGGCTTGAGCATCTGAGACCTCAACACCCACCCTCAGTGACAAGCTTCCTCCAGCAAAGCCACACCTACTAATACTGTCACTCCCTATGGGTCTATGAGGGAGATTTTTATTCAAACCACCACAATGGGCCTTGCAGGATATTTGAGATCCAAACCCTAATAATTAGCACTTCAAACGTACTTGGGAACAGTTTCATGGGGAAGAGGAAAAAAATGGAAAAATTGTTTTAAGTTAAAGAGAAACATGTAGAGCAATGCACAAAGTATAAGGTTATCCTCTGGTAGAGCATTCAGTCAACTGCCTCATAATTTGCCTCTTTTTGGGACAACACAGCATTTTTCTAGACCTATCTCCGTTGTTCCCAGAGGTTCTTATCCACTGCTCTTTGGACACTGCATAATACATCTTCTTGGCACACAAGCTCATGCAGTTTGTAGTTCGCTGCAGTATAATTGCCCTGGGGCTTCCTACAGGGTCTCTCTGTTCAGTTATTGATGATACAGGATGATTCCTAGCCCTGTTTCAAACTTCTCCTGGAGAAATTTGGCTTGGCCCAGTCAGTAACCTGTGGCTATATTTCACTTTTAGCCACTCTGATCAATAACAGGCCAGCAACCAATGTTATCAGGTCTTAAAGAAAGAACTATGTGCACAAATAGTCTAGGGCAAACTCTTGAGTCCTACTTTGGCCTCTTGCTCTGAAGAGAAACACCTCCAAATTCCAGGTACTGTGGCATTAATCTTATTTAAAAAACTGAACTGGTTTCAAGTTTCTTGATGTTTTTTATCCAGCAAGAACTCAGGTGACAGCAGATGCTGGCAAGGAAGTGGAGAAAGAGGAACACTCCTCCATTGTTGGTGGGATTGCAAGCTGGTACAACCACTCTGGAAATCAGTTTGGCAGACCCTCAAAAAAATGGACATAATACTACCTGAGGACCCAGCTATAGGTCTCCTGGGCATATACCCAGAAGATGCTCCAACATGTAATAAGGTCACATGCTCCACTATGGTCATAGCAGCCATATTTATAATAGCCAGAAGCTGGAAACAACCCAGATGTCCCTCACAGAGGAAAGGATACAGAAATTGTGGTACATTTACACAATAGAGTACTATTCAGCTATTAAAACAATGACTTAATGAAATTTGCAGGCAAATGGATGGAACTTGAAAATATCATCCTGAGCGAGGTAACTCAGTCACAAAAGAACGAACATGCTATGTACTCACTGATAAGTGGATATTAGCCCAAAAGTTCAGAATACCCAAGTTTCACTTTACAGTAACTGCTGGACTGAGAGTGAGGTCCCAGATGGAGGAGTTGGAGAAGGAACTGAAGGAGCTGAGGGAGTTTGCAGCCCCATGGAAGGAGCAACAGTGTCAACTGGCCAGACCCCCCCCTCCAGTGCTCCTGGAGGCTGGACCACCAACCAAAGGATACACATGGAGGGACCCATGGTGCTGGCCACATATGTGGCAGAGGAGGACCTTGTTGGCCATCAGGGGGAGGAGAGGCCCTTGGGCCTGAGGGTGTTAGAGGCCCCAGTAAGGGGGAATGTCAAGGCGGGAAGATGGGAGTGGGTGGCGAGTGGGTGGGAGGTGGAATACCCTCATAAAGGCGGGGAGGGGGAGGGAATAGGGGGTTTCCAAAGAGGAGACCTAGAAAGGGGGAAACATTGGAAATGTAAATAAAGTATCTAAAAATAAAAATTAAAAAAAAGAAAGAAAGAACTATGTGCACAAATAGTGTAGGGCAAACGCTTGAGTCCTACTTTGGCCTCTTGCTCTGAAGAGAAACACCTCCAAATTCCAGGTACTGTGGCATTAATCTTATTTGAAAAAATGAACTGGTTTCAAGTTTCTTGATGCTTTTTATCCAGTGAAAATTCCCTCAGTTTCTAGTAAGCATTTTAGTTTGACTCACCCTCCCCTCTTTCCATCCTTTCCCTTCCTTCCTTCCTTCCTTCCTTCCTTCCTTCCTTCCTTCCTTCCTTCCTTCCTTCCTTCCTTCCTTCCTTCCTTCCTTCCCTCCCTCCCTCCCTCCCTCCCTCCCTCCTTCCCTCCCTCCCTTCTTCCTTCCTTTCTCCCTCTCTCCCTCCTTCCTTCCATCCTTCCTCTGGTCTCTGCCTCTGTCTCTCTTCTCTCTGTCCTTTATATGTCCCTGCCTCCCTGCCTCCCTGCCTCCCTGCCTCCTTGACCCTCTGACTCCTCCCCTCCCTGCCTCCTTGACCCTCTGACTCCTCCCCTCTCTGCCTCCTTGACCCTCTGACTCCTTCCCTCTCTGCCCTCCTTCCCCCTCCTCTTTTCTTACTTTAGCCTAGATGTAAAAATGAAGGTAGGTACCTGGGTGGCTTAAGTTTCGTTGGGAGAAAAACCAGACTATGGTTGTGTTATAACTAAACATGTACTGAAGAGAACTGAGGTAGTGACACTCTGGGGAATTTACTTTAGCATGATTTTTGCAGTCAACAGTACAAACTACAGATGTACACAGGGGACACAACAGAAACTTTGTCAGGTCAGAGAACTTGAATGCAAATACAAAAATAAAAAATGAACTGTGGGCCTATAATGAATGTCTTTGGCTCAATTTTGGAGGTACTGTCTTTGAAGTATAAGAACATAAAGTCTCATTACACTTGTCTGTATTATGGCTGAGCATCTCTGTTACCACAGAGACACATCTTGCTGGGGGAGTTTTGTACAGTCAGCTAATATAACTGCCAACATCTTCATCAGTTTATGACAGATTCCTATGTGATTGATATAAAAAAATCCTTGTTGACTCTTCTTCCAGTCCAGTAACTGTTCCCAATGCCTCCAGCTCCATCCCACCAACCTTGTCCAGGTCTCTTTAGTTCTCTGATGAGCCTTTCTCTGTTCTCTTTTTATTCCAAACCTATTGTAATGTTGGCCATGATGGTTACTAGGGAAGCATGTGTTCTCTAAACCTCAATTCTTATGTTTGAAGTAACAGCCACAGAAATCCAGACTTCCTGGAAGTCAGAAGTAATAATACTCTCTTGGCCACAGGGAAGTCTTTCGTTCAGATAGAGCAGAATTCATTTTTCTGAAACCCATATATCACATTTTTTTAAAAAAAAATAGTTTGTGAGGTTAGATTCTGTGATAAATCAGCTCTCCATCCCCTGTTTAATTCCGTAGATTCCAACAGTATCTTTCCCTACAAATGGGTCCTGTCCTTTCTACCCTGGGACCCTTGCTATCCTATTTACACTAGGATGTTTAGTTGGCTCTTTTCTTTAACCTTCAGATAAAATGTCCAAGGCAGAGGTGCCTATGCTGTCTTATTAATCTGTCTCTGCCATTTCAGTTGAACTAAATAACATGTGGAATATGAACATTTGCAGGGGACAATCACTAGACTCATCAGATATAAAGTGACACTCTCATCAATTTGACCTTTCTATTGGCTTATGAAAATTAAAATACATACTATATTTAGAACTAAATGTCTGTTTACTGTGGTTTTTATGGCCAAGGACATTCTGTAACTATCTCCTTCACCCATCTATAAAACACTGTTGTGAGAATTTTGGATCTAGAGCCAGAAGATATGCCTATTGGTTCAATTCTTTTCATGTCACCATTCATTCATTCATTCACTCATTCATTCATTCATTCATTCATCCAGCTATCCATCCATCCATTCATTCATTCATTCATTCATTCATTTGTATGAGAGTTTTTATGGTCATAGATTTAGTTTCATTGTCTATAAAAGGATATTCTGGGTGTGGGGAGAGTCTATTTTGTTGTATGGGAATGTCCCCTGCTCAATTGACTGCGGCCCTAGCTAATGATCTCACACTCAGGCATATCTGGGCTCAGAGCATCTTCAAAATAATAAAAATAAAAGTCATGGGTAAGTGTTCTGAGGCAAGAGTGGTTATCATTTCTTAGGTTCCCATTAGTGAAACAGGGGGAGTAAGATTTAGCTTGTGTGGCCTAGGGCTGGATGAAATTGTGGCTCTTAGCAGTCACTCTTGCCTTCTTGGTTGCCCACTCTTCTCTCATACACCTGCAGAAGTGTAGATTCCTTCCAGCCATTGTCACCTGGTGAATGACAGCAGTGGGTAGCCTATTGATCAAGGAGAAGCTGGGAAGGAAATAGTGCCCAGCTAATTGCCTGACTTACCCAAGGGAATAGTGTGGGTAGAGTAAGCAAGTAGTTACATCACCAGAGAATTCTGCACCCACACTGGCTCGTCTGTCTTTGGATTTTCCTGTGAATCCTCATATTTTGTAAACATTCTTCAGCAAATCAGAATGTAGATGATTAACAGGAATAATAATAGCCAATAACTGTATAGACCTACCATGTATGAAGATGTCAAAGTAGAACAGAATATGGTGTTCGCTGAAAAAGACTAATGAGTTCATAAAGTTTTAAAGGATTTTATAATCATCCAGTAGCACAAACCACATCATACTTGTGGTTTATCTCGTGATTCTGGTACTGTGCCAGAGAATTGTAGAGTGTCAAATATTTGAGGGAAAAATCATACAATATATAAGTGTATGCACATTGTACACTACAGTTCACTACAAATTAACAAAAAGGATGCTAAAAATCACCCAGGTGAGTGTGCATTCTCACTCCTATCATGAACTCATGGAAAAATCCAAGGAGGTCTCAAGCCAAGACCAGAAGAATACAGAGGAATAGTCATACTAGAGAATTGGAAATGCATCTACTGTGCATGAAGGTGTTAAATCAGAGCAGAATACAGTGTTCACTGAAAAAGACTAATGAATCTGGACCATGACAAACAGGAGCAGAGATAATCAGGGGAAGATTGAGAAGGGAGACAGGGCCCAGGTTACAAAGGGCCTTGGTCATAGTCATCACATTAGGTTCAGAGCAGGATAAAACCTGTAACAGACTGATGTTGATTTGTATTTCTTACAGATTACTGAGGAGCAAGCCACATGTCCTTGGAACTTAAGTGGGATTTGTCTGTTCCTTCCACCATGACTTAGGGCCGGCAAGCATTGTAGTGGTTGCATTTCTGGTTATTTCCTCTTACCCCCCTAGATATTTGTCAGTAAATTTGAATTGGCACATTGATAAACCATACTGTTTATTCCTTTATTCATGTCTTTTCTTATACCTACTTTATATAAAGGTGAGTCCATGTGTTCAGCTCTGTGCAGAGCTTCTCAATATGGCAGGAACATGGGAGACTTGCCCACTTAAGTGACTGTCTTGGTCAGTATTCTGTTGTTGTGAAGAGACACCATGACCTTAGCAACTCTTATAATAGCATTTAATTGAGGCTTACTTACAGTTTCAAAGTTTAGTCCATTTCCATCGTGGGAGGAAGCATTACATCATTTTCCAATGGTGGCTGCTTAATAACCTGGATTAAAGAGTGGGGTGATGAGAAAAAAGAGTCCCTAGAATATTTGTTATAGATTTGTCATATGGGAGAAAAAAACGATCCTTTGTTGTTCATACCCCTGAGAAATCAATGTTACATCTCACCCTGGCATAACTTGACAAATCGCAACTGCTATGCTCATCCCACTATGTACCTCCATCAGGTCTGAGAAGAACAGAAATCAAACTGTGATGAGAAAACATGCAAATATTCCACTGTTATGTTACAGATATAAACACTACCAGCCCAAGCTTCAGCATTTCAACCCATGGCTCTGCATGCTCAGCTCACATAGGAATGGCTCCTATCTGTGTGCTACTTGCTTTAGTGTGTTGTCCATTTATTATCTGTCTTGAGATAACATTGTGATATATGGTGGTTTTTTGTTTTGTTTTGTTTTTAAATTTTCAGCTATTTCTAGGATGCTCACATGAAAGTGGACTTAGTACAAACTAAATCCCAGCTATCAGTGTCTCTTGAGCTTCATGACCAGGGTATGTGCATGCAAAAGATGCTCAAATATAGAACAAAATAAGGCTAACCTGAAGAAAACATGAAATAGGAGGCCCTTGTTTGGACAAAAGATACCTGATTTCTTAAACTGGGGAACAAGGCTGAGCCTCTGTATCAGCACATCTTAGCAAGACCCAAAACAGAACATTGTCTAATGTTCAGGAGTGAGATACTCAAGAACTTCAAGTGGAAACCAGACAGATATGTTGATTCCTAAGCATATGATTGTCAGTACCCCTTAGAAGCTGAGCTCAGAGAGATGAGCACTGGGTCACTGTCAAAGAGGTCCCTTGTTTGTGGTACCGAGAATAAGGAAGACCAAATTCTACACACAACAAATTCTATGGCCACTGTACAGACTATGGTTTAGGAGGCGTAGTGATGATGCTAGAGAGATTAGCCTGAGGTCAGATGTCTCCCTCACAAATTTCTATGCTAACATCTACAGCCCCAGTAAAACTAGAAGGAACATCTGAATTCAGAGGTCCTTACTAATCGCTGGGTAATTCTGACCAAGTTCCTAGACTTCAGAGAAGCTCAGTCTCTGACTCTGTTGATGTTGTATTACAAAGTAACCATGCTGGGAAGTGAAATCACCAGTGAGAAACACCTACATAGTGGAGCTTGGTTATATTTGATTACCTCCCTCCTCAACCCCTGTACCCATATTCCTAAAAAAAATTGGTTGATGAAGCTGCGAACACTGGGTCATTCCCATTTTGTCTCACGATTCTGCTAAGAGAATCTTTTAAAAATTTTTTCTCTGAAGTTTCAGGCTCCTCTTATCTTCTCTACAATCCTCTCAGCACTAACTGAAGACTTTCTGCTGGGGTTTTCTTGATATGTGGGTGGTGCGCTACTTAAGATCACCCCGAGTGCACCAAATTTTCTATTCCATTTTGAAAAGAAATAACTTGTGAAAATCCCTAGTAACATATTGTTACACAATGACTCTCATTCTATGGAGCAAGTTGTGTGTGTGTGTATGTGTGTGTGTGTGTGTGTGTGTGTGTGTGTGTGTGTGTGTGTGTGTGTAGGCCAGAAAAAGATAAATGTTGTTGTTATCATTCAGATGATGTTTGACTTTTTGTTGAGACAGGATCTCTTACTGGTCTGAAACCCACTAAGTAGGCTAGGCTGGGAACCACCCATCTCTATCTACCCCAGTACTGGAATTACAAGGATTTTTTAAAAATGTGATTCTGGTGACTGAGCTCAGAGCCTTGTGCTTGCAAGGCAAGCATGTTGCTGATCAAAACATCTTCCCAGCCCGGAGACAGCATTCTCATTGTATTTTCATCTTTCTTATCTTGTTCTGTCTCAAGAATGCCCGTTGCTCATATCAGACAGAGGATGGTCTTTGAAGTTTGTACTATATATGAGAAGGAAAAATGTGCTATCTATGCTTGTTTTACTGTGATCACCATTATCGTTGTTGTCATTCTCCTCCTCATCATTGTCATGTCGTCGTCATCATTATCATCATCATCATTTTGCTCATGGTTTCCAAGTGATTTCAGTCCACCATAGTGCAAAAGGTGTAGCAAGATGAGTGTCTACCTGCGATTTAAGGGGTGAATGGAAGACCTGTTCGTATGGTGTGAAGCTGAAAGCAGAAAGCAGAAAGCATGAGCCAAGAGTGAGGGGTAGATAGACCAAAAAAAAAAAAAACAAAAAAAACAAAAAAAACAAAAAAAAAAACCAAACCAAAACAAACAAACAAACAAAAAACAAGAACAAACACTCAACCCCAGTGGTCTGCCGGAGCACCCTTGCTTTCTAAAGGACTGCTGAGAGCCTTCAAAGCAGCAATAAAACTGAGCATCCAGAATATAACAGGGTTTACTGCAAAGTCAGACTACATTGAAAACAGTAATGGACATGTAATATTTGCTCACATGGGTGATAGGCATGGGTGTACATTGAGTCTATGTGCATTTGTCAAAATTAGAATGAGCACACTAATCAATGGCATTACATAGTTTTGCTATTCATCCACAATTCTGAATAAAAGAGACATATGTGTTTAGTATGTTATTCATGGCAACCTAATGGCCGTAGTGGCATCAGCAGTCTCTGTGGAGCTTGGCTTTCGCTGTCCTGTTTCCAAGGATGTAGGTATAAGAGAGATAGGTTACCAGGAATGATTCCAGAGGCACACGACATTTTGATTTATCTCTTAAATTGTAGAAGTCTCTCTGTCATCATCTTCTAATCTGTCAAGAGACTCAGGAGAGCAGGAAACAGAAAGGAAATCCTTTAGAGAACTGAAATGTATGGGAAAAAGGAGTGGGGTGACCGGTGTTGAATATTCTTTCATGAGGGTGAGTCCAAAGAGGGGATTATTTTACCTTGTGTCAAATTAGTTCGTTTGTCTTCTATGTCTCCAAGTCCCGAGAATTGTAGAATTGTAGCCTGTGCTGTTGAAACTTGAGTTTTAGCTCAAACCTTTCCAAACTTAATTTTAGAGACTTCTTGTGAGGAAAACCATTAGAAAGACTTTTCTGCCTCAATGGCTTTCAGCATGAAATTGTCTTCCTTGGATCAGGAGTCATGCTTTGTGCCTAGCTATAAAGTATGGTAATGAAGGTAACACAGACTCTAAAACTCTTTTTCCATTTGTATTGCTTGAATCTGTCCCATTCCCTTCTTAATTCAAACTGATTGTTCATTAACCATGCATTTACAAACCCTATTTTCCTGTGTGATAGGTAGTGCTCCTGACTCTTGAGTATGTTGTTGAGTAAAATGGACAAAGGTCTTATATACTCCTGGCGGGAGAAGGCAAAGCATAAAAATAATTGGAAAATAATGAATTACATGGAGTAATTGAAAATGAAAATACTTCAGGAAGAAGAGATCAGGAGCACTAGAAGAGAGAAGGGTTAATAGTTTTGAAGAATAAAGAGAAGCTAGGCTATAATAATGCCATCTGATTAAATTCTGGGAAGTGTACTGTCAGGGGGAGTTCCAAGCAGAGAATAGTTAATACATAGTGCCCAAGGCAGCTCAGTGTTTGCCCTAACTTGAAAACAACAGGAAAGCTAGTGTCTCTAGATAAAAGGGAACAGGTAGGGGGAGGCAGAAGGAGGTGGAGTTGGAAAGATAGTGGTCTACCATGATTGCTGAAGATATTAGCATTTACTTCATGAAACAGAAAGTTACTGCAAGGCTTTAAGCCAAGAATTTTTCTAGAGATATTATTATTATTATTATTATTATTATTATTATTATTATTATCATTAGTAGTAGTAGTAGTAGTAGTAGTAGTAGTAGTAGTAGTATTGTATTCTTGGACTAATGTTATGTTGTGATTAGTAGATATGTTGAGAGTGTCAAGTTAATAAGGATGCTGACACTGACTTAGGACTTTAACTTGTAAGTTATTCAAGATAGGCCTACAAGAAGCATTAAAAACCACACTAGCAACAAAACAAAACAAGCACCCCTCCCCATATTAAATCATGTATTTTAGTCTCTCTCCTAACACAAACTCTTCCTTCATGGCTCAAAATACTTTTATTGTGAAGTATTAATTCTATCCTATTAGAGTTTATAAAGTAAATTTGAGAAATATTAGTTTCAAAGACTATTAATACTTGTCTGGTTTCCAAATTTGACTAAATCATTAAGTTTTTAGATAGCACTTTCATTATTGTTATTCCCAAATATTGTTTCATAGGTCTTATTTTTCATTGAAGAAGATATTGACGTTCAGCAGCAGCTGAATGTCCCTGGCCCCACGTTGGTTATTAATTTCTGACTTTAGCATACAGTGACTTGCTATATGTATCTTGGGCTGGCCTAGTACTGTTCTCTGAACTCAGGCTCTTTCAGTTGAATACTGCACTTTCAATGGCTTCTGAAGCAATCTGTTGAGACGTTTACAACATTTGTAAAAACTTACTATCTTTTCTTTTTCAAGACAGGGTTTCTCTGTGTAGTCTTGGCTGTCCTGGAACTGGCTCTGTAGACTGCTGGCCTTGAGCTCATGGAGATCTGCTTGCCCCTGCTTCATGAGTGTTAGGATTAGAGGCAGGCACCTCCAACACCTGGCAATCTTCATTATCTTTATAACTGAATAATAAGTAACCATTTATCCCATTTTTCAAATATAAAATGTCTGCCTTGCAGGGTATGGGTTACCAAATTAAATATAGTCTTTTCAGATAAACAGCAATAAACTTTAAGTATAAGTGGGCTCCACATATTGTATTTATGTTTTAAAAAGTTATTTATTGAATAACCAGTCTACTGGGTATCCTGTGGTTTGCTCATTTGTAGGTTTCTTTTACCTGACAATTCTGCTCAAGGTAGCCACACAGAGGGTATGAGTTGAGAGAGCTTTTTTTTAAAATAGAAATAATACAGTAAAGTAATAAGAAAGACATGGCAATAAAAGAATGCTAACATTGACTATGTTAGAGAGGGAATGGATATAGACCATATTCATAAGTGGTTTCTGTCCTCACCAAAATAAGACAACCAATTCAAATTCCCATTCATTTGGTTTCTGTATCCAGGGGATACCGGTGCCAAACACTGGCCACCAAACACCTTACTTTATAATTCAACAAAAACAAGTTACTGATAAATCCTACTGTTTATTTGCTATGAGGAAACCAATAGGAGATGTGAGAATCAAGTTAAGCTACCAACTTCCACTTTAGTGGAAAGATGAAGAAGGAGAAGGGATGAAGAGGAGGGAAAAAGAAGGAAGAGGAAGGCAACAAGGAGGAGGAGAAAGGAGGAGGAGAAGTATGAGCCGGACAACATCATGTGATGATTTAAATTTCTTCACCTTGTTCACAGACAGAGAGAGGAAAAAATACCAACAAAATTTGTGCTTTAAAACCTGAACCTAGCTCTCCTATGGAATTTTGGCTAACTTATAGAATACCTTTGGGAAAACCCCACAATTTTCAAATTACCGTTTGAAGGAAGACAAGTTTACTCTGTGCTTGTGCCTGAAGGGTTTACCACAGTGAATGTCTGAGATGAATGAATAAGAACGCACAGAATGCACAAATAAATATGCCACCCTGAAGCAATAAACTTCATAAAGTGTGAAGCTTTGCAAATCACTAGACATACAAAATTAGAAAATGGTATTCAGCATTAAATACATGAAAACATAGAAAGTGGTAATAAAATCATAATACGTTTCAGAACAATAACGTGGAGCCTCCATATCTGAAAATGAGGATAAAACTGGAAACAGATTTAAATACTGATAGACATGATTAGAAACCTAGAAGGTGATGCTCATAAGACCACCTAGAATGCTGTCAGAGATGCTGACTAGATGAAACACCCGAAGGAGTTGTTACTAGCTAGAAAGACCAGCTTTCTATTCAGAAGATAGATAGATTTTTATTAAAAATTACAGGCTGAAGTAGGAAATAGGGTGAGGAAAAGTCCATCTGCAGAAAGATTACAAACAGCTAAACATTCTTCAAAGCTGTTTAAAAGAATGAACTTTAGATTTTGGTAGGATGATGGAATCTGAGACGAATAAACAGATTAATACAGCATAAAGGGCTAGAAAGCACAACAGTTCAATAGACCCAACTGTATACTGTTTGTAAGAGCAAAATTTATTCTCCCCACCCCCGTGTGTGTGTGTGTGTGTGTGTGTGTGTGTGCGCGTGTGCGTGCACATGGTACTTTACACATGCGAAGCATACTCCCACTGCTAAACTATACCTTCATCCCCCTAAAAGCATAACTAAAATGTAAAGATGAATAAAAGTTGAAATTTTTTAAAATAATTAAGTGACAAATACTGATTAAAATACTGGTGTTGTTGAATAAATATCAATTGGATAAAGTAAAAAACAAGAAGTATTGTCGAAGATATTTTATAATGCTAAAAGGATCAATTATTATTATTATTATTATTATTATTTTGGCTTTTTGAGGATCAATTCAAGGGCAGGTATGAAACTGTAATAACATTTATTTAATATTATTTCAAATTGCATGAGAGCAAGTTGGCAGAGAATTAATGAGGGCAGCACCTTGGAGATATTCTGCATATTCTGCAGGTAGGCTGAGTGAGCATTTTTTTCTTTTTCTTTTTTTGCCTTCAGGGAAATAAAAAGAAAGATACCTTTGTCTGAAAAGACTATAACTAACATTTGAGATAGGATGTTGTCAGTGCCTCCAGAACCTGCCAGGAGGCCAAGCTGGGACTGGGGTAGGTGTCAGCTTGTGCAACAGTGAAGGAAAAATACTCGGAATCACTGACAAAAATGATGAGGGAGATTTTCAGATAGAAGAAGACAATCTCATAAAGAAACTCTGAAAGACAGTCATGAATAAAAAGCAAAAGAATACAATTACATTTTAATAGAAGAACAGCATCCTGGGTGGTAAATATGCCTTATGAAGGCTAAATATGAAAAAATTACACAATACACAAGTCAAAGTGAAATACAGGGGTAAGGCTGCAGCATTTTTGAATTTTAAGAATGAGGTTTCAAATGTTAACTTATAAAATACTACATTCAATAGGGAATATTAGTTTAAACCTACTAAATATTAGTTTATAACTACTAAAAATGGTTTAAATTTCTGTAAAACTAGTGAGATAGTAGGAGGTAGTATAAGAAAAGCCACTTACTTGAAAGCAGAGCAAACAGGAACATGAGAGGAAATTACACTACAGAAGAATTGAGAAATACAAATGTAAGAATAAAATAATAAATGTAAAACCAATTTTAGTAATGCTGGTTTTCATTGAAAAATGATCAAATATTTCAATTTTAAAAAAGCAAAATGTTGGGCTAGTTTAAAAATAACTGCATGGTGGTTTTAAGAGACATGGGGTTCATTTCATTTATGAGTTTGAAAAATAAAAAGATGAAAAATCAGTTAATGAAAATTCCAATGGAAAGAGAATCATTTCAGTAATGCTAGACCTGGACTATTCATTTTAATGTAACGAGTTTGCTTAAAGATCAGTGTTCTCTCCTCATAATAAAATATCTAGCTTAACAAGAAGTCAGAACATTCTAAGTATTTATGGTCTTATCCAAGCAGAGCCAAGGAGTAGAGGGGGAAAGGGCAGCAAGTGGGATGCCCAGCAGGGAGCACTAATCAGACTTGCTTTTCTGGCTAACTAGCTGAACCAGTGGTTTGGGGGGGGGGGGGGCGGAAATAGGGAATTCTGTACTATGGATCCTCAGCGAGAAAGTGTCACTTTAACGAGATGGAGAGAGATTGCTTTAGACCAAGACATCCCATTAAATAGGGACAAAG
>CM052703.1:117351948-117376525 GCA_028551405.1 Uromys caudimaculatus | reverse complement strand
CCCCCTGCAAGTGAGATCGGGAAGTTTCGGAGTCTTTCTGTTCCCGGGTTCTCAGGCCCGGGATCCCGGCAGATCCGGGCAGGTCTGGGCGAGAGGTGCTGCTCCCCTCAACCCCACTCACGGTCCTTCCAAGTTCCTGTGAGCGCATTTTCTATTTTTGACACAGCTATTACTTTACTTAACAAAAATATAATTATTATTTTTATGAAGAGCAAAGCCTAAGTAGGTAATAAGTAAGTGATTATTTTTCCAAACTAAAACCGCTAAGGACTAGGACCTTGACTCAGTCAGTAGAATGATCATTGCATAAGTTTGAGGATCTGAGTTCAGATTCCCAGCACCCACAGTTTTAAAAAGCAGATGTGGTGGTATGCATCAGAGTTCTTGTGCTGGGGAAGCAGAGACAGGAAAATTCCTAGGCCTCACTGACCAGCTAGGCTTGTTGATCTGTGAGCTCCAAGTTCACTGAGAAAACCTGTCTCAAAAATTAAGATGCAGAATGACTGAGAAAGACATTTAATATAGACCTTCAGAGCACACACACACACACACACACACACACACACACACAAAATGCACACACATATGCATGTAAAAAATACCGTCACTCATACAAGAACCATAAGTTCCAATGCCAATAATTTAAACAGGTCTCTCCCCACTCTGCTGCATCTCCATATATGCATAATTTTTGGTTTGTTTGTTTGCCATCTCAGACTTCAGGATCTTATTTTATTTCTCAAAAAATGGTCATTTCATCCGTTGTGATTATACCAAACAGCACATTGCTGTTATATTAACCACAAAAGAGGACCCTGGTTTACAACAACATATCCCCATTGTACTGTTTTCCAATAAAGCCTCCATCATTTAATTCAGATGCTCCAAAATAAAAGGTAAATTAGATTGAAGTGGCTATTTCTGGAGAATCAAAGCAATTATCCAAGCCAGATTTTACATGAGAAAATTTGTAGAGAATTCAGTATTACTAGTTTTATCTAGACAGATCTTGAAATGTCTGAGTTGTAGTTGATACTCTGAGATAAAGGGAGGAAAGTAAAATAAGTTTTACAAAGCACATGTTTTTTTTTTTTTTTCAATTGAAAATCTTCAAAACTTGTTTCTTTGGATTAGAGTGTAATTCAGTGTAGAATGCTTGTCTAGCACTCATGAGACTCTGGGTTTGACCACTTAACATCAGTAATGAAAATGATTCCTCTGCCTTGTCCTATTTTCTGTGGTATCGTGAGCCAGAAATCCAAAAAGTTGCTGATTGAAGAATCCTAATTTGAACACGGTAGAGAAACAGAAGTTTCATAGCCCTTGAAGACCATAGAACTTTCAGCAAATTGTTAGATGTTGAAAGAATTAGAGAAAGAAGTGAACTGAACAAGGAGTAAAGGAAGGACTTGAATGACTCAGTATAGAAAGTAGAAGCAAGCATAAGAGTCCTGGTGGGGCTGAAGAATGCCGGTGATGGAGATTGCCCAAGAGGCTTGGAGCCAGAAGGACTTATGACGAGAACATGGGATCGTTGAGTACATGAGAGGTGTGTGGCCCATGGCAGTGGGGCTGGCTATCAATGCCAGCTGGAGCCAAGGTACACGAAGAAGGTAGAAATAATGCAAGCCCTGTGTGAAGCTGTCCACTCGAAAGTGGAAACCAAAGATAATGGCTGGGATTGAGGGGGAGAGAGAGGTTTTCACCCAATTGCCAAATTATTTGATAATCATTTAAGAGTACCAAAAGATCTGGGAAATACCAAGGCTGAGAAGACAGGAAGATAACCCAAGAGATGAGCATGGAAAACTTAGCTGATGTGATGTTTGTGATGGAGCTGTTTGGGCTTCTTATAGTCTAAACTACTTCTCAATTTTCAAAAGTTCAAATTCTGGACAAGATGAGATCAAAACCTGGCCACATACCAAGCCAATTGTACCAAGATACCTCACACATTTTCAGTAATAAATGTGTCCTACAATCAATATGTTCATTTCACATATTTACTAAATGGATTTTCAAGTGTTCATTAGAACCAGAGATACATAAGTAGAAGTGTTGCAGAGGGAAACAGGGGTCTATCCAAGGGTCCTGAAAGAATGATATCTCAAGACAGGTCAGTCTCATGATATCATTCTTTCAGTAACATGCTAAGTACATACCTGTGCCTGGCCCTGGGCTGAATGGTTGATACTCCACTGTGGGTACTAGGGAAAACCATTTTATCTTTTCTTTACTGGAATTAAGTGTTTCCAGTTCCTCCTAAGTCTCCCAGTAGATTAGACCAAGTTAACACTTGGCAACTAGAAGGAGGGCCATGGAACGCAGAAGCTAATCAACAGAACTAGAAGCCTAAGATGACTTTCATCTGATCCAGACATTGGCAAGCTATGTTCCACATGTCAAATCCAGCTTGCTGCCTATTTTTCATGGCCAGCAAACTAAGTGTAAAATGTGAAGACAATTAGTCTTCAGAGAATAGTTGCCTGATTTTGCCTATTGGCACACAAACACAAGACAATAATTACTAACTGGATTCATTTTTTTAAAGTCTAAATATTAGACGAAGCCATAGTGAGGCCATGTGGCTACCTGAAGCATTGCTGTTCTCTCGGAGTGTCCATTTCTTGAACTTGGACAACTTTTTAGGAGTGATGCCATCCAACTCCAGCTCTGACCCTTTCCTTTGGCACAACACAAGGAATGGGTATTTGCAACTCCCCCAACAATGTCAAATAGTTTCCTTTGGCAATCTGGGCTTCATCAGCTTTCCATGCTAGCTCTCCAAGACTTTAGACCTAAGCATCCTGTTCTTTCAGCAGGTTTCTATAAACCCTGCCACTTACCGATTCTGTGCACTCTAGGATACCTCAAGAAATAAGGTACATGAGAAGCTAATGAGCAAATATCTCTAGACTTTTGGGAATGGAGACAGACCTTGGTTATAACCACTTAATCCCACTGCAGTGGCGTGCAAGTAGCAACAGGAACTGAAAATCAGGGTCTGGACCTTTGTCTCATCAGGTAAGAACTCACACTGCTCTTGCAGAGGACCACACTTCATTTCCCAGAAGAGCGAACGCCCTCTTCTGGCTACTGAGGGCATTGTATTCATGCGCAAACACACACAGAGACACACAGATACACATGCTTAAAACTAAATATAAATTCTTTCAAGAATATCTGAAAATGACCCTGTCAGGATGTGTTGCAACAAAACCTTATCTACTGGAACTAGAAAACAGGCTGGCTCTGGTCTATGGCTGTCAAAACCTGACCTAACTTGTTCTTAGCTGTTCTAACTCAAGTTTTTATCATATGTCGGAATTTCAATTTCTATTATAAAATTTTAAAAATGGGTGTATATGAAATGGTACTGTCTTAAATATGTACACAGATAATATAATCAATAAAGTAGTGGTTTAGGGGAGAAATGTAACCCCTCACATAGCACAGATTAAGTTGAATCCCCAAAAATATATTTGAGTTTTGAATCTTTCCAATGACCACAAAAGCCTTCACTTTTATATCAGAGAGGTTTATAAAGCAGCTTGTTGTCAAATGTCACCTTGAGCAAGCAGGACATTCTTCAAGTATGTGTTCTCTGTTGCACACTCTTTAGCATGTTCATCTAGAAAGACTCTTTGTCTAAAACAGTTCATGTTGCCTCTGAGGCATTTTAGCTTATGGCCTATGATGGGCACTTCTCTGCCATGCCCAGCTAGGGTGTCACTTTCCACCAGGGCCAGTCAGAATTTTCTTTAGAGATGCTCTTCCTGGATTTCAGTTTTAAATGCTTATCCAAATGAGGTCACAAGACCCAAATGAGGTCAGAAAAATCTTCAGGGTCGTGCTCCTTCCTAATAGATGAGCTGCAATGGAAACCACTCAGAGCTGACATTCCAGAGGAATGAATTCCGTGTTTCTAATCATTAAAGTCAAAATTATAATTGATAGCCCTCGGCTCCACTGTTCATGAGATTTAACTCTTCAGAGGTCACCATAGATGCAGCCTATTAAATAATGCAAGCCAGACAATGCTGACTGAATAAAACCAAAATGTCACTCTAGGTTTAAACTGATTTTCTTATTTGAGGACCTCTTTGCTTGCAAATCAGAATTGCCTTATATTCTCACGTCTGAAGGAGGTTGGCCTTCCCAGGATTAGTTTTAACAATGCCAATTGATGAGAAAGGTTTGTGTTGGGTCATGGAATGGTCTTCTCTCCCAGACTTGAATTATTCATAAGCATTCCTGTATGTTGTTTCTTGCCTGACACTATAGAGGGTGAAAATAGGGGAGAAGGTAACCAGCTGCACACAATTTACCTTCTGGAACACACTAGCAGTTAGAAGAGAGTGGGTTTGAAGGGGGTGGATTAATTGCAGAAATTTAGATCAATAACTCTTGAAGCTAAACACCTAACAGCTGAGGATGATCTAGTTTTAATGTTATCTACCATTCATTTTGACAAGCTGTAACCCTACACACACACACACACACACACACACACACACACACACACACACACCCCTTTTTCTGTCTCTCCCCTACCCATCTCTTGGAGGGCATTAATCAACAGCTCACTCACACTAACCAGAAGCTCTACCACTGAGCTGCAAACCCCAGCAAGCTGTGTACACTTTATGCAAAGCTAAGAGGTTATAAACATGCCAGTTCTTCTGATCATGAATATGGTTGTTTTGGCTGCCTCTTAAATGACGTAGGATGTAATGACTACCTGAACATGAGCAGGTGTGTCATCAGGAAGGTTCAACCCAAGAAGACCTGTACAACTCCATCCTAGCCCTCTAGGCTCTGACACTGGGGTATATCCCACATAGAAATCTAGACTGTTCTTCTAGAAAACCAACAATGTTGTCTTAGTCAGAGTTTCTACTCCTGCACAAACATCATAACCAAGATGCAAGTTGGGGAGGAAAGGGTTTATTGAGCTTACACTTTCATGCTGCTGTTCATCACCCAAGGAAGTCAGGACTGGAACACAGACAGGTCAAGGAGCAGGAGCTGATGCAGAGGCCATGGAGGGATGTAACTCACTGGCTTGCTTTCTTCTCCTGACTTGCTAAGCTGGCTTTCTTATAGAGCCCAAGACTACCAGCCCACAGATGGTACCACCCACAAGGGGCCCTCCCCCCTTGATCACTAATTGAGAAAATGCCTTACCACTGGATCTCATGGAGGCATTTTCTCAACTGAAACTCCTTTCTCTGTGATAACTCCAGCTTGTGTCAAGTTGACACAAAACCAGCCAGTACAATGTCAAGGCTCTTTTTCAGTTTTCAAATAAGAATTTTATATGCAGAGCACTTTCTTTGAGGGAAACATTCCATGCATCAGGGAGCAGTCAGGCTGCTGCACTGAAGTGGGTACAGAAAAGGAGATAATAAAACCGCCATTTTCTTGGGAACGGAGAATGCCTAGGTATGCTCCCTGACCTCTGTGATGTACACAGCTCTCTTTGAGAGTGTCCAGAGTGGGAGAGAATGATGAATAACAGGAAACACACAGAAGATTATTGGATACCAAATGTAATTGCTAAAATTAATCTTGTAATTTAGAAGAAAGAGCAGCTTACACCAACATCTGCAGTGGGAAATTTCTCGGTCTTCATTCTCCTTACTATATAAATACCTATAAGGAACCAGCTGCTTTCTCTATGCCTAATGGCAACATTATTATAGTCATGTAATCTAGGGTCAAGGAGACGCTGTCCCTGGTCCTCTGGGACCTTATTATATTCTCAGCTTTGTAGAACAGCAGAATTTTATAATTTTTCTTTTTGACAAAAAGAAAATGTATCAGCTTATTGAATAATGCAAATTTTATGTGAGGAATTTAGCCAAGAGAAATATCCAGGGAAAACCCTGCCTAAATTCCAAGTACAGTCAAACAAAAGAAAAGAAAGTGGAAGAGAGGAAGAAAAGAAAGACACCATAACCTGTGACCTTATTACAAAATGCAAAAGGATAGCACATCTTAAAAGCAAAAATACAAACAAACAAAAAATAGGAGAAAGAAAGGAAAGAAGGAAGGAAGCAAGCTGTCTAAAATTCAATTCATCTGTTCATGTTGCTAATTAAGGCTATGTAGACAGTGGCCTTACAAGTATGGCATTCCTTGAAATGGGGAGAGAAATGATGACTGACCCTCAGGATAGCCAATGAACGGACCAAACATGCTCTGATTATGTGTCCAATTACCCAAAAGTTTGTTATTCCAAAATTGAATTCTTTCCTGCTGAAGTCCAATGCTAAGTAATTAAGTGCAGAACTGTACGGTTTCATCACAGCACAAAATAGCAGAGGTCATGGAAAGTGTTGTGCTCCCCCGCCATTAATATTCCACTGGTGTTGGAATAGATTAGCAGAAGTGCACAGCAGGTTAGGATTGCCAGATTCTTTTCAGCCCCACATAATGAACGTGGGGAGAGTGACTTGAATGTCTAATGTCAGTCACTGAGCAGAAGGGGAAGAAATCCTCCTGCCTGCTCCCAGGGCTTTGAAAGAACTGTTTATCTCATGAATTTTCACTCACTTATAATCATACCTACTGCTGTAAATTGCTAATAATTGTCAAGCTAAATGAACTCAGCTTTTCTCCCTTGAAAATTCCTCCTTTTATTTGCTGTCACAGAACCTCCACATCGTACCTTTTTTGACTATGGAAATTCAGCTCAGCCTGCCTGTCAGGGGGATTCAGATCCATCTCCATGTTAATTCTTCCCTTGAGTAGAGTATTCAGGTATGGTGATTTTCACTTCTTTTTATTTTATTTTATTTTTTACTTATTAATGTGTATTAGTCATATAGTGGGAATGTGATATATTTCTACACATGCATATAGTGCTAGCTGCATTGAGACTGACAACCCTTTGCCACCATCTCCACCCTCCTCAAATTTCAAAAAAACTATGACAATTCTACTTTCATGTCTAGATTTCCAGCTTCTCCATATGAATGACAACAGGTGGCCCAACTCTTGCTCTGGCTGCTAATTTCACTTCATGTCTTCTACCTCATTCCATTTAGCTATAAATGACAAGCTTATGTACTTCTTTATTGTACTGGCTAGTTTTGTGTGCCAACTTGACACAGGCTGAAGTTTCACAGAGAAAGGAGTTTCAGTTGAGAAAATGCCTCCATGAGATCCAGTGGTAAGGCATTTTCTCAATTAGTGATCAAGGGGGAAGGCCCCTTGTGAGTGGTACCATCCCTGGGCTGGTAGTCTTGGTTTCTATAAGAAAGCAGGCTGAGCAAGCCAGGAGCAGCAAGCAAGCAAGCCAGTAAGCAGCATTCCTCCATGGCCTCTGCATCAGCTCCTGCTCCTTGACCTGCTTGACTTTCAGTCCTGACTTCCTTGGGTGATGAACAGCAGCATGGAAGTGTAAGCTCAATAAACCCTTTCCTCCCCAACTTGCATCTTGGTCATGATGTTTGTACAGGAATAGAAACCCTAACTAAGACATTTATGTTTGAATAACCCAGCAGTGTGTGTGTGTGTGTGTGTGTGTGTGTGTGTGTGTGTGTGTGTGTGTGTATTCACACATTCACATGGTGAGTCACACATGTACACATGAATACACAAGCACACTGCTTTCTTTCTCCAACCATCTATTATTAGACACCTAGGCTGATTCTGTACCTTGGCTTTTGCAAACAGAGTCTCAGTTTCACCTTTTCAGGCTAATGACAAAAGTCCAGAGCCATTTGCAACACTCTTCTATGTATTATTATGCATGAAGGGGGGGGGGCAGAGAGAGACAGAGACAGAGAGACACAGAGAGAGAGAGAGAAAGAGAGATTGTACACTTAATTAAGGGATGGAAAAGGAAGAAAGTTACTAGCCCCAGGATGAAAGATTGATCTATCTGGACTGCTCAATGAACAGGGAGGTGCTGAAGTCACCTTTTCATGAGCATTTACATGGGACATAAATCTCTTTACACCATTTGCCAATTTTAAAAACATCCATCCACATATTTCTTCCCCAAATGTCATTCTCACCAATTCTTTGTTCAAGCCCTTTCCAAGTCCCTGACCATTCATGCAATTCATTGACTACAGCCCATGAATCAGTGAACAATTATATATCTGACCATATCCCTTCCAGACAAAATGTATAACTATGTATACTGCCTCAAGTTCTGTCCACTGTGAAGATTTCTTCATGGTGTCTTTTGGGATTTTCTAGAAATGGGTTGTAATGCTGTAGTTATTCACTGCCTAGTATGCAGAACCATCAGTAAACCAGGCCTTAGTCTTCTTTTCCTCAGTCAACCAATTATAGGGTATACCTCATACAATTACAGGTCCATGCTTGGGAGAAGAAGATATTGTAACAGGAGTAGAAACAATAACCATTTGGACTACTTCTCCAGGTAACTTTCTTGTGGCCTCAGGACCAGCTTGGGCCCAGTGAATGAATATAAGTGAATATATATATATATATATATATATATATATATATATATATATATATAGTGTGTGTGTGTGTGTGTGTGTGTGTGTGTGTGTGTGTGTGTGTGTGTGTGTGTGTGTCTGTATGTGTCTGTGTGTCTGTGTGTCTTGATAATTTAGGACTGGAATCCCAGAAAATTCCTATACAGCTGCTAGTCTCCAGTCTACATAAGAATCCTGAAAAAGTAGGTTCTAATATAAACAATGGAATTCCTTAGTAACCTGATAGATGAATGAGCAGGATAGTTTTATAGAGGGTCTTCTGGCCCATGTAGGATAGCTCTTCTCATCTCAAATAATCCAATGAAGGCAATTCCTCACAAGGATACTAGCTGTTTGGTTGTAGTTGATTCCAGATGTAGTCAAGTTGACAACCAAGATTACCCATCACACTCAGGCAATGTTTGTCTCAAAGACTTGAGTTTTTCTTCATGCAGCATAGCAGTTATACTCCAATCCCTCCCTCACAAGCTAAATAAATGTATGACTTTTCATTAGATCTTTCTGCTTAGGCATGCTTCTTTGTCTACATCAGGCAATGCGACACTCAAATTCTATGACATTAGCTAGTGTTGAACTGAAAGGTGTATCAGAGTAACCTATCGATGTCTCACCACCTCCATCAGATCACTGTTTCTTTTGTCTGGATGCATTTCGATGGTCCATGTGCACTGCTCTATATCTGTGTGCTGTTAGCCAGGAAAGCAAGAACTAACACCCCTTAGAAGTAGCCCACAACAAACCAATGGCTTTCAGGATTTGGTAAACAAACTCCCTTCCTCTCTGCTTCTATTGCAATGATTCCAAACCTTGTGTTAAACACAATTGCTCTACTCTCTGGATGAAATATCAGTGGCCCAGAGAGTGACTCTTCACAGGGCACATTCTATTCATTGCCTTGCCTTCCCTGTATCACAGTCTCCCTCTGTGCAGTCCAAATGAACTATTTATATTAAATGAAGTCTCAGGGTAGGCTTCTGAGGAAATCTGAACTGAGACACACATATTAAACTAAATAGAAAGTAATGTTTCAAGCATTTCTATCTCTTCACTTCTTTTCATTTCTTTTAAACTCTAGAGAATAGATGGGTAAAGACTCAATATCCAGGGAGGTGTCTGGATAAATTGTTTCTTATTACCTGGCTGTCTTCCCGGCAGAGAAAATAGCCTAACATATCAATGAAGAAAAACACTGTGTGGCTGCCTCATGCACCCAGGAAGTGTTTCATATACCTTCGTATGACAGCATGCTGTGCAATCCAGAAAGTCTGCAGAAGAGCCATGGCTTGTGATTAACCAGCAATGGCAGTGGTACAGCTCTGAGAGCCATTGAAAAGAAAAGAGACAGATGAGAAGTTGCAGCTAACAACCAAGGCGTCCTTTCTGTTCATAAAAAGTAACAATCTTGCGATCCTGAAACACAATGTATTAACATTTTTTCTTACTTAATTTATATATGCATTGATGCTAGAAAACTGTATTTCCCCAATTAGCAACACCCAAGCAGACAGCTGTTGAGCCTGAACAGTTGGAATGTGGCTGGTTTGAAGAGATGTAAGAATAAAACACAACGTTGTTTAGAGGCCTAGGACAATGAAAAGTATGTAAGATGTTTTATTAACAACTTTTATATTGATTCCATGTTGAACTTAGAAGACTTTGGCTATGCTAGTTTAAATATTTTATTTTCATTTCTTTTATGAAGTTTTGTGTTTTGTCTATGTATAAATGTGTACAGCACATGCATGCCTAGTGCCCATAACGGCCAAAGAGAGCATAGAATCCCCTGGAATCAAAGTTGTGGATGAATGCGAACTGCTATGACAATCGGGAAATGGAACCTTGTTTCTCTGGAAGAGAAGCAAGTTCTCTTAAGCACTGACTTACTATTCGAGCCCTGAATAGGTTAGTTTAAATACTCTGTTGCTAAAGTTCATTTGATATGGTTCCTTTCCCTTTAGTAATGCTGCAACACGTAATTTATAATTACCTACATGGCTCATATTGTGTGTTATAATATATAATATAATTTTATTAGACTTAACTTGTTTTTATTATGCCATGGTAACATGTAACTGACTCCTCAATAAATAAAACTTCTTTCACTCATAAGGAAGTAGAGGATGTTGGGAGTTCTTCACCTGGTCTAAAATGATTTGACATGGAAGAAATATGAGCTCTATCTATTCACATCCCACTGTCAGAACTTATAAAATGCCAACTGCCAAAGAGCAGGGTGAGGGCAAAGAAAATGTCACCGTCCGGTGAGTCAGATGATGTGTTATAATGAATAGCAGTGTCCACTCTGAATGTCTGCCACAATAGACACAGCTTGATGGCCTTTAAAGCACCAATATCATTCATTCCAGACCAGAGCGTAACAATATAAATATGTTCTGGCAGTACTGCAAGATGTTAGCTCTCATTGACATCTTTACAAGCACCCCTCAAGCCTCCTTTCCAAAAGATTCTGAAAACGGACAGATGTGCACTGTCAGGTGAGACCATGTACCTGCTATAGATCTGCTAAGTTAAATGCACAGATGGCAAATTTTCCTGGCCACTCAATTTTTGTCTGGCAGGATCCTCTGCTTTGATATGAATTTCAGTTGAATAAAATGAGATCAAATACCACTTGGTAAAGGCCAGACAATGGCTCTGACAGAACATGAAAGGTGAATTCTAAAATCTAATTATCAGGTAGATGTTGGAACACTGAGAAGGATGCCCTCTCTCAGGAACAAAGCCATATTTAAACATATTCCAAATTACGATTTGATGATGGTTTATCCTTAGTAAGCTTTGTAGTACCACAAAACAATTGCTAAAGTTAAGTCATAAAGAAGCCAAGTTTCTCTCACTGTTTGGCAGGCTGAAAATCCCAAATAATGCAGCCTTACCAATTTGGTTTCTGATAAGGTTAAAGATGGTAACACATAACAGAACAAGTATGTGTAAGAAGCAGTGGCCATAGCTTAAGCCCAAGTACTTCTCTGTTGCTATGATAGAATTACATGGCCAAATGTTACTTACACAGGAAAGGAGTTATTTTGGCTTTTGGTCTCAGCACGCAGCAGGAAGCTAACCAATCATATTTCATCTATATGCAGGAAGCAGAAAGAACAGAAAGTAGAGTGATGCTTATATGCTCTCAAACCCATGCCTGGTGACATACTTCTGCCAGCAAGGCCCCACTTCCTAAAGCTTTTACAACTGCCCTGAAAACACTGCCACCAACAGGGAGCCAAGTCTTCCTGTACATGAACACTTGGAAAATGTATCTCATTCAAACCACCATACAAAGGAAAGAGTGAAAGGGAAGGTTCACACAATCATCTTTGAAGAGACTGCTGCCTCTCCCTATGAAGTACGAACAAGTCACTAAACCCCATTTCTTAAATTTTCAACCACTTCAAGATAACATTACCCTGGGGACCAAGCTTTCACCATGAGCGCCATTGAAGGAGCCAGTATTCCACCTGTGGTAGAGGGATGGAACCACTGTCATTCTCAGACTCACAAATCCTGTCCTTTAAGAATAAAACAATAAATGGAAAATTGTAACTACTTGGTACATCAAAATTTTTAAAAAAAACAATGTCAGGGAAACCTCAGAATTATTTCTAAGGCACAAAGACTTGAGGAAACACCAAGTTTTATAGATTTTGACCAAGGAGAATCGCATATTAATTAATTAATTAATTAATTAATTAATTAATTCACTTTACATTCCAATTAATTCAATTTACATTACATATCAGCCCCTCCTCTCCTCCTCCTACCCCCTCACACAGATCCTCCCCTATCCCCACGCCCCCTCTCCTCTAAGAAGGGGAGCCCCTTTCCCCTATATTGCTCTCCACCACCACTCACCACCCACCACCCACCCCACACATCAAGTCACTGCAGGACTAGGTGACTCCTCTCCCACTGAGGCCAGAGGAGGCAGCCTAGTTAAGGGAATGAGATCCATAGTCAAGCAACATATCCAGGGATAGCCCCTGCTCCAGTTGTTGGGGGACCAGCATGAAGATCAAGCTGCACTTTTGCTACACGTGGGGGGGGGGAGTTGCTAGGACCAGCCCATGTGCACTTTTTGGTTGGTGGTTTAATCTCTAGGAGCCCAGGTTAATTGACACTGTCGGTCTTCCTTTGAAGTCCTTGTCCTTTTCAGGTCCTTGAATCCTTCACCCCAACCCTTCTATAAGACTCCCACAGCTCCATCTCATGTTTGGGTATGGGGAGAATGAATTTAAATCTGCTTGGCTGCGACACTGCTAGGTGTAGACATTTCAGATTAACAGTGACCTGGCATGCTTCTTTTTCGGTGTTTTTGTGACTGAGACACCTGCCTTCATGGGATTTCTCAAGAGTATACACGAGAGAATTGAAATGAGATTTCAAACAGTAAAGTACATGTACATCCATTTGGATGCCCCTCTAAGATGACTTTCCAGAAAGCCTGGAGTATCTTCAGGATGTCCCCACACACTTGAGTACAGACGGATTCATATTGTTGTGTCTTCCCACTTATAGTGTGTGCATTTCCCCTAGTAACTGTCAGAGTGTGCTTATATTTGTAAGTTTTCAATAGCATTTCTCAGTGTCTCATAGCATAAGGCGCCGTCTGATTGGGTTAATGCAGTGTCTTTATTTCCTATTTAAAATTATTCCCCATTTTGTCTTAGGCATTGATATACTGAGGAGGAGAGAAAATTTAAATTAGTCCTAATAATTCAAGACAGTATGAAAGATCTAATCAAGCCAATGATCTGCCTTTCATTTTAAAAAGTTAATGAAGATAATTTCCCTTTCAAGGTTTTCTTCAAATGCTAATTCATTTTTACTGAAAGGTATTAAGATTTTTATCTAAATAGAACAAATTAATCAACTGTCTGGCCAGAAACATCTGCCATGCATATATCTACAAGTATTTTTTTTTCAAAAAATTCTACATTTATGAAGGAATCTTCTATTGCTTGTGACTTTTCAATATTATAACAAAAGTAGCTAGGCATATCCTCCACTTCAATGACTCCAAATAAATGATGAACTTCTAGGTATGTAAAAGGCAAATTTACAGGTATATAGTCAATATGTGTCATATTGACGAATCACAAACTGTTTATTACAAACATAGTTCCAAAACTGGTACATAACCTCCTTTTAAAAAAAATAAGAATCTAGAAAAAGAGTCTTAACAGTCGTATTTCACTCTCAATTTTTGGGTTAAACTCTATCGTTCATATGCCTTTTTATTTAAAACTGCAAACTATACCAAGAGTCTAGTCTTCAAGGGGTTATAGACAAGAGTGCAGTGTTTCGATGTAAATCCACAGCTAATACCAGAAAACCTAAGCTGTATAAAGTTGTAAGATGATACAGTTTCATGTCAATTCAACACACACTAGAGTCATTTTAGAAAAGGGCACTTGAGGAAATACCCCCACCAAATTGGCCAATGACAAAGCCATGATGTGTTTTCTTAATGCCTGAAGTGGGAGAGCCCAGCCTGATGGCTCCACCCCTGGGATGGTGGTCCCGGGTACTGTAAGAGAGCAAGCTGAAGAAACCATGAGGAGCAACCCAGTTAAAATCAGTCTTTCATTGGCTCTGCATCAGCTCCTACCTTCAGGTTCCTGCCCTGTTTGAGTTTCTGTCTCAACTTCCCTAAATGATGGACTGTGATGTGGAACTGTAAGCTGAAATAAACCCTTTCCTTCCCAAGTTGCTTTGGTCATGGTATTTTATCACACTAATAGAAACCCGGGGAGAGGCATAGTCAATGGAGTCCAGGACAGGAAGCATGGAATTATGGGAGATGTGCCATAAAGAAGAGGAGAGAAGTTCTTGCCATTTCTTTAAAGTACTCATCCTAAGCAAAATATAATTGCAAGTGAGTTTTAGTGCACTGGGTGGAGAAAGTACACATTTATATCCCTTTGTATTCCCCAAACACACTTGAGTGTGCTGGCAAGGAGAAAGAAATCCAATAAATGTTTGTTTACTTAATGTTTATCTTTTTTTCTATTCTTAACTATGTCTTTGTCACTGCGTGCCTAAAACAAAATGAGACAGAGTCCCTGCTTTCTTCAAGGGGTTATAGTCCCTATGTGGTTTCTAAACAATAAAATATGCAATTAGATTACACCATGGTTATAAAAACAAATTACAAAAAAATAGTTATATTTCTATATGCAAGCAACAAAGAACTTCAGAATAAAATTCAGGGAAAGATTCCATTAGCAACATGATCAGGAACAATAGCAACCACAAATCCTTAAGAATAAATTCAACAAGAGACAATTTGTACTCTGAAAACCGAAAAATATTGTTTAAAGAAACTTCGAAAGAATTAAACAAATCACAGTCAAAGATCAAACAACTTAATGTTTTGTTTTGTTTTGTTTTTTTCTTGTGGCGGCTGCTGTTGTTTCCTGTTGCTGCTGAGGCCAGAGACTGCATGCAGCGTCGTGCTAGGAAACCATGACAATGTGGAGTAATCCCAATCCACAGCCCCTCTTTTTTTTGGGTTGGTTGGTTTTTTGTTTTGATTTTTAAGACAGAATTTCTCTGTGTAGCCCTGGCTGCCCTGGAACTCTCTCTCTCCGTAGACCAGGGTGACCTCGAACTCACAAAGATCCACCTGCCTCTGCCTCGCAAATGCTGGGCTTAAAGGTGTGTGCCACCGCTGCCTGACTCAGCATCCTTAATATTATTAGGATGGCAAGAATTTTCAAATTGATCTTCCAAGTCATGTTACACAGAAATGTTTTTTCGAATTTTAGCAAGGTATTCCTAAAAGTCTTCTGTGCATTCACGTGTACAAAGTAAGTACCAAAATCTTGAAAAGGGAGAAATAAAGATGGTGAATTCACACATTCTTACCTAGAATGAAGCTACAGTAGTCAATCCAGTATGCGGCCCACATAAGACAGACATCAGTATTAAATTTGCAGTGCAGAAACAAATACTCAGGTTTATTTATTAACAAACAAGCTAACGGAATTGGAAGTCCAGTAAAATTTATTTTTGAAAAGTAAGCTAGGATGAGTTAATGAAGGAAACACTCATCAACAAATGGTGCTGAGATAACTAGATGTCAAAAAATATGTGCGACATAGTGACTATAGCTGATAATGATGTGTGATAACCTTGAAAATGTTCAAAGAGCATATTTTAAGTGTTTTCACCACAAAAATAATACATACGTGAAATAATGTATGTGTTCACTCAAGTCACCCATTCTACAATGTATACATATTTCATAACATACTGTACAACTATGTGCAATTTTATTTACCAATTAAAATTAACCAGCTAAAATTTAAACTAGAATGACTTGGAATCTCTGCTCATACCATTAAAAAAACAAAAACAAACAAAAACAAAAAACAAAAAAACTACCTCAGAATGAATCTTAGATCAAACCAGAAACTACGAAAACTTAGAATAATAAAAGAAAAATTTCATGAATTGGCCCCAGGAAATGTGTTCTTAACTATGACACTGAAAGCACAAGTCATAGATATCATGTGCCACATAACAATATTTGGTCATCAGATGAATGTACACACGACAGTTTGAAATTCTATCATGAAGCATCTCACAGTCAGCTCATTGGTAAACATGCATCATAGGATTTTCTCACAGTAAAGAAATCACCTCACAATGCTTTTCTCAGACTATAGTCTCACTATTAAATGATCAACACTCTTTGTGTGTATGTGTGTGTGTGTGTGTGTGTGTGTGTGTGTGTGTGTGTGTGACTCCATCAGCTTTTAGAAATTGTGTTTCCATGGATATTATCAAGAAAGTGAAAACATAATCCACATAATGTTAAAACATATTTACAAATCCTATATCTCATAATCATTAGCTCCAGAAGATGGGTCTTAACTTTTTATAACTCAACAATGAAAAAACAATTATCCAATGAAATCTAGGAAAAAAATTTTCTATGGGAATTTCATCAGAAACAATATACATATGATCAGAAGCACTTGGAGAATTGTTAGTCTTATTAGTCACCAAGGAAATACAAACACATAGATGCCATTTCAATCCTGTCACAGTGGCTAACGTTTTCAAGGCAGGCAATGACAAGTGCTGGTGGGTTTTAAGCAATTGGATTCCTCATCTCTTAACATGTTTTCCTGGGCCGTTGATCCCAGCACTTTAGAGGCAGAGGCAGGCAGACCTCTGTGCATATAAGCCCAGCCTGGTTTACATATCTAGTTCTAGGCCATCCAGAGCTGTGTTGTGAGAACCTATCACAAAAAAATAAAATTAAAAAGAGCAGAGAAAATAAAACAAGAATGAGAAATGCAGAGACACCTTTGTATCCTTCCATGTTGTCAGAAAAAGTATGGAAGTCTTCCCCATAATGTGAGTGAGCAGGTGTGGTCCAAAGGACTCAACATGAATAACAAAGATTATCTTATTACTCAGGAAATTTCAGATAATTGGAAAATGCCTCTTAGGACCCAGGTTAAAACTCAGACTTCTCTTTCTGTGAGACCATTTTCTACAGTGTTCACAATTATATTTCAATAAAGCTATTATACCTTTCAAGTGACAGAGCAACAACTCCAATTCCTAATGCTGCCTACATGTGTTATAAAATGAAAACAGAACTGTAAGTCACTTTAAGGAAGTTTAGTCAGAGATTTCAGAAGGGTAATATATGCATCAACTATATTTCATTGTTTTTATTGAAATGGTGCCAATAAAATGAAAACCCAATTCAATGAGAATGAAAAAAAAAAAACAGAATGGCTACAGAATTGTGATGATAAAAATAAAGACAGACAGACATGGAACAAGAGATTTGTGCATTGTAAGAGGCTCCCTGCAAAGCACCAACCTTCCGATCGTGTCAAATGATAAGCTGTCAACAGTAAACACAGCAAAATAACGAATTCGTTGAAGGCACCATTACCAAACATGACCATGTTAAGAAAATTCATATGTAAAGTCTGACACTGCTGGGGGGAGTCTTTAAATATCTAGACTTTATAGACAGGAATTGTCCTAGAGTTAAGGCAGAACCATGTATCCAACTGAAAAGTAAGTAGCTCTAACCATTATGAAAGAAAGTCATTGCTCAGTGCATTATGAAACAAACCTTCATGAAGAATCCATTTGGAACAATTGAATTGTGTGGTCCCAAAGGAAATTATTTCAATCATTGATTCTTCTCACAGATATGAGGATAAATTCTAAGAACAATAACTTGGAGTAGACTCTTCTCAAGGACATTAATGTGTGTGTGTGTGTGTGTGTGTGTGTGTGTGTGTGTGTGTGTGTGTGTGTGTGTCCAGACACATGCATCACATGTACATACAGGTGTCCAGAGAGAACAGAAGAGTGTGTCAGATTCCTGAAACTGGAGTTATAGGTGGTAACTCTATGAGTTTCCTAGTGTTGCTACTAGCAACCACACTCAGGTCATCTGAAGGACCAGCAAGTACTCTAAAAAGCCAAGCCATATCTCTGGCTCTAAGGGCAGAACATTTAGCGACAAATTTCAGTTAGAAAATCAAGAGCCATATGAACCCCCTGACTTACCAGGAACTAAGGGACTTAGGAACACTTAGGCCAAGTGCCTCTTGTCTTCTTCTGAGTGGAGTTTATCTTCTCAGGAATGGTGTTTGCTCTTAAAAGTCAGCATAAAAGAGAAAGTTGAAGTGGAAATTTATGGTTCCTTTGGAGACTCAGTTGTATCATGTGATGTTTTTCTGGAAGCTGTCCTATGAGAGGATGTTTTGCTGAGGTAGACTCTTGAAAGGACACATGATGTTTGGAAAGAGTGTAAGTATAATCCAACAGATAGTGGATGACACTCTCACATTGGTTCATCTTGTAATCCTCGCAATGCTCTGGTGGTCATTGCTGATGATGTCTTGCATTGGTTCACCTTGCAATACTTCACTGGTCTTCACTGATCTACACTTGTTGTGACTCCATAGAGAGATGCATAGCAAAGAACTTCTCATGGTATTCCAGATGCTTCTTGCCACTTCTGCAGATTCATGCCAGTTTGACAGAGTCTCATGGTTTCCTCTGGATCAAGTCAATACTACTAATTTATGTTTGGTGGTTGTTGATTGGACTGCAAAGCCACTCCTGATTCATGTTTCCAATCTCCCCAAAGAACTACTTATAAACACGTCCACATCCCCCGTTTCCTATTATCCTTTCTTCTCCCCTATCTTTGATCATTGGGCTGGAAGGTAGGTTGAAGTGCTTAAGAACACTTGTTAAAGTAGGTTTTGAAAAACCTAAGCCTACAGAAAGTCTTTTGTAGAAGACCTCTCCTTTATGCAATCCCAAACGGCACTACTACAAATGAAAAACACTGACCAGAACAATCCTTGTAAAACAAAGTGTGCTTGATGAATTGTTGAAGTGATTCAAATATAAATTTGAACATCGATTTATCATGTATCATTCATATAACAGGTATTGACATCATAACTAAAAATAACAGCTTCATTCAGATTTGATGGCTTTCTGTAGAGATTTTAGATCTTAAAGAGAACACAGGTATTAAGTAACAAATGCATACACTTGTTGGATGTTCATATGTATTAAGAAGGATGTTCATACAATAGAGGCAGAAATGGAAAGAAGTTTCTATGGGTGCACTACCTTAGCAAAATCATAACTGAGATTTTTTTTTTAACTTGTTAGTTGAAACATGAAAGTAATGCTGTTGAACTAAAAGCACAGTTTGACTCCAACACAGGAACGTTGAGTGATTTCAATATCCAATTCTCACCAATAGCAGGTCATTCTCAATACAATCATAACTTTTGATTTCACCCTGTCTCCCCTGAACACCCCCAAAACCTTTTAAGAAAATGAACTGAATTCTAAACAAGGTCATCCAAGGACAATCACATCTCCAAACTATTTTGCCTTTGGCAGAGCATGGGAGGAAGGGGAGGCTGAGGCACTAAACAATAGACTGGATTTTTTTCGCTTTTGCTGTATTAATGTTTTTAAGTTTTACTTATGCATATGAGTATTGTGTCTGTATGTATACTGTATGCCAGTAAGTAGAATCAGCTCCCATTAAAGATGGTAGTGAGCCGTCATATGCATTCTGGGAATTGAACTCAGGACCTCTGGAGCTCAGCAGCTGAGCCATCTCTCCAGACCTTGTTATATTAATTTTTAATTATGACATTACTTTTATGTTTTATTTTAAATAAAATGTTTCATACACACACACAAAAGAAGGATGTTCACACAGTGACAAGTACACTAAGAAAAATAAAAGGTAAAAAAAGAATTGAGAGTACCCAGGGAATGGATGGGAGTCTTATTCTAATATGTCCAGTCAGAGAAAGTCTTGCTGAAGCAGTGACATTTGGATGACATTTCCCATGGAAGATGGCCAGACAAAATTGGGAGGAAGTGCTTCAAGCAGAGAAAACATCAAGCAGAGCCAGCCAGGGATGTAAAAAGGCTGGGGATTTAGAAGCAAAGAAAGAGTGGTAGCCAAGGCCAATTCGTATGATGCACTTAGACTACAGCACAGAGAAGTGGGGGTTCAACTCAAGGGGCCACATGATGGGCCAGGTGAATGACAGTCACTCTCTGCCTTCTTGAGTCTTACAGTTTTAGGATGTTTCTCAGACACTCAAGAAACCATCACAACATCAAAATAAAACTACAGACAGAAATATGCTACCACAAAAAGTGCAGTTCAGCTCAGGTCTAGGGTACCTGATTCAATTTGAGGATAGTGACAGCCACATGGAGGAAGCAGACTTCATGGAGAAATTCAAAGGGGAATTGTAACTAGCTGTATTACATCTATTACTTTTAAAAAAATGATTCACAACATTCATTCACTTTAATTAAAATTTTAAAAATGGTGACCCTGGTGAAGCTTCTGATGAAAAAAGAATGAGAGATTTTCCCTCAAACCTACAACATTCCATCAGACATGAAAATTTTATTATCTTTGCAATGACAGATTGATTCACTATACAGGACTTCATAATATTTGAAATTAAGAACATGACATGAAAGTTCATGAACTGATTACCATAATTACAGTTCATTTGATCTTAATTGCTTTTGTAGGGACTCCTGATTAAATCTGTCTGCCCGTGTAATTCCTGAAGCTCACTTCTCACAAATTAAGAATTTCTTGAGATAATAATTCATGTTTCTCTTTTGGCCCTTCCCCTATTTCCACACTACTTGATGACAGTTGTTTTAACCATAAATCTATAATTTAAAGACCTAGGGTTGTAGTAGTCCTCATTCGCTTGCAAAGATTTTCCAAATCTCAAAACAACTTAAGAAAGATAAGCATTACTCAGTCTATTTTACAGGGAAGGAGACTGAAAACCAGCAAGGGCATCAAGACAAGGGAAATATCCAAAACCACAGGCACATAAGAGACAAAGCTGTGCTGGATGCGGGTCTTAGTCCCCAGGACTGTGAGAAGACAGATCTGTTCATTTGTTGCAGTGCTTTGTTATAGCTATTCTATCAAACTGACAGTTTCATGCTGCTTAACAACATGTCAATCAATGACAGGCTGCATTTAGACACGTGGTCTCACGAGACTGTAACGAGGCTGACAAAATTCCTTTGGCCTAGTAGCCTTATAGCAATCATAATGCTTGCTGAATGGCATATCATATGTTATACATCTTTCGTGTGTCTGTAGGCATGCTGGTATTATCAAACAACTGCACCGCGGGTCATATGGGAATGTAGTATACACCATTCTGTACAGTAAACAGTACTTGTTAATGATGTTATCAGTGACCATATTGGTGGTTTATGTAGTTACTATGTCTTAGTTACTTTTCAATTGTTGTGATAAAATACCCTAACAAAAGCAACTTAGGAAGGAGGAAGGAAAGAAAGGAAGGAAGGGAGGGAGGAAAGGGGAAGGAAGGAAGGTGTCAGAAGGGAGGAAAGGAGGGCAGGCATATTTTGGGTCAGAGTTATTGAACACAGTACATCATGGAAGAGACACGAAGGCAGCAAAAACTTGAAGCAGCTAGTCACATTGTATCTGAAGTCAGAAAGAATGGAGTGCTGACTGCTAACATTCAGCTAGTTTCCTTCTTTATATGCAGTTTAGGATTCAACCCCCAGTGGTAGTGCCCTCCTTTTGGGTGACTCTTCCCATCTTGATTAATCTACTTAACTAATCACTCACAGGTATGCCCGGAGGCCTGTCTCCTAGGCGATTCCATAGCCCGTCAATTTGGTAATCAACTATAACCCTCATACTCTGCTATCATGTTTTTCATATGTATGTCTGTGGTGTGTGGTTATGTATGTTTTCATACATGTGTATGTGCAGTGTGTGTGTGTGTGTGTGTGTGTGTGTGTGTGTGTGTGTGTGTCTAAGGTTAGTGTAGGGAATCTTCCTCAATTGTTCTTCCACTTTAACCTTTGAGGCAAGGTATCTTAGTCAAACCCAGGCCTTGTCAATACTGCTAGTCTCCATAGCCATATGGCTCCAGGAATCCTGTCTCAACCTTCTGTGTGTACAATAACAAGTGAGTTTCCATGCAACCAAGCTAATCCTACACTTTGTGAAAGGAAAGGCCTAAGGAAATCCCTGTGTCTAGAAAACAAGGACAAAGGAAAGCCTTTGCAAATACAATTCAGGGAGAGGGACCCGTCCCATCCAAAGCAAGCTGGAAGGAACTTGGTAGCATCAGCCACATGGCTCAGGCTTTAGAGTCATCAAAGACACAGTGTAAAGGAGTTGTAGAATCTTTCTCTTTGGCTAAAGAAAGATACTGAGTCCGGGTGTGTGGCAGAGGAATACACAAATGGTGGCCCGCAAAGCCATTGTGTAAAACAGTAAAAGTGAGGCCCGGATTGTGTTAGAAATCCTGGGATCCTGGATGTGCCAGAGCTGTGGGTGATCTGCCAGGAAGAGCTAAATAAAGGGAATAAAACCAGTCCAAGAGAGAGAAGTGTGTGGCAGTCAGCAAAAGTGGAAGGGTGGTGCCATGTAAGTCTTTTGATATCAGACATGGAGTAACAGAATCTGAAGCTGACCTGCTGGGGCTTGGTCTTATTTCTTCACTATGACCCCATTCCTCCATTTTGGGATAGTATTGTACATTCTGTGGCACTGTATGTTGGAAGTACGCAAATTACTTTTTGATTTTACATGAGGTTACAATGAAAAGATTCAATTTCAGAAGAGATTTCGGACTCTTCAACAGTGTGAGGACTGTGAAAGACTGTGTAGACCTCAGTAGTTGTACTAAATTCATTTTGATTATGATATGACCACAAGCTCATGAGAGACAGAGAGGGGAATATGGTGGTTCAATTGAGAATGGCCCACATAAGCTCATATATCTGAATGCTTGTTCCCAATTGATGGAACTGTTTTAGAAGGATTAGATATGGCCTTGTTACTGTGAACAGCCTTCCAGGTTTTAAAAATCCCACAGCATTCCCAGATAGCACTCTCTGCCTCAAGTTGGCTTCTCAAGATGTAAGATCTCAGATATTGCTTCAGCGCCATACTTGCCTGTCTTCTCTCATGCTCCCTGCCACAACGGTAATGGACTCACCCTCTGAAACTGTAAGCCCCCAATAAACTGTTCCTTCTGTAAGTTGCCTTGGCCATGGCATCTCCACAGCAATGGAACAATAACTAAGAAACCTGCAAATCATTGATCTGGGGTCTGGGGACCTGAGCTTTCCTGGTCCTCTTATTTGTGCCGCAAGTGTTTCAACTGCTGTGCCATCTCCCCTGGTGCCAATTGATTAACACCAGATGATCAAGGGCACAGTAAGGTCGCCCAGCTCCTCAGAGAGGACACTCTATCTGCCCTTCTGGCCAGCTGTTCAATGGATGATGTCTCTAAGGAGGCTTGGGAGGAAGGCTGCATTTTAATGTGTACTTCTAATATGAAACAGAAAAAAAAGTTTTCATTTATTTTTGCCCTTTTTAAAGTAAGCCTACCCTCAGCAGTCTCCCATATCTAACTGACTATATTTCTCAGTTACATCATTTTCTGTTGTGCTGAATAATCTTACATTATTATATTCTTTGTCATCCCAAAACAATAGGAGAAAACCACATGCATACTGTATATATGTGTACATATAGACATATAGATATATATATGCACATATATACGTATGTATACACACATATATATACACATACATATAAACACACACACACACACACACACACATATATATATATATGATATGTGTTTCGTATCACAGGCTAGATCATGTAGGTTTCTGTGGGTACACTCAATGATCTTTATACCACAAATCTCTATTGATTTTTCTCTTGTTGCTTTTTCATCAATAAGTGACATGCATTTTTCAGGGGTCCATTATTCCTTCCATGTCTCCTGAGGGACAGTTGCCAATGAACAGGTGAGCAGGTGGGGCCAACTAGAGCTTCTCTAGTGAGCTGGGAGCCCTTACTCTGCCCTTGACCCACCGATATTAATCATTCCATACCACAGGAATCAGCAAGCCATCACTTAGAGATTTAATTATCATTTCTTTACTCGATTTTCATAATGAATGATCCCAAGAGGTTAATTTTTCATTCTCAAGGGAGCATATGAAGGCCACCTAGTAGGAGGTTCTGCTGCCTTTTAAAATTCCATTCATGCCTGGGGCGTGTGCAGTGAATGAACTGTGCATTCTCAGATTAATGTGTTGAAAAGCACTGGGCCTTATAATCAAAGTCTCCTTTGCATGTGCCTACATATCTGCTAGTATTAATGAATCATATTGGCATCCCAGAATACTAGAGTGTGGTTCTCTCCATGACCCAGATTTTTTTTTTGATACTTTATTTACATTTCCAATGTTTCCCCTTTTCTCGGTCTCCTCTTTGGAAGCCCCCTATCCCCTCCCCATCCCTACCTCTATGGGGGAATTCCACCTCCCACCCACCCGCCCACCCATCCCCCTATTCCCACCTTGACATTCTCCTTTACTGGGGCCTCTAACACCCTCAGGCCCAAGGGCCTCTCCTCTCTCCCTGATGGCCATCGAGGTTGTCCTCTGCCTCATATGTGGTCCGAACCATGGGTCCATAGATGTGTATTCTTTGG
>CM052703.1:117327747-117341970 GCA_028551405.1 Uromys caudimaculatus | reverse complement strand
TAATTTATAAATTAAACTAAGTCTGTATATTTAGGAGCAAACATTATAGAGATAGGGTCTGACACTCTATGAGGTTTTAGTGGTCCACAGGCAGCTTGGAACCTGTCCCCTATTATAGTTGTTAAGTGCTAACCAACCTATAATTCCCAATTCATGTAAATATTCTCTTTAAGATGTGAAAATGTTTTCTAGAGAAGATATGTTTATCAGAGAGTTGTTGCTTTCATAAACAACCAACAACTCTCCCCTTTTCTGTGGGAAAATTCTCCCTCTGGGCACCTGTGGTTCTGCCATCCTTCTTGCTTGGTCCTGCCTCCCTCACTGTCTGACAGATAGGATTTCTGAGACAATAGCCCAGCACATTTTTTCAGAGTAAGAAGGGAGAACCTTTTTCCTAGGGAAGCCAACATATGCGATTGGACCCAGGATCAATGCTAGGGGAAAGAATTTTAATAGGATTTTGGAGTTCTACTCTCCCTGGCTGGCAGACAATGAGGATCACATCAGCAATAGCATGGAACAGTAGCCCCTGTGTTCTAGAATAGCTGATGAGAAAATGTCCCCTGGTGTACACTGGGCTAGACAAGGGTAGAGGGGAGGTGGTAGGTTGCTTGAAGACGGCTCTCAAGAACCAGCGACTGTAAGAACAATGACATTTACCAATTTTCTATTGCTGCTTCTGAGAAAAGCAAGGAAAAGCCAATGACGATTAGTTATTAATTTATAAGCAAGCATGGAAGCCAAAGAGCCCCTTGGCAGCAAGCAAAGAAATCCTCAACTGCTGTAGCCAGAGGCCAGGAAAACCCGCAGATCTGCCCCAGAATTAATTATGATTATAGTGGAGCTCCAGAAGTTGCAAATGAACTGTGGAAAATTGATTAAAATTAACGTCTGGGTGCTAACTGGGAAAGAGTAAGACCCTGAGATTTAGACAATAGGGTGCTTAGTGGAAGATGGCGGTGACAGGTGGCTTGTCTGTTTGGTTAGTAGTCTCTGTGGACAAGGAGATCTATGGAAGAGCCATACAAATAACTCTGTCAGTTAGACACAAACTGGGCAGATCTCTTTATTGCATGCCCAGGCTCAGCGTGGGCATATACCATGGAAGATGTGGGCCAATTAGGTAGACACGATGCGATGTAAGAACAGCTAGTTGGTCATTGTTAGTTTTCTCATTGCTCTGATCCAATACCTGACAATAAATAGCATAAGGGTCGAAGTACTGGTTTTGGCTCACAATTCAAAATGATACAATCTGTTATGAAGTAACCGCATGGTTGTCATGAGCTTGAGGCAGCCAGTCATGTTGTCTTTGCAGTTACAAAGTGGAGTGATCAGGAAGAGAGGCTAAGCAATCAAACCTCCAGACCCATTTTCAGTGAATCCTTTCTTCTTGCAATGCTCCACCTCCAAAAATCTGCATAACCTTCCAAAACAACACCGTAAGTTAGGGACCAAATATTCAAACATATGAGCTTATGGAGAACACACAGGAAGTTGAAAACCACTGCAGCACAGGCATAATAGCTGCAAAATAGAAATTGATTTAGCAGGAGCAGAGGCAACGTACAAGCCCAAATAGTGGTCTTCAACTCCCTGGTGCTCTTCCAAATACTGTCTCTGATGAATCTGTGGCTACAGAAACTAAAGCTGAGTTTTCTGAATGGTACCATCATCCAAGGACTCCAATCAGTTCTAAATGGTAAGCTGATGACACTACATCTCTTTTACCCTAGAAGATGCAGCAATTCATGTTAACTGGGATTGGATTCTGAGGATGGGAAGATACCCAACATCAACATCTGGCTTATACAACCAGGCACACACACATATGGATACCTACCTGTACACACACCAACACAGCTCTTACTGCTGGCCTGTCACTTCAAGCTCATTGTGCCAAGACGGCAGAAAGGCAAACGAAGTTCTGTTGGATAGGATTCTTGGCCCTGATCTTTTTTCCTCATTTGGGATGGGAATTTAGAAAACTGTAATTGGATCATACTCTGGAGTGGATGTTATATTCTTTATAATTTTGATCCTAATAGAACATGATTGCAAAGTATAATGAGATAAGATGAATGATTGAGTAAGAGGCATAAGAACCTATTAACTTCCTGATATTAATCTTGATCCTCAAGAAACCTGGGCATTATTGATACAGTATGTGGGTAACAGGAAATTCTTTGGGTACCTGGGTGGCACTATGGAGCATTGGAATGCCTTCCTCCCTTGGACAGTAAATTGGCAAGAATACATCCATGACCTGGGAAAGAAATAGTGACAATGGTTTCAATCACTCAGAGATGAATCTGAGTCACTTGTCAGGTAAATGATGGCAGAGAGGCGCTGTCAGAAGAAAAGAGTGTCATAGTGGGTGACACAGAAGGGAGGTACTGAGCACAACAATCACAGAGGCAACAGTTGTAATTTGTTCCACTAACCTTCTCCTTGGAGACTTTCCTACAAAGAGACCGTCACTCAGAGTTCTATCTGGACAAGATCAGATGGACTGAACTTATATGTAGTGAATGGTCCAAGCAGCACTGCCAGAAGTGAATATCTGATGTTAGAGTGAGCGCAGCAATCCAAATCCTCCAGTTAAAACTGAATTACACAGTCCCCCAGCTGTGGAGGTGCCCGTCATATTGACACCCTGGGTATAAATCCTCCCAGAAATGCTTTTAGTTAACCAGGGCTTGCTCAAGCATGAGTCTTCTCCATCTCAAGGATAGCCTCGTGCCAACAACTGACTGATAGGGGAAGACAAAAACATACCACCGAAGGACCACCCTAGCATCATAGCCACCAACACTACCACAGGGCAATACACACAGAGAACCCAGTTTTCATATGTATGCACCAGTTAATGTGGTAGGGTTCTGCAAAGTAATGGCCGCCCCTGGTGTAGATGGGTTATCATAAAATAAGCTTTCTTTTCCTTTTTCATTAATGAGAGCATCTATCACTTGATTTATGCTTTTAAGTGGGTGTTCATGCTCTGTGAAGAAATATTTATAAGATATGCAAATATAAAGAAAGAACAATTTATGTTCCTGGAAGGAGTTCATGTAGAGACCTCATCAATATCAATTTGTATCCATGCAAGGCTTTTGCAATTATAGGAAGAAAAGCAAAGTAGAACAGTATCATATGAGATACGTCTTCAAAGAAGATCTAATCTAATTTTCTACTAATTTATCCTATTGAACATCATTTCACAGGGCACCTTGTACTCCATCCTCATCAGTCCTGGGATCTGGATAAGTTACAGGAATAAATACTGAAGATAATTCTTATACCCAAGCTTTTCTATCATCAACCTGTAATAATGGCTCTTGACCTTGACTGTTGGTAGCTACAATCTAAATATAAATCCCCACTGGTTAAGAATGACTGCTCCCTGATTACCAATGGGATGCCTGATTTCCAATGAGTCTTGACATGCCTACAAAGATTTGAATGTTAAGATGCTCAGCAAGCCTTGGGAAGGGTTCAGAGATTGGTTTCCTCTTTTGAGGGAAGAGTCAGTTTTAATGGACTTTGTGTTCCCCCCTCCTGCAGAAAGACATGGGTGCTCATACCCCAGGCCAGGATACACTAGCTCTGTTACTTTATATCTCCTGTTATGAGTCAGCATAATGCCATTTGTAGCATTCCTGTGGCCTCTCGTGTGGGCTTGGAAACATTCTGGTTTCCTAGAATTGATGCTAGCATCCTCCTCGACGCCCTTCATCAGCAAAGTACCATTTTTTAATTCTGAGAAAGTTTCTCTTTGTGGTGTAGCTTGCCCAGTGTTCCTCACTCCTTAGAGACTAATCCCCAGCACCAATTATTTATCTGTTAACTAGGCTCAGCAACATAAATGAAGAAACTGAAGTGATCATTTCTATAGCTAGAGGTCAGTAGTTGCTCAACACCAACATTACAGGGACATTCAGGGACGAGAAATAGCAATTTACTTCTCAGATTTAGCCGGGACTCTAACAGGGTCAACACATTGCAAAAGTCACCTATTATACCTTTCTTCAAGAATCTATCCCCTGAGTGAGGAAAATCCCTCCTACAAGTCATACCCAATCTTGCATTCTACCAGTGGGCTTCAAACACTGGCCTGCATCAGAGTTCACTAGCAAGTTCCTTAAACTCAATCCCTAGGCCCTTCTGTGGTCCTGATTCAGAAATTTAAGGCAAGTTCTAAGGATTTGCTTTTCTACTAAGCTTTCAGAAAATGCTGCCCCTTCGTGTTCCCACTCTACGGAGCTACAATCTGTATAACACTTAAGCTCCTACCATGGATGGAGCCACAGCATACAGCCTGGCTCACTGCTAACTCCATTTAGATGACGATTTAAAAAGCCCTGTCTAGATCGTATGTAGGTTCATTGTTATATCTTAGGGATTTTGGTCTCATAACAACAAAATCAGCATAAACAAAAGTAAGAAGAACAGGAGGAGGAGCTGAGTAAGATCCTGTGATACTGTCTTATCATATCTCAGATCCACGACAAACCAACAGACCAGTTACAAAGAGACCACTGAGCCAAGAGCACTTCAATTAACATGTACACAAGCAGAGGTGACTGCCTGAATATTTGGGGGTTCAGTAATCTTATCAGCCAGGCACTGGCAATCTAGCCAGCAAAAGGCTTTTGATTGTTTTCATCCACTCTGAAAACAGAATGCTGGGTCAGATGAGAACTCAATTAATTTGTGAAGAGTGTTTACCTCCTTCCCTTGTCATCTCACAGGCAGCCAATTGATTGCATTAAAGATTAATTAATAGGGAAGCTTGGGCACTAACTGTCAAGGAGAAGGCTCTTCCATAATTAAAAGTTCTGCAGCAACTGTCATCCTGGATACCAAGTCTTTCTGAATGATGGTGGGAAGGTTTCTTTAAAAAGCATCCGGGGAAGCTCAAGCTGCAGCCATGCAGCAGTACCAGTCAGGGTGGATTTGGGTGACAAGTGAGTCATTCTCCTTGCTAGGGAAGTCACAAGGGTTCTGGAAGTGTTTTTATCCAGGTAGCGCAGCAGCAGATGCAGTCAGCTCCATCCCTGTACCTTCCCTGCACTGTCCATCTCATCTCATCCCCTTCAGTGTCTTCTCAGTCTAAAGCCATCCTTTAGGAGCTTTATTCTGTCAAAAATAAAAGATGAGCCAATTTTATAAGGCTAAAAATGCGGGTAAAACAAGATGCACTGCTGAGATTAGAAGAGCATAGTAAGATCAGAACACACTCCACAGCTGCAAGTAGCCCACCCTGGACTGCAGTCTACAGCCCAAGGACCTCTGTCTGCTTTCGACCCCTGAAATACGTCCTGTGCCCTTGAGAAGTGAGTTGCTCATTTCCAAAAGATTAGAAAAACTGAGCCTCACCTAAAAGACTTGCCTGAGGTTTTCCTGTGAGCCAACAGAGAACTAGGCTTAAAATAAAATACTCTGAATCTAAGATGTTTACACTTTTTAAAGTATTTTCAAGATCCCATCTATGAATGGCCATTTCAGCTACAATATATTTACAGGAGTTGGCAATCATTTGATGGGTATGGGTGTGAAGCCTTCTGAACCAATCTATCAGCTGAAGAACTGTACAAAATCTTCAATGTTAAATCCATTATTGATCTTCTCACTAGACAATGAGGTTGAATGCAGATAGAAATGAGACAGGATGCCTACTGGGAAGCAAGACTCATCTGTTAGATCCACTGCACAAATGTTAACTGAGCTATTAGTCTCTGCTTGCACTGAGCTCCATACTTAAGACAAAGAGTGAGCACAAGGCTGATACAAATCAGTGGTACAGGATTTGTTAAGCACACAAAGAGACCTGGATTGACTCCCAACACGACAAAGGAATAAAACAGCCAGAGTAAGCAAAAATAACTAAACATTTGACCCCAGTGAGCTAGACTATTCAGGAAGACATACACTAATCAAATAGCTTGTAGAAATCACAACAGGCTTACAAAAGAGAGGCATTTGCAACAATGAGCACTTACCATAAAATGTCTTATATTTTGATGGAGTCAAGAAAAGATTTTGGAGTAATTGGAAGACTAAAAACAAGAAAACAAAAAGTAGATTGGGCAAGAAAATGAGAAGAAACAATGTTAGGACAGAATAGATATGCAAAGATCCAGCAGTAAAAAGTCAGAAGACAAGTTGTAAGGGGGAAGAGGTGGAGTCCTAGGAACCAAGAAAAATCTAAAGTCAATAGAAAAGGGGAACTGGGGCTCTATAGGGTTTTCTGAGCATGGAGAAGCTAGTGAATATTTTAAGCAAAGGGAATTCTTTGCTTAAATGCATTAAAATGGGAAAATGTATTAGTTAATATTTTGTTGTATAACAATCTCAAAATCTCAATGATTCAAAATTGAAATGTTGGTTTTCACTTTTCTATGTCTGCAGATTAACTGTGGATCACATTATTTCTACTGGGTTTGGCATGTCAAACTATACAAATATGTTGAACTACTTGTGCAAAGCCTAGAAATGCTACTCGAGTCACAAGTTACATAGTTAACATCAATGGAGTAGAGAGATAGGCTCCTTTCACTCTAGTGGGTACATGACAGAGTTCCAAGCAAAGGGAATGATGTGGTAATTTCTATAATAGAGAAGACAGGAAAAATTGGAACAATGATTACTACTCTCAAGGATAGGTAAGATAATCAATGTACAAAATGAAAAGCTCCACTTTGTCAATAGGAGAAAGAAACTGCTATCAGGACCTAAGGCAGCATTTACCTCAGTAATGTTGAGATGTCCCTAACTGATAATGTGGGATAAAAACTTGCTATAGAGGCAGAGGTCATGCAAACCTTGACCATATGGAATGACATAAATTCAAAGCAACTAGCACCTAAGTAGTAAAGTCAGGTAAGAGATAACTTACAGGTCATTAACCTGACAATAAGTATTGATTCGCAATCTAGGATCATTTTGAGAACAATAGAAAACAAAGAATGTGAGTTACCCATAATCCTCATGGCCACTGCAAGGTACTTCCTGTTTGGATATTCTGAGCTTTGTCAGGTGGGTTTCTTCAAGGTGCACAGTGCTGTGGCTGAAATGTGTGATACATGAAACTAATACAAGCTGCCTATATACTGTTGCTCAAAAATATCACTTAAAAGCTTTTTAAAAAATTAGCAAGAGACCTATACAACCATAAAGGACAAATGGCATTAATTCAGGCATAGAAGAAATTGTGTCAAGGAGATAACATTTGTTTTGAACTATGAAGGGCCAGCAGACATATTTGGTATGTTAAAGAATATTTTTAGGCTCATGGAAATGCCTCAGCAAATAAAAAACCAAGACATCATTTTCAATATAGAAAATGCTATATAATGCTTGGGGAACAGTGAATAGTGTTTCCTGACTTTCATAGGAATTTTTCCATCTCGAAGAATAAATTAATGCCAATTTTATAGTACATTTATTAATATACCATAGAATTTTGTTTAGCATGGACAATTTTTTAAGAAGGTAAATATTTATGAAGTTGTAGCTCTTTGTAGATAAAAGATAAGCACTACTGTAACTAATATTTAATATAAGAACATAGTGCTGATTCTAAAGGCCATTGGTTGCAATGCTTGATAACACTCAGTGTAATTATCAGGAAGGTTTCTGAGCCAGCAAAAGATATTGCTCATCAGTAAAATTCTAGAATTGGAAATGGCTTGGAACTGATAAGTAGTGTGCTGGAAACTGCAGAGTAAACACATCTATTTGAATCAACTGATAACAACGTCTGCCTTGGGCAGTTAAATGTTACAGTTGCCATATTTAATTCTCCAACCAAATTCATGATACAGGTTGGCAGTTGGTCCTGAAGAGATAAGCAGTGTGATTCTATGCTTCGACAAATACAAATGTTCCAAAGATGCTGACCTCACCAAAAGAGAGAAAAACTTAAGATAATCTTGCAAATTAGGTTCAGTATGTAAGAAATAAATGTAAAACTTAGCGAGCCTAATGATCTGATGCTGAGAGATAAAAGAGTCATCAGTATTGGACACTAGGAAGAAGAAAGTGTAGGGGTAACTAGGGTAAAGGTAAAGACACCTGGAGAGGTGGCTCAGTAGGTAAGAGAATTAGTTGGGGCTGGAGAGATGGCTCAGCTCTTTGGAGTACTTATTGCTCAGTCAGAGGACTTGGCACCCACATAGTGGGTCCATTCATTACTAAGTTACAGGGAATCCAACAGCTTTTATAACCTCCGTGGATATCAGTCATACACATGGTACACATACACACATACAAGTAAAATATCCACACATATACAATAATGTGAAAACGTTAAAAAGGAAAAGTGCAAGTTTTGCAAACATGATGACATGAATTCAAATCCCCAGCACACATATTAAAAAGATGTGTAACTGTGTGTGGACCTATAACTCTAATAATGGGGAATATGGAGACAGAAGGATCACTGGGACTCACTAGTCACTAGCCTATCTCCAGTACCAAGAACCAGCCTCAGCTGGGAGACTGGTTTTAAGCAAGGGATGTGTGGGAATGAGGAAAGAACAACTCAAAGTCAAATTGTGGAGTCCAAGTTGATGGCTTATGTTCTGTTTGAGACAGCTTCCAAACAGATCACTCTCTCTTGAGACTGTTCTCTGATACAATTCCAAAAACTCTCTGGATAGGTCATCTTTTGCAGATCAAAGGCCCAGTCTTTCATTTACATATTAATTTAGTCATAACCCCAAGTTCCCTTTTAATTATCCCATGAATCAGCATTCCATGAACCCAGCCCCCTGGTTCTTAGAAAAAGACAGCAAACACATGTTTTTAACATTGCAAATGAATTCAGAGACCTGCCTGCCTTTGTAAGCACAGACAATAAGCTAGCTGGGTGGGATCTCACTCTGAGATTGCCATTTCTACCTCTCCTTGCCCTAACCTAGCTCTATTCCAGGCTGACCTTAAACTCAGGAATCTGACTGTCTTGTACCTTTCTAACAGCTGTCTTACAGTGCAGCTTCCTCTGTTCTTTTAGGTCTACAAAGCTCCTTATACAATTCATATTGCATCCTTATATTTTGCATAGTTGAGAAATTATATATTCTTGAACTCATGTTTTCAGAGTTATTTCCCACAGCCTTAAAGGCTGTCCTGAATGTCTCAGGGTTTACCATTTTGCTGAGACAGCCACACCATCACCTCCCAGAGTGCTGTCTTTGGTTATTATGAAGTCATTAACCTTGGCAGAGAGGACATTTCTCAAAGGAGGAACATGAAAATGTGCACATTATTATACAAACAAGCCTTAAGCCCACAGCAACCATCAACACTCATGGAGGCCCACACCCTGCTGGCTCTGTTCCAGAGCTGAAACCATGTCACACCACCTGTTGCATAGATACTTTGTTTCAGTTGATTGTGGTAGGACATGATAGAGCAAGACATCTGGCCTACACACAAGCTTGCCTGTCTTACACAAGCTAACACACCACAGAGAGATGGTGGAGGCAGGTGTAGATATAGTCAATTTATTCAATAACAGCAATGACACAATAATTAAATGCCTAATACTTATTTATTCCATGAATTCATATTGAATACTTTTATGCCTAGAAGGTTTGGTAATTGATTAAGTCTCTGCTTTCATGGAAAAAATATAGAAATAATACTAATAAAAACCAAAACAGAGTGGAGAGGAGCTGTAGTGATTCTAAATTATTCAGTTTGCAATATACTTCCATGGAGTTAGCTTCTTCCTTAATCTTTGACTATAGAACACAAGTTAAGTGTTCCTTGTTGTAGATGAGAAGACCTAAAGGTATTAATTGAATCACTCAACATGCAAGGCGTGGACAAAGGTGGGCATGCATGGGTGCAGTATTTATTGTCCATTTGTCTAACACCCTGTAAGACAGTGTTTCTCAACCTGTGGGTAATGATCTCTTTGGGGGTCAAGTGACCCTTTCACAGTGGTTGCCTCGCCATTGGAAAACAGAGGTATTTACTAGTAGGTATGAAGTAGCAACAAAAATAATTTTATGATTGGGGTCACTACAACATGAGGAACTGTATTAAAAGTTTGCAGCATTAGGAAGAATGAATGTTACTGTTGTAAGACAATTTACAACTGCCACATCACACAGGAAGCTTCATGTAGTGCTTTGATTTATTTCTTCTTCTAAGAATTCCCTACATTGGGTTTTAAATTGTGGTCTACGGTTAAAAGTCAATAAATGCTCCCACTGTAAATCTAATATGGGGAGTCTGAGACCTGTGCCTATCTAGTGGTATGGGTGGACTTCTTCACCTGTAGTTTGGATCTTCAGAAATCAAGGCAGCTCATTCCCTAGGGTCACCAAGGAAGAGTACAAAAGTGCCAGGATAGATAAATGGACAAAACTCAGAGATATTTTAATTATTGACAATGTGATACAAAATTATTTTTATATACTCTCACTGTTGAATTTTTAAAAAGTTTACTAAAAGGTGAAGGGACCAGCTTGAAATTAACCCAATGTTATAAATCTTTACATTTATTTATACTACCCTGGTTTGTAAAGTACAAATGAGAAGCTGTTTCTGCTGACTTCTGTGATACCGATGTCTCTTTATAAATCACCAGCACAAATGGCTCAAATCTTCCTTAATCAAATACCCTTTCCTGTCCTATGTCCCTGTAGGAAGATTTTTTGGGTTTTTGAGTTTTGTTGTTGTTGTTCTTTTTTTTTTTTTTTTTTTTTTTTTTTTTTTTTTTTTTTTTTTTTTGGTGGGAGGGTTGGGGGGAAAAGTGCAATGAATTGGTAGTCCAAAATGACAAATATATGAAATGAACAAGCTAGAATGTATAACCAATTAACGGAACATAAACAAATTGAAGATGAAACTGATGTCATAAAATGCCCTGCCAAAGAGTTTATAATAAATCTTTTAGTTTGATCAAACAAATGAATAAATGGATAATAACAACCAAGTTAAAGATAGAAATTATCAAGCAAGGATAGCCAATTTTCAAAACTTCCACAGAAATAATTAGAAATATGAATATTGAAATGAATAAAAAGAGAGTATTTTGTATCAATGTGGTTCTAGCTCAAAAACAAAATTTCAAACTAAAATTACTACTTGCATCACTCTGCTCACTAAAAAATTTAAAGCAAATAAGCAATGGTCCATTTTTCATGAATGTGTAAGCATGTGGAGTAAAAATAGAATTTCCAATGAGATTGAAGACCAGAAGCATGGGACGAGAAGAGATAAGTTAATGTGAGGATATGAGATTTAACTGTAACTTTAACTTTTTAAAAAATAAAACCCAACGGGAGATAGGTAGAATAAAGGAAGAGCGTTGAGGTCCCAGAAACCGATGAAAGCATATGACGTCATTTGATTGCCTGGAGAGCTCACGCCACAGCTGTGAAGAGAGGACGGTCTGTGCATGCACTGGATGTTCTTAACCAGCTGGGGCAAAGCAAAGCATGAGCCCTACTTAACACTAGACACAAAGCTGAGGTCTGGCGGGTTACAGGCACACCCATGAAAACAAGAGCAATCGAATTTTAGGAGGAAAACTAATATAGGGGGACACATTCATGACCGGAGAGTAAAGAAACATTTCTGGGCAATGATAAAAAAAAAAAAAAAGTCTAATAAAAAGGAAGAGAAGAAAAGTTGAACTGAGGACTTATGGTCTGAACAAAATCCTTTTAAGAGAATAAAAGGGTAAACTGAGGAAAAGAAAAGAAATAGAAGAGAAATTGGAATTGATTATTTATATATGGTTTCCAGAATATCTATTCTGTTACTTTATTTTACTTATCTCTCCATGGGCTGTGGATTTTTTTTTGTGTGTGTGGAAATAAAATAGTAAAGACATAGTTAAAATCTCATGTCCCCATATTGACTAATTTCTTCCCTTTCTTTTACAGAAATAGTTATACTTTAAAATTTTAATATGCATATATTAAAATGTATGCATTTGGACTTATTCCCAGGAAAACCTAAAGAATATCAATAGAATGCTTTTTCTTTTAAGATAATCATGGGGCTGGAAAGATGATTAAGAACACTGAGTGTGCCAGGCAGTGGTGGTGCACGCCTTTAATCCCAGCACTTGGGAGGCAGAGGCAGGTGGATTTCTGAGTTCGAGGCCAGCCTGGTCTACAGAGTGAGTTCCAGGACAGCCAGGGCTACACAAAGAAACTCTGTCTCGAAGAAAAAAAAAACAAAACAAAGAAAGAGAGAGAGAGAGAGAGAGAGAGAGAGAGAGAGAGAGAGAGAGAGAGAGAGAAAGAAAGAAAGAAAGAAAGAAAGAAAGAAAGAAAGAAAGAAAGAAAGAAAGAAAGAAAGAAAACACTGAGTGTTCTTCCAGGTGGCTTGGGTTTGATTCTCAGCAGCTACATGGTGGCTTACAACCATCTGTCATTCCAGGGGCAAGGCCTTCCTCTGGCCTCTGCAGGAACCAGACATGATCATGGTGCACAGATATATGTGTAGGCAAAACACATGCACACATAATTTTAAAAAACCATAGACCAAAAAATAAATTAGAAAAATATCAAACTGATACTACACAAAAGAGTCCCAAATGACTAACATAAGTATTTTTGTATATTTGGTTTTTATATGCATTATATGTGCTTTATAAATGCATTAGCTATCAGAGAACTATGAGTAAAAATCATAGACAATACTGTATTCAAATGTCTAATGCAAAAATGACTCTACACCGAGCTTCACGGTGCTATCAGAAAGAAACGCTCACACTGTTGATAGAGGAAAAATTAGTCAAACCACTTAAAAAGAAACCTTTAACAAACTCAGTTCAAAATAGTTGTGCCTCAGAGCCCAGCAACTCCACCATAGTTGTGCCCTCAACAGAAATTCACAAGCCTGTCAGCTTAAGGACATGTCCCAGCCATGTACTGTATTGACCATTCACACTTCAATTCAAATGTGCTTCGATACTAGAATGGCCAACTGTAGTGCTGTGATAGTTAATATTGAACTGACCTCAGCAGGATCTAGAATCACAAAGGAGCAAAACTCTGAGCATGCCTGTGAGGAAAGGCCTACAAAGGCTGGCTGAAGTGAAAGGAGCCCTCCCTAAATGTGGGCTAGGATCCTGGACTGTATAAAAGTAGAAGACATCAGCACTCAACGCTTTCTGCTTCCTAACTGAACATACTATGTGACCAATTGCCTCAAGCTGCTGTCATGGCTTCCTCAGCGCAATAGAGAACTCTGCCATCAAACTGTGAGTCCAAATAATACCCCCTCCCCTAATTTGCCTTGTTATGTATTTGATGACCACAGTGAGAAAAGTAACTAACCCATATACATTCATAGATAATAGTGTGCCCAGAGAAATGAGAAAAAACAGCCTGTTTCTATAGATAGTAACAAATATCACAAACAGAATAAAGAGAAAAGGCAGGCAGACACCAAACAGTACACACTGAACAATTCCACTTACATACAGTTCAAAGAATGAAAGCTCATTTTGTATTAGAAGTCAAACCAAACCAGGCAAGTGGCTGAGAAAGGAGGAGGCTTGCCTACCTGTGCTGTGGTCTGAGCAAATGTTCTCTCTCTCGGTCACAGTTGAGTTCATTTTGTGAACATTTTTCCAGAGTTATTGTGTCCACAAATAGTTTTTACAGGTAAACAAAGAAAAGACCAAACCTCCTGGGGTATAGTGGTATATGACTACAATACTGGCACTTGATAGGCTAGGCAGAAGGATTGCCTACAGTTTGAGGCTAGCCTTGGCTACATAGTGAGTTCAAGGTTATGGTGGGTGATATAATAAGACCTTAGCTTTAAAAAAAATTAATGGAAGAGATACAATCTAGATGTCCTAAAAACCTAAGGGAGAAATCCCAGCCAGGGTTTGTTTGCATTTCTCCTGCAGGTTACTTCAAGGCAAGCTCACAAGCTGGCTCCATCCCCTAGAGTTCCCAGCAGATTTTATGCTCATCTTGAGAAATAGAATGTCCTTAAGGTTGGCATGTGCTTGCAGTAATGCTCAATACCTCCATTTGATGCAAGCAAACTCTGTAACTTCAAAGGTCTTTTCATGTTCTGGGCTGATGGAGGCCTGTGATTCTTTCAATTGATATTGAAATATGGCCTTTGGCATTGCCCTCTTTTTTTTTTTTTTTTTTTGATACTTTATTTACATTTCCAATGTTTCCCCCTTTCTAGGTCTCCTCTTTGGAAACCACCTATCCCTACCCCCTCCCC
>CM052703.1:117308905-117327247 GCA_028551405.1 Uromys caudimaculatus | reverse complement strand
AGGGTCCGCCAAACTGATTTCCAGAGTGGGGTTGTACCAGCTTGCAATCCCACAAACAGTGGAGGAGTGTTCCTCTTTCTCCACATCCTCGCCAGCATCTGCTGTCACCTGAGTTTTTGATCTTAGCCATTCTGACTGGTGTGAGGTGGAATCTCAGTGTTGTTTTGATTTGCATTTCCCTGATGACTAAGGATGTTGAACATTTCTTTAGGTGCTTCTCAGCCCTGCGAATTTCCTCAGTTGAGAATTCTCTGTTTAGCTCTGTTCCCCATTTTTTGATAGGATTATTTGGTTTTCTGGAGTCTAACTTCTTGAGTTCTTTGTATATATTGGATATTAGCCCTCTATCGGGCGTAGGATTAGTAAAGATCTTTTCCCAATCTGTTGGTTGCCGTTTTGTCCTATTGACAGAGTCCTTTGCCTTACAGAAGCTTTGCAATTTCATTAGGTCCAATTTGTCGATTCTTGATCTTAGAGCATAAGCCATTGGTGTTCTGTTCAGGAACTTTTCTCCTGTACCCATGTGTTCGAGGCTTTTCCCCATTGTCCTCTTAGAAGATTTCAGCTGCTAGGGGCAAAATGGGAAACCCTGTAGATTGTATGGTTAAAGCTGTCCTGTGGATGCACCCAAAAAGTTGATTCTCTATCCAGAATTCCTCACCAAAACCGACTGCCTGCTGCGGGGTCTTACCTGTGTGTTGATTTATGCAAAGTACCAGAGCTAAGTTCTTGTTGAAACTACTTTCACTCTTTGCAATTTGTCAGTCCTCTAGGTTTGCACAAACACAAGCTGAGAGCTATCACCACAAACCAGGCAGTGTTTGTTTGACTGCTATACGTATTCAATACTTCAGCAAACAGCTCCTGAGTGCCCTGTGTATGGGAGTGCCCACCAGAGGTGTATGGAGAGACTTCAGTAGATAATTCAGTGTCATACACTACATGGCTACAGAACAAGCATCTGAACCCAAGGGTCTTGCTTCCATTTCCAAGACCACAGCCCAGGTCTCTCTCATACCTATGAAATTCAGGACATACTCTTTGTTGTTGTTGCTGCTGCTGCTGCTGTTTGGTTTTTATCAGACAAAGAAAGATTTATTAAGGAAAGTGAGTAAAGGATCCTGAGAGGAGGAGGGGCTCCAAGAGAAGAGTGGCTGGGGTCATTTTCTTATGCTGCCCAAAGCTGGTACACACAAAGATGCTCAGGAGTAGAATCTAGTTGCCAACTGGATCAAAATAGGAACCAGAAGATTCCGTAGGCAATATTCTGATAGTTTCTCTAATGGGAAGAAGGGAATAAAGAAAAGATTTCTGTAACTTCCATCACCCCAGCAGTGAAGACCAGATGCCAAGGAGGAGAGAAGAGATTTTTGAGGTCCATTCAAAGCAAGGATGAATAGTGAAGGGACCATACTAACTGCGCAGTCTCAGTCTTTAACTTTCAGGATGCTGGTGTATTCTCCAACCCACACTCAGAGCTTAGTGTGACATTCTTACTTATACTAGATAATTAGAGAAGCCAAGAACACAGAAATGCAGATACAATGTCACCTTGAAGTACTTTTTGTCACACACAGCTATTTAATACGCTTGACAAGTGGCAATGCGTTGATGAACAAATTTGCTTCACATAAATTCTCTATTAAATCAAGCCAAAAGGTCCCTCCCTGTAATTTGTGTCCTCATTCTGAATTGTGCCTTTGAATGGAATGTATCACAAGTTCACCTTTCTGCACTTAGGCAGTTCTTCAAGGACCTAAAAAGCACAAACGTATCACCCTCCCTCAAACCAATTCTTATCAAAATTAAACCTTCTTCTCCTGTGATCACCTTTAATTCTCTTGTCATTATAACACTTTAAAAGACAGCTAAGTGACAAGACAACCTTTATTTTTAGCATATAAAAATCAAAGTTTGTTACAAGATGATTTTAAAATCCAGACAAACACAAATACTATTTTAAAAAGTCACTACTAGGCATATATGTGATTCACACACATGTACTCAGGTGCACACACATAAACATAAAAATAAGTAAATCTCTGGAGGCCATGTTGATGCCTATGGTCTATGCTGACGGGGACATGTTGGTGTCTGTGGTACATGCTGTCACTGAGGTCCATGCTGCTGGCTGTAGCACGTGCTGCCACCAGAAACCATGTGGAAGTCTACGATCCATGCTGTCACTGGCTATTATGGGCAAGAAAGCTTCTTATGCAGTGGTGTGGATGACTGAGAATCATTGAAGACTTCTCTGACAACCTCCCTCCACTTCCCACAAAAAAGAAACCGTCTAGACAGAAAGTCATTGAAGAGTCCTAAAATTATGATGAAAATGCTGAAGTGTCTTTAAAGTTGACTGCTTCCAGCAGGACGGTAGGGAAAGACTCAGTTTTCTTTAAGTGGCTGGCCACTGGGAGTTTGACCATGTTCCAAATGAGTATATTGACAATATAAATTGTATTTTGGTATATTTTTTCTTCCTTTTCTCTCTCTCTCTCTCTCTCTCTCTCTCTCTCTCTCTCTCTCTCTCTTTCTCTTTTTGAGGAAGAGCACAGGGCAGGAGGGTGAACCTCAGAGGAAAGGGAAGCAAGTGTGATCAGGGTGCATTGTATGAAATTCCCAAATAATCAATAAAAATATTATGTTGAAAAAAATTAAATAAATAAATATTTTTTAAAACATTAAAAATCACCACTAATTCCCCCATAAAAAAAGTAGTATTGCTAATATCTCATTGTATATGTGTCTGAAGTACTTTTCTATTCATTTAGACATATAAAATTTGCATGTTTTAAGATTTGTCTTCCTCAGAAAATCATTCAACACAAAGTGAACTTTTTTTCTTACCATATGTGGTAGAGTGAAAAGAAATATGCAGCTGGGATAAAAGGAAACACCCACTCTTTTGTATTATAAACAAAGGTAAATGTCTCAGAAATTATTGCCCAGGCAACTCTGAGAGACGGCACAAGCTAGAGAGACTGTGGGCTGTTGCTTTCCACACTGGCTCTGGAGGGACTTACATTCCAAAGCACCAGTGAAACACAAAAAGGCGAAAAGAAGGAAGAACTCTCTACCTTCTCTGGGTAAAGGCCTGGGAAGTTGCAGCAATCCCAACCCCTCTGCACCTGTAGGTCATCTGATAAAGGTTCTGTTAGAGATGGTGAAAAGAATTCAATAATTGTACTCACCTATCAACTCTTCCAGCTACAGTAACTAAGATATGCCCACTGGTCCGATAGAGGCACACATGTTGTGGGAGTAACCAAGTACTTTCTGATTAGATTTAAATTCTACTCACACCATGGAATTTGTGCCTTATATTGCTAACTAGGGCACAAACACCTGACTTGCTAGGACAAAGGCCCTGAGAGAGAACCTTGTAAAGGGACAATGTATTGAATTGCCCTATGTTTATAGCCATAGATTCTATGGGTATATCTCTTCTTACAGAAGCTTCCCTCCACCCCTGTGGATGGAAATAAAATTGTTCTTGAGATAAAGAAAATTTAGCAGAATTTACTGCTAGCATGCCTACTTTTAAAGTATGGCTAATAGAAATTTTAACAAAAAGTTAATCATAAGTGATGCTATAACATTCATAGGGAAAAAAACATTACAGGTTTCAAAAGTAAATTCACCTTGAGAACTTTTGAATCACCTTTTTATTTTACTTATATTAGAACAATGTGAGGCATGTGATCTTTCTAAGTTCTTAGGACAATTGTATTTGTTAAGTGGACAAATAAATCTCTAAACAGAAGCACAGCTTCTACAACTGAAATGAAAAACCTCAATCCTAGTCAGTAGCATGCAATTACTGTGAAGATACACACATACGTATGATTCTCAGGTCAACTGCCAATGTAGTTGTGCCCCTCCCCTTTGTCTCTAAGAAAGTGCTCTTCCACCCACCCACCCACTCCCTCCTTACCCCTCTGGAATCCCCCTATGCTGGGTCATCAAGCCTCCACAGGACCAAGGTGTTTCCTCTCATTGAGAAGGCAGTCCTCTGTTACATATGCAGCTGGAGCCATGGACCCATCCATGTGGTTTGGTTGGTGGTTTAGCCCCTGGGAGCTCTGGGGGGGGGGGGTCTGGTTAGTTGATATTGTTGTTCTTCCTATGGGGTTTTTTAATCCCTTCCATTGGGGTCCCCAGGCTCAGTCCGATGGTTGGTTGTGAGTATCTGCATCTGTATTAGTCAGGTGCTGGCAGGGCCTCTCAGAGGACAGCTATACCAAGCTCCTGTCAGCAAACACTTCTTGGCATCAGTCATAGTGTCAGGTTTGGTGTCTGCAGGTGGGATGGATCCCTACGTGGGGCAGTCTCTGGATGGCCTTTCTTTCTATCTCTGCTCCATTTTTTCCCTATATTTCCTTTGGACAGGAACAATTCTGGGTTAAAAATTTTGAGATGGGTGGGTGCCCCCATCTCTCAACTGTGGACCATGCCTATCTCCTGGAGGTGGTCTCTAAAGGGGATGCAGGATAGGGGATGCAAGATAAAGTAGGGAAAGAGACAGGAGAGAAGTCCAGAGGGTCAGGAAAATGAATAGAAATAAGTAGCAGCAGGGAGTGGGGAACGGGGGATAGCCACTAGAAAGTCCCAGATGCCAGGGAAGTGAGAGGCTCCCAGGACCCTATGGGGTTGGCATTAGCTGAAGTGTTTTATTTTTTTAAATTTAGTACATTTATTTCCTATCAGTGGTGGTGGTGGTAGTGGTGGTGGTTCTCTGTCTCTGCCTCTGTCCCCCACCCCCACCTCTGTGTGTGTTTACATATGTGTCTTAGTCAGGGTTTCTATTCCTGCACAAAACATCATGACCAAGATATGAGTTGGGGAGGAAAGGGTTTATTCATCTTACACTTCCACACTGCTGTTCATCACCAAAGGAAGTCAGGACTGGAACTCAAGCAGGTCAGGAAGCAGGAGCTGATGCAGAGGCCATGGAGGGATGTAACTTATTGGCTTGCTTCTCCTGGCTTGCTCAGCCTGCTTTCTTATAGACCCCAAGACTACCAGCCCACAGATGGTACCACCCACAAGGGGCCCTCCCCCCTTGATCACTAATTGAGAAAATGCCTTACAGCTGGATCTCATGGAGGCATTTTCTCAACTGAAGCTCCTTTCTCTGTGCTAACTTCAGCTTGTGTCAAGTTGACACACAAGACCAGCCAGTACAACATGCATGCCACAGCCTGCCTATGGAAGTCAGAATACAACTTGCAGCAGTGCATTCTGTCCTTCTGCAGTGTAGGGCCTATGGATTGAACTCAGATTGCCAGGCTCTGCAGCAAGTGCTTTGACCCACCAAGCCCTCTTGCCAGCCTTCTATAATTACTTTAAACAGGAATGCTGTTCTACTTTCCAAAAAGAACTTGTATTTTAAAAATAATAGCCTGATTAAGTTCCCTCCTGATCTTGCACAAAGGGTCTGTATAAACTAATAATTACATGTCCAGCCACCTCTATTGTGAAAGGGTATTAGGAATCACGGGACATGGTAACAGCCACATTGTGAAATATTATGAACAGAAATAAAGACAGTTTTATTATTAACAACTATGGATGATTCTATATGAACATATCATGTTAATTAATGAATTATACAATTCATTAACTCTGAAGTGTTTCATATATTTATCTAATTTGCATATAGATGAATTAGTATGTTCCTACAATTTTTACAATCATTGTGACAAAATATCTGAGCCAAATAACAAGGGAGGAAAGGTTTACTTTAAGTCCTGGTTTTAGAAATTTTAATCCAAGGCGTCAGGGAGGTTGTAAGAGAGCAGAGCAGCTCATCTGATGGAAGCGGGGAAGCAGAGAGAGAGAATACCTACATTAGCTGTCCTGGTTCCTTATCGCCCCCTTTTCCACCCAGGCCCCATATTCCGTGGAGATCCCTCACCTCGCCTCAGCTCACCCTCTCTATAAATTATTCCCTAAACACAACCAAGGGAGTTTGTAGGAAGTACCTTGTGGGTACTTCTCACTCCAAGTTTTCAATCAATATTAACAACTGTTTACAAACTTTAAAATCATATAAACATTACATACTTTGAGTCTCTTAGAAAAAGTGTAAATTATTATTGTTCTTATTGTTGGTGTTACTCTTTTATTTCTATTATTACTATTATTTATAAGTGAAGTTTGAAGAAACCAAAGTTGAGATTGAATTTTTTTTTCAGGTTACATTGTCAAAAATTAAAAGGCTGAACTACTCCAGGTCCTCTGACCCGAAATGCTATAATTTTTCTACTTTATCATGGACTTCCACGAGAGTTCCCAGGAATGTGGCTACTCCCTTATTTCTCAGACTTGCAAGCATGAGAAATCGAAGGATACAGAGCTTGTGTCAAAAGGTAAATCTCACAAGGGCAACAGGCCAGGGAAGAACAAAATGCCACAATTCTGGGGAGAGTTTTCTTAACATCCTAACTTCAACGTGGTCTTTGAGATAGGACACGTGATCATTTAGTACACTCTTGCTGAGTGCATCACAATAAACAAAAAGAGTTGTATGTGATGCTTCATAGGACTGCAGCTCTCCTTCCCCAAGAACAAACTAGATGATATGAGGAAATGCACAGTGCCTACTCATAGAAGAATCATTGAGGGATTACTCACTGGGAGATTAGGTTTTCCACATATGTTCTGGAGCATCATAACTAGGAGGATTGCTAAAGTAATTTGAAATCTGGAACTAGGCAGTCAGGGATCATAGAAAACACCACTAGCCTGTTTGCCTTGGTGGATAGAGGAGTTGGAACAGGCATGGTGCATATGAACTAGCAAAAGGGGGAGCTTATGGTGTTGACTTTAAAAAACTGGTGCCTCTGTGCAGCCTGGTCTCTGAAGATGTCATTGAGCATGCAGTTCTTTTTGCCCTCAACATAATATTTCTATTGATTATTGATTATTTGGGAATTTCACATCATGCATCCCAGTCCTCTCAAGTCCACACCCAGACCCTTGTAACTCCTCCCACTCACACCCCTGCCAGAAGCTATCAATTGTGGAGAGCTTCACTTCAGCATCCTTCAGCATCCTTATCACAATTTTTAAGAGTTCTCTGCAATGGCTTTCTGTAACGGATGTTGCTTTTTTGAGAGTGGGAATAGGGTTGTCACAGAAGCCCTCGACAATCTCTCTTTCTTAACTGTGACTGCAAAAGTAGCTTCCTGGCCCTTTACAGTCAGTAGGAACAGGTATCATGAGCTTAGACATGGGTTCTGGAGACAGTACAGACCCCAGACATTCACATGGTCTCTGGCATCATCACATGCCACAGACCTCAGCATGGTCTCCAGTGGCAGTATAGACCACAGACATCAACATGGCCCTCTGCTGCAGCACGGGTCATGTACAGCATCATAGCCCTCAGAAGCAGCACAAGACAAGGACATCAACACAGCAACATGGACCATGGACACCGGCCCAGCTCATGGACATGAACATGGATTCAGGCAACAGCACAGACCTCAGACATCCACAAGGCCTTGGTGGTAACTCGGCCCACAGACGTCCACATGACTTCAGGCAAATGTCTGTGGTTGGGGCAGCTGTAGAGGGCCATGTCTGGGTCTGTACTCCTACTGCAGCCAGGGGCTATGTTGGCATCCATGGCCTGTGTTACCACCAAAGGCCATGCAGATGTCTGTGGTCTGTGCCACTTCCTGTGGCCATATTGATAAGCTTGGGCAAGTTACCTAACTTCTTTGAGACTTAATTTTCTGAACTGTAAATGCCCCTGTGTCATGAAAATAACAGAAATTATCATGCCAAAATTCCTAGTAGTTACACACCAACAGACTCTGCCCACCATTTTTTTCCCATTCTGTGCCCTCTCTGGTTCTTCTACTTTGAGCACATATCAACTCAGATCTTGGACCACAGTGAATACAAAGAACCTTGTTAAATGCTTTAAAAAGTAATAATGACATGTGTTGGTGTGAGTGCAAATGATATCCAAATGATCACAGATTTGAATGCTTGGTCTCCAGTGAGTGGACTATTTGGGAAGGACCAGGAGATGTGGCCCTGTGGGAGAAGATGTATCCCTGGAGGTGGGTTTTGAGGTTTTAAAAAGTCAATGCCATTCTCAGTGCCATCTGTCTGCCTCATATTTGTGGAACAAGATGAAACCTCTCAGCAACTACTTCAATACCATGCCTGCCTTCCTGGCATCATGCTCCCTACATAATAGTCACGGACTCGCCCTCTAAAACTGTAAGCCCCACTAAACTCTTCTTCTATTAGCTTCCTTGGTCATAGTGTTTTGTCACAGCAATTGAAAAATAACTAAGACATCATGCATCCTGAATTTATTTTGTAAATAGCATCTATCATATCTTTAAAACGTTTTCTAATGTAGCAGTGAAAATAAAGCCTTTGCAGGTGCCAGTCTGTAAAATATGTATAGCAGTAAGGACAAGACTTGAGCAGTTAACTCTATCAGTAAAATGCTCATCTTGCAAGAAATAAGGGCTTGAGTTCAATTCCCAGAACCCATAGAAAAATGCAGGGTGAGGGAGGGTTGCTGGCCTAATTCCTGAGTTTTAGGCTAATGAGAGACCCCGTCTTCAAACACATGGACATCATTCCTAAGGGATGGTTGTGATTGTGTTCTGCATACACATACATGAACACACAGAACACACACACACACACACACAGAGAGAGAGAGGCATGCACACATGCACACATGCACATAGAAAATAAAAGAAGTCAGATATTTCACCCCAGATGCCTTTGCCAAGCAGTGACCTGCTCCATTTCTTTTTCCATGACCCCTTTGTTCACCACTGAGGTTTGCATTTGTGCTTTGAGTCCCAGGGAACTTGCCTCAGCCTAGACGAGCTATTCAAGATGTCTGGAAAAAGAGATTTCCAAATGTAGGTGTACATAATCAGTATCAGGTGGGTTATCCCTTTATTTCACCCCCTCTCCCATCTGCTTAGCTCCTTACCATCTATCATGCTGGATAATTGATTCCAGACTGGAGTCATTTTCTCTCACGTCTCCCCACCGTAGGCTGAAATGGAGAGGCTAGCTCATACTTGACGTCTCCCCCCTCTTTCTCTTTACTTCATTTTATATTATGACCACTGTACCTCCTCCTGGGAAATGCAGACTGTAGATTTTTGAGATGGCAATCAGAGAGTTGAGACTAAGGAAGGCACCTGTTGGGAAATATTAGCACATGTGAAACAAACCCTTTGGAGAGTATTACATAGCCTCATCCAGCCAAATAGACAGACTTGATGAAGAGATTGCAACTAGCCAGGATTCTCCCGCAACCTGTATAGATTTGGAATGACATATTATGGATGAGCAGAGTGATCCACAAGCTAGAGCAAAGGAAGGATTTGCCAGTGCAGTCTTGTGGCTATTTTGAGCATCACAGGTTTGGTGAAGCACTGGGGCAAAGAGATGAATGGAAAGAATGTTCCAAAGCTCACCACATACATTGCCTTGCATTAAAGACTGAAACTATGTATTCCCCATGTATGAAGCAGAATTTTCAAGGACTCATAAAGCAATAATTGTAAAAGTATTTTTCCAAATTATAATTCTCTATGCAATTATAAAACATCATATTATACACTAGTTTAACATATTTACTCATTATTGAAATTATTATTGAATCACTAGTACTTACTAAATCTGGAGGCAGATCTATCAATTGAATTGTTGATGAGTCATGTTAAAATAATTTCTTGCATCTGTCAGCTATTAGACTAATGTCATATTGATTAGTGTCAGTTGCTTCTTTCTATGTTAGTACAACTGAATAATCTGAATTTAGACAAAAGTATATTCACAGCAATAACTGTGGAAATAGTTGTGGCTGTTTAAATCATGAAACACTTGCAGCTTTCTGTTTTAACAATGCACTCCAGAATAAAGCAACTTGCCAAGTATCTATAAGAGTGGCACCCAATGCTTACTCAACTTTCTGCTCAAAGTTTATACCAAAAACTTTCATGTGCCTGACTGTGTGTTGAGCACCTTGGCTGCTGAAGCTTGCTATACAATGTTGATATTATTATTTTATTACTTTTTAAAAAGATGTATTTATTTATGTATTTTATGCACATGGGTGTTTTGTCTGCATGTATATTGGCACACCAGAAGAGGGCATGTGATCCCATTATAGATCAGATAGCTGTGAGACATCATGTGAGTGATGGGTATTGAACTCAGGACTTCTGGAAGAACAGCCAGTGTTCTTAACCACTGAGCCATCTCTCCAGCACCCAATGCTGCCATTTTTAAAGCACATGTAATAAATGGATTTTAAAACAGGATGGTTAGTAGAGTATAGCCCAACTTAGGTTTCCCTTGAAGATGTGTTGGCGGAATAAGTGGTTCCTCATGATTGTTTCTGCTACCATCTCACACTTCCTGTTTCATTTGCAAACTAGTACAAATGGAAGAGCAAGCACCATATTACCTCCAAACTAATGGCCATGTTCTACCTTCTGCTTTCCTCCAGGTTGGATATGGTTGACCTCACAGTTGCAGAATAGTGCATTTTACATGTCAACTGAAAGTCCTTGTCAACAAATAAGAAGACTTATACATGTGGAGTCCAAAAGCTAAGTTGAAAAAAATGAGCACAGTTTCTCCCAGCGTGTTCAGTGATGTTCTCTCCGAGAAAGAACTTAGCACACACTCTTTGCCTTAGAATCTCTGCTCATTCTGAAGAAGGATTGGAAGTGTTCCTCATAGCCCTGCCTGATTTGGATGCTACTGTGTTGCCTCTCTTCTCTTTCATCACCCTTTTATTCAATGCCCAAGTTGTCACATATTAAAATTATGTTGACAGATATTATACAAATCTTTATGCTTCTGTGTCTCTCTGAGACACTTTCCTTTTTAGTTCATCGCCCAGACAGCACATGCCCAATTTTTGAACTCTGCTGTAGACACCATGGCTTCCTCTTACCTAAGTCTGAAATTCATAACCCAATATTTGAACCCATCCTTTAGTACATAGTCAGTGATTTCTTTCTCCTTTTCATTTTCTTTATGAGACAGGAAGAATCAAAGACTAAAAACTTTTATATGTATTTTGAGAATGTTAAAGACTGCCCTGTGTCTAACTGTTGTATACTGTTCCAGGGGAGACATGAAAAAAAAATATCTATTTACCCTAAAGAGGAAACCAATGTCAGACCAAAGTACACATACTGCCAAAGTCCAACTAAGTGAACCAATTGAGTTTTAGTGAGGTCATCTATAGGAATATAGGTAAGGAATTAATTACAGGAACAGAAACAACTCAAAGAGGGATGCAACTTTAAAACCCACCAAAGCGTGGGTAAAAGCTCAGGTAAGCTGGAAACCTAGACCACACCATACAACCTATGGGCAGCTCAACAGACTGGAGAGTATCCTTTCTGGGTATTTCAGTTGGTTCTAAGCCTCTTCCAACACCTTGGATTTTTTTCCACTTCTTCTAGGTATCTCAGCTTATCTAAGAGCACCCTTTTGCTGCTTATATATGCTTATGGAGAGGCCTAGTGAATCTGATCAGTTTTCGGGATTTCCTGAGGCCATTGCACTGTTTACTTCCTGAGCTTAACGTGCTTTTCTGAAGGGTGCAATGTCCCACCTCGCCTTACAACATCCTGCTTCATCTCCCTTTTAACATTCTGAACCTTTTTTTCCTTCAAATTATTTTTAAATTTTATTGGTTATTTTATTTATGTACATTTCAAAGGTTATCCACCTTCCCAATTAACCCCCCTATCCCTTCCTCCCTCTTCTATGAGGGGGCTTACCCATCCACCTACCTCCTCCTACCTCAGCACCCTAGCATTCCCCTACACTGGGTCATCGAGCCTCCACAGGACCAAGGGGCTCCCCTCCCATTGATGCCAGATAAGATAATCCTCTGCTACCTATGTGGCTGGAGCCATGGGTCCCTCCATATGTACTTTTTGGTGGTGGTTTAGTCCTTGGGAGTTTTGGGAGGTCTGGTTGGTTGATATTGTTGTTCTTCCTATGGGTTGCAAACCCCTTCAGCTCCTTCAGTCCCTTCCCTGACTCCTCCATTGGGGTCCCTGTGCTTAGTCTGATGGTTGGCTGGGTGCATCCATATCTGTATTGATCAGGCCCTGGCAGAGTCTCTCAGGGGACATTCTGAATCGTAATAACCTTTCTTTCAAGAAGAAAGGTCTTAATTCCAGGAGAAACAGCAATATAACACTCACATAATAGCAAACATAAAACATATTTTTTTATGAAAAGACATAATAAATGAATGAGTACATGCATGAATGGTGGGAAATACATCTAATTCCCAGCATGTCTTTAGCTACCTGTCATGGGAAATGATTGTTTCTTTACAATGTGATATGCAAAATGTTACTACTATGGCTCTTTAACCCCCTGCCTTCTCTCTGTTATTTTTTTAACAGAATAAATGTTGTTTCTGCAGTGTATTGTATAAAAAGACATAACTAACACTGACAGATTAAAATTCAAAATATTATATTGTGTATGTGTCTACGTGTGCATTCACTTGCGTGCAAGTGTTTAATGTTTTCATTGATACTCTTATTTCTTTGTGCTAGAGATATATGGCATGTCCTATTGCTCTTGAGCTTTTTTTTTTTTTTTTTAACACGAAAGACAAGCAGCCCAGGACATCTCTACTCACCTTTGCTGACAGAAGGACTCAATCGTCAGAAGAACACAATCAACACCTTTCATCAATGTACATGTCACACTATACATTCATGAGAGAATTCAAATATCCCCCTGTTATCAAAAGGATGGGTTTGATTTTAGTTAATATTCTACCATGGCTAAATCAAAGTGAGTGTGTATATTTAAAGCCTGATCCAAACAATGTTGAGACAGGAAGGTACTTTAACACGGCACCAACATTTCTATCTCATTCTCTCCACGTTATTTAAAACCTCTGTGCCTTAGTGTCTCCTCCAAAGAACTGGAAAAGGTGCCTGTGACTGGTTCATAGGAGACTTCAATGTTGCGTGAGACAGTGTGTGTGTGAATGCAGAGGATTTGGGCCATTCCTGACATGTAGCCAACACCTACTAAATCCTAACAGAGGAGAGAGAAGAAAGATACCTCTCCATTACAGACACAGGGTCTGAGGTCATGAGAAATAATATGAATCCTCAAGTCCATGGTGGAGTTCATTTTAAATTCCCATAGACATTTCTAGCTTAGTGTGATTATTGGTGAGCTTAGAAACATCACCAGAAAAACGAAAATGAGAGCATGCTGGTAATATCAAAACTGAGGACTGGACAAATATGGAGTAAATGTGAGGCTCAAATCAGAAACAATTTAGCTATGAATCCCTAGTAAAGAAAGTATCACAGAAGTAGCAACACTTGGGTTACGTGCAGTTTGTCTCTCCAATTAGAGAAGGAAGAAAAAAGAATAAAGAAGCAAATCTGAAATTTCAGAGAGCAGGTTTATAGATACAGGATTGTAAGAAACGTCAAAGGGGTTGTTATTGAGTTCCGACATGGGTTATGCCAGCAACAGGCCCTCTGGCTTCTTCCAAAGTGTGCTTTATAAGAATCTTTACTTTGTCACTCCAGAGTCCCTGCAGGTCAGCAACTGGGAAGCCTTCATGGTTTTCTTTTTTCTTTCTTTCTTTTTTTTTTTTTTAATGGTTTTCTTATAAGCATTCCTACACTCTTTGCCTTGGCTCAAATCTCAATGTAGTATCGTTTATCGTAAGTTAACTATTTGACCTTCAAAGTTTAAGTGGAACCTGGCAGAGCAGCCCGTTTGTAATGGCACAGCAGGCTGTGAAGCTTGTGTCTCTCCTCCAAAGGCTCATTTTCAACCATGCTTAAGTTTCTTTCTAAGCAAAGGCAGAATTCGGTTTTAATTTTAGTGGCAGTAAATATATTCTCTAAAACAGCAAATAGATTAGTGAAATTATTCGAGTTACACTGTGTCTATTTTAATATGTCTACATTTACAAAAGAAAAGGCTTCCCTAGTTTCCAAATGCCTAACCAGGAAAATTGCAGATAGAGGGTCCTGATATTTAAACACAACCGTTAAAATGGTTTCTTCGCAGAAGAGCATTGAGAAATGGAGGCGGTAGTTGGAGAGCCCTGAAGCAGGGTCCTCACATCACTCCATCACAGTGAGGAGATGGCTAGAGAAGAACCAGGCTACCATAATGGAGAATGGAATGAGTCAGGTTAACCTGGGGATCAGAGGGAGCAACCCCAACCTCTTACTAAGCATTTCTCTGACAGAGTGACTGAGGCCCTGGTCTAGAAATTCAATTGAGTAGCAATGCCCCAAGCAGCAAGGATGGGTCTGAACTCCCAGAGCCTCAGAATCACTTCTGTTCTGGCAGCTCAAAGAGAAGAGGAACGTTACTGAACAGCCCTACTCCAGAGTGTTTCCTACCTCCCTCCCCTCCCATGAATATCCTGATTGGATGAGAAAAGCTTTTCAGTAGAGCAGAAACAGGCAGAGGAATGACTTCCTCCTGTGTTGCTATGGAAACCCAATCAGATAGTGTATGTTGCCCATCAGAGCATCAGACCCTTAGTCACTAATTACCTGTTAGTTTTCTCCCTTGTAAAGATATTACCTGATATTATCAGAGCAGACAAGGCCTAAAAGATTAACTTGTTGGGTGGTCTCCGAGAGTAAGACATATGTGGCAAACCCAAAATCTCAGGCAGTATTTTAGAAGATTTCTTTTAGCTCTAAGTATAACTCCTTTCAAAGAATTGTTTTTCCTGTATTCACTTTCAACACTTAAGAATAGTCTGATGGTGATAGCAGTATCTTCATCCTTTCTGTTCCATCCTATGGGTAAATTTAGCAGGACATATATACCCTTAGAGTAACATAAAACACAGAGTGACAATTAAACTGAATTAAGGAGAGTGGAAAGAACATATGAATGCAAATCTAATTTACATACTGTACTACATGGCATGCATGCAGGCAGATAGGCAAACAATGGAGATAATAGAAAGATTACACCAAGGACTGAATTTCGCACGGATCATTTGACATTCTGCCTGTGCCATGAGCAAGTCATGTTGCATTACATCAAATCCTGACTCCGTTTCATTGCTGACTCTCCCATTGCTGCCTCCTTGCCTTTCGCCCCTTCATTACAGGAATATAATTGTAGGATCAACTCCCCAGGAGCTTGTTGCTTAACTGCCCACATGAGCGTATTTCACAGGCTGCCATTGTCACGAGGCACTCTGGTTAATAAGCAGATAATGGGATATGCAAATCATGCATGCTGGATACAGAAGGAAGCGAATGCCTTCTCAACTTTTCATAAAAACCATCCAATTTCCACATGATTGTGGAAACATACAGACCTGGATGATTTATGGAATACCTTAACCATGTAGGGAAAAAAATGCCCTCTTTGCTTTTGGAAATAGACATAATAAAATAAACAATTTACATGATTAGACAGCGAGATAACTCAGAAAGATCTTTAAAGGTCAGAAGAAACTTCATACAGTGGAACTATCAAATCATAAAACTAAACAAGTCCTAGATTATAAAATGTATTTCACTAACCACATTGTACAATATGATACAAAAATTGAACTTTGGAGATGCTCACAAGAGGAGGCCAAACTGATTCTGACACTGACCAGAGACGGAAATTGTGGTAAGTCAGCTCTGGTGTCAAAGGGATGAGAGAAAAAGAGAGTGTTTCTCTGTGGTGAGCATATTCCTTGCATGCAGGAAACTTTGAGTTTGAGCCTATCACAGAGGAGCATGGCTGAGAGAGCAGGGAAAAAATGGAGGAGAGAGAGGTGGAGAGATAGAGGAGGAAGAGGAGCCTGGGAGGGGTTAGAGATTCCTTTTAAACATTGAGTTAAATTGAGTCCTCTCCTGGCAAGGCCCTCTAACATGGCATAGAGAAATAACCTAGCAGCTCACTCTTTTGAGGCAAAGGAGAGAGAGCACAGGATGGGCAAGGGGAAATACACATTGGATATCTATAATGTGATGTCACAAGAAGGCCTGTCTCAGCCTCAGTTTCCTCACCCTCAAGTGAAGGAGCAATGCTCTTCCTGAGAGTGTTGGTCTGGCGGACAGTTGGGCTGAGTGAGTACTGGGTCGCTTCACTCTGTCCTCTCTCATCTCTCTACACTCCTCAGTTAGCACTGTTCCCCTGAGAGACACACCTGGGTGCATTTCTGCATCCATGATGGGTTCCCTTTGACATCAGGTTGAAGGAACTCATGGGGTTTGGGGTCCATGTTCCTCCAACTTCCTCTTGATGAGGTCATTGAAGATAGTCATACCCTTTGCCCCTAGGTGATGGCACCTACTTGATCACCAAGTGAGCTGATCCTTTTTTCTAGTAAGTTTTCTTTGCATGGATTCCTTTATGCCTAGGCATCTAAGGATACTCTCCACTGTGCTACCAAGCAAGAGTATAATTTTATTCCTTGCAATTTTACTGTGTTCTCTTCATGATATCTTAAGAGGTTTTGTAGTGAGCACTACTCAAATTATCATAACTTGAATATACCATCTGTTTCTTGTAAATCACCCGAATAATGCAGACTCTAAAAATATTTTATTAGCTAGCACATGTAACAGTTCTGATTTAAAACAATGAAAAAGAACTCTAAGTGCTGGCTGTCAAATTTCCATTTAAAATTCCTCATTTACGGTTCCTTTATTACAGTTAAATAAGGGAGTCATAAAAATTATTTTGTTGTATTTTTATTTTGTGTGTGTGTGTGTACACGTCTGTATGCATGTGCATACCTGTGTATGTGTGTGCATATGCGCGTGGCAGGTGAGAGGTCAGAAGATACCTTGTAAACATCATTTTTCTCCTCCTACCATGTGTAGTCAGGGATTTAACTCAGATTTTCAGCCACCCTTACCAATTAAGGCATCTTCCCAGCACAAAAAAAAAAAATTGTTTTAACTAATAAATGCTACAAGTCAGTGACAATATAGATGTGGGGAGAAACATTGGCTGAATCATTCTTACTTTTATCTGGATGCTCCTTCATTTCCGAGATGCTAAACCTTACGTTCACAGAAAACAAATACATATTCCATTTAGGCTTCACCAGTTATTAAATATTCTCATGATAAATTCCTGCAGGTGCCACAAAGGAACACTCACGTGAATAACTTATGGAAAAAGAACCCCAGCCTCTAGCCTATGTAATTATGATCCCCACCAGAGAGCCATCAGATCCTTGTGGCTACATTTGGTGCCAACTTGGCTTTTCCTGTCAATGTGAGCCCCTATGGGGAGGCACTGTGACCCAGCCCACCTTCCCGGGTGCTACAGCTGTGCCAATAGCGAGATGCTTAGATGACTTCTTTTTCCACCTTGCCTTGACCTCCTGGTTAAATCCCTTTAATTTCCCACAGGATATTCTCCCAATTGGTCTAAAGGCCCTGAAGCCTCTAAAGATGGAAATAAAAGTAATGAAACCTATTTATTTTAATTTCACCATTAATAAGATATTATCGTCACTTTTAAGTTAATTTGGAACTTGAATTTCACAAATAGGAAGCCTAAGGATGGAAACATCCCCATTATGTGGATTCAAAGCAGAAAAATTGATGATGGGCTTGGCCAATTTAGAGTCTCTCTCTCTCTCTCTCTCTCTCTCTCTCTCTCTCTCTCTCTCTCTCTCACTCTCTCCCTGTAGAGTCTATCATTTCTCAAGTCCAATTTTGAGTTATCAACATCTTCTCCAAAAGATTCTCCATGGGGTGGTTATAATTATTAGAAAATATAATGACATCAGATAACATTCTGGAAAATAAAATTGCATGTGTGTATACAACAGTGTGGTTAATAAAACAACCAAGTAGATATGCAAAATGGGGGGAGGCTGAGTTGTAGCTCACTGATGGAGCACACCTAGCACATTCAAGACCCTGGATTTGATCCTCAACACTTCCAAGAAGGAAGAAGTGAAGAAAGACTACGACAAAGAAAGAAAGATCAAGATGGAGGGGTACCCAGAAGCTCTAAAATATTTCTAAACACATCTTTAAGTGTTGCTATTGATCACTTAGGCTAGATTAGAGGGAAGGGGAACTGAGTTCTTCTCCTTGCGATATGGCAGGAAGGCATATGTATACCAGCAGTAAGGACTCGACAGTTGAGAAGAGATGGAACCTGTCCTGAGATGTCACTCAGTGGTAGAGGACCTGGCTCACATTCATAAGGCCTTAAGTCCAATATTAAGTGCTGGGGGAGGAGGGGGGAGGAGGAGGAGGAGGAGGAGGAGGAGGAGGAGGAGGAGGAGGAGGAGGAGGAGGAGGAGGAGGAGGAGGAGGAGGAGGAGGA
>CM052703.1:117285398-117308405 GCA_028551405.1 Uromys caudimaculatus | reverse complement strand
CTGTGGAGCCCTGTGGCCCAAGCTGAGGTTTCCGGCCGTCACCGGAAGCTGCTGACCGACAGTCTCGACCCTCCTTCTCTTAAGCTGTTTCTTATCAGTTCTTTTGCACAGCAGCAAAAAGTGTCCACTGAGGAAACTGACCTAGAAACTCTTTCTGTAGGTTGGACTAAAATCTGGCTTATTGCAGCTCCCACCCATCTATCCAACCCCTAACATCTGGAAGTGTCACATAAAATGCAGCTGATCTCTTTTGTACTGCACAGAATTTAGCCAACGGTCTCCCCAGCCATCCTTTTCTCTTTGGGGATGAGCGTCACTAGGCCCTTAAACCATCTCAGGATGTAGCTGTACGCTCGTTTGCTCTCCTGCTGACGTTACAAAGGCTCTGTCTCACCAGCGTCCCTCTGAAAGCTAAGTACTCAGAACTGCGCTGAGGTGTGTCCATGTAGCTTGAACACGATGGAGAAGATGGCCACGTCACTTCACTTCACCTGCCTCCTGCCCATCTTGCTTGCGGCTTTAGATCATACCTGTCTTAGTCAGGGTTTCTATTCCTGCACAAAACACCATGACCAAGATGCAAGTTGGGGAGGAAAGGGTTTATTCAGCTTACTCTTTCATGTTGCTAATCATCACCAAAGGAAGTCAGGACTGGAACTCAAGCAGGTCAGGAAGCAGGAGCTGGTGCAGAAGCCATGGAGGGATGTTTCTTACTGGCTTGCTTCTCCTGGCTTGCTCAGCCTGCTTTCTTATAGAACCCAAGACTACCAGCCCAGGGATGGTACCACCCACAAGGGGCCCTCCCCCCTTGATCACTAACTGAGAAAATGCCTTACCGCTGGATCTCATGGAGGTGTTTTCTCAACTGAAGCTCTTTCCTCTGTGATAACTCCAGCTTGTGTCAAGTGGACACACAAAACCAGCCAGTACAATAACCTTGTCAATGACAGCTGTGCATATGAGCGTTCTAAAGTGCTCAGCCTTTGCTGATGCTTCCTGTATTAGAGCTTTGGAAAATTCTCAAAATCTTGTGTTGTTTTCTATAACATTGCTCTGTGTGTATGTGTGTGTGTGTGTGTGTGTGTGAGAGAGAGAGAGAGAGAGAGAGAGAGAGAGAGAGAGAGAGAGATTGTGTGTATGTTCTTGCACAAGCGCGCACATGTGCTTTTTTAGAAACAAACACTGATAATGGCATAGATACAACCACCTTCTAGAATTCACTTCTCTGAGGTAAATCTAAGAATGAGATTGAGCAAAGGAGACAGTGACCCTGACACTAAAATGTAAGAAGGCACCTGCCAAAGTCAGCCAGTTAAGACAAGTAATATTCCAATGAAACATTTTTAAAACCAAAAATAATTTTTAAAATGTCCACACAGCATAAAACATTACAATTCTAGATAAAGACAAGATCCGAATGTATCTTGTTAAAAGTCAAAATGTATAACCTTATGAACAATTGGCCGATTTGTTATTTTAATGGATTTTTTTTTTTTTTAGAATTTGGAAAAATTAATGAAGCCAGCGTATTAAAGCTTGTGCTATTTCATGTTCAAATATGTATGTATTCCATTTATTATAACATAACTTTCCTGGTTTTAATAGAAGAAAACACATGGACAATATTTTCCACTGAAAACAAGATAAGCCAAGAAGTTGACACCGAACATCTGTGGCCAGCTCTGAGCGGATGCCATGTTGCCCTGGGGAGGAAGGGCTGCCTAGATGTTTCATTCCAATCTGCACCTGATTATCCAGCCTGTTTGAGATGGGAAGGACCTCTCATTTTGGAACATCTTGGAGGCCCCACTGGGTAAAACTGATTACTGTTCGCTTGGCTTCGTCAGCTTCAAAACTCCAGAGCAGGTGTGCAGCCCTTTTTGTGAACTCTGGAGTCCCTGCCCATCCACTCAACAGTTGCTAGCAAGATCCTCTTCCTTATTTGCCTAGGATATTCAAATAGACTGCTGAATCTGGAACCACACATTCTAGAAACATTCTTTGTGAATTGCTTAAGCCACTAAGTGAAAGCACCAGATGAACTTAGAGCGGACTAGTCACTATGAGTGGGTGGGTTTAGTCATTTGCAGTAAAGCAGACTTTGTAGCTATGACTTGGCCATCCACCAAAGGCTTCCTCCCTGAGCAAACATCCATATGTCAATCAAGAATTCTGGAGAATGGAGAACCTGGGGCAATGGAGGTGATCAGTTAGTAAAGTGCTTGTCATACAAACATGGGGACCTGAGTTCTAGATCCCAGAATCCACGTTTTAAAAAAATAAAGTCACTAATCACAGCAAGGGGAGATGGAGACCGAGGATACCCCCTGGTTTGCTGGCCAACCATCCCAGCTGAGTCTATTTTGCTCTTGTCTTAAAAAAAAGTGAAGGTTTGTTTCTTCAGAGGACACCTAACATAAACCTCTGGCCTCCACACTGATTCTCATACACACCCACACACACCTGCATGCGTGCATCCTCTCATACACACGCACACACCCACACATACACACTCTACAAATAATTACACACATAATTATTAAACCTATAAAATTTCCCATTCATTTTAAGATAAGAGTGTATACTGACTGGCTTTGTGTGACAACTTGACACAAGCTATCACAGAGACAGCAACCTTCCTTGAGGATGTGCCTCCATGAGATCGAGCTGTAAGGCATTTTCTCAATTAGTGATCATGGGGGGGCAGCCCACTGAGGGTGGTGCTATCCCTGGGCTGGTAGTCCTGGGTTCTATAAGAAAGCCAGCTGAGCAAGCCAAAAGAAGCAATCCAATAAGCAGCATCCCTCCATGGCCTCTGCATCAGCTCCTGTCTCCAAGTTCCTGCCCTGTGGGAGTGCCAGTCCTGACTTCCTTTGGTGATGAACAGCAATATGGAAGTGTAAATTGTATAAACACTTTCCTTCCCAATTTGCTTCTTGGTCATGATGTTTTGTGCAGGAATCCAAACCCTGACTAAGACAGGGTGGAATAAGAATAATGTCAATTGAAAATCACCTAGCTTCTGCCGCATCAAAATTCACTGAGTTGTTTGTGATGACAAAATTGTTTTGTTTGCTCATTAAAGCTGCTACACAGAACCACATAGGTCTCACTTTAGAGACCACCAGAGTTATCTGAAAAGCTGGTGGAACTCAGCTCTTTGCTACCTCAGTCTCAAAGTTTCTGATTCAGTAGATCACAGATCTGCCATGGAATTTACATTTCAAACAGAGTCCAAGGTGGAGAGCCACCTACTCTGTAAATAGCAATCACTTGCACAATTTAGACAAGAACTGAGCATGGCTGTGCCTCTGCCTTAAATAAATGGCACTTTTAATTGAGTAAGCCAAGAATACATATATACATGAACACAGGCAAACACACATACATTAATGCGCGCGCGCGCACACACACACACACACACACACACACACACACACACGCACGCACTGATTCTTTGCAACAGTGTCTCTCTACCCTCCATTTGCACTCAGATCTTTGGGGATCTTGTTAACTTGCAATGCCGATCCAGCAGATGTGGAGAAAGCACCCATTTTTCTCATAGGAAGCTGATGACACTAGCCCACAAACCACACACCAAACACTAAAGAACCAAAATAAATACCTTTGGCACCTCCTCTATAATTCCTGTGAGCAATACAAGAAATATGCTCCAAGTCCAGAGACAGGTTTCTTGTCATTGATACGGGATTAGTTACAAAACAAAGTTCCATTGTAAGTGTCTGAGGTACGTATCCTTTCTGAAAGGAAGACACAAGGAAACATAGAGAATGTGCACAGGGGAGTGGCTGCAGTTCAGAATGATGTATCACATTCCAAAATGTCTAAAAGAGAGGTCTTAGTGTCTTACCACAAACAACAGATAAATGTTTCATTTCAAGTGAAAGAAATACTAGTTACACTGATTTGATCATGACAAAAAGGTATCAGTGAATCATGACTTCACATTGTGCTCCCTAAATTTTCACAGTTACAGTGTTCCAATTAATTGCGTGCGTGTGTGTGTGTGTGTGTGTGTGTGTGTCTGTGTGTGTGTGTGTGTGTGTGTGTGTGTGTGTGTAGCAGGTGTGGTGCACAAACTTCAGGTGCCGGTGTGCTACTGGAGGCCAGAGGAGGTCAGCGAGTATCTTCCTGTATCTAATTCTGCCTGGTTGCCTTGAAACAGGGTCTCTCAATGCTGGCATTACACGCATATACAGCTATACCCAGCTCTTCAAGTGGGTGCTGGGGATTCAAACTCAGCTCCTAGGCCTTACGTATCAAGTGCTCATATGCCCTGAGCCATCTCTTTAGTCTGTATTAATTTTAAAAGGCAGAAACATTAAAGTGAAAAACAAAACATTCCTTTAACATCTCAAAAATTATTATCTGAATTCTACAGATTAGAAAATATAAAATTGTCAGAGACAGCTGCTGCAGTTTCTTTTTCAAAATATTTTTAAAACAATCTTCTACTTCATTCATACAATATATTTGATCACACTCCTTCCCCTTTCCCAACTTCTTCCAGATCTTACTCACCTCCCTAACCACAAAATTTCATGTTCCAGTAAAAATAAACAAGTAAAACAGATGAAAAAGACAAAAAATATTACCAAAGCAAACCCAAGAGAGAGACAGAGAGACAGAGACAGACAGAGACAGAGACAGAGAGAAACAGAGAGAGTCCATTTTGTATTGGCCAACAATTCCTGAGCATGGGACTTGCCCTGAAGTTGACATACCACCTAGTGTTACCCCATTGGAGAAAACTGATTTTTTCCTAGTAAGTATCAATTGCAAATAGCTCCTTGGTTAGGGGTGAGGCTGTGAGCCCACTTCCCTTCTCAGTGTGGAATCTTTGTCTGGTTTGGACCTGTGCAGGTTTTGCCAGTGCTGTTAGTCTCTGTGAGTCCTCATGTGCGTCAGTCCTGTTGTGTCTCGAAGATGCTGCTTCCCTGGAGTCAGCCATCATCTCTGCGTCTTATAGTCCTTCCACCTCCTCTTCCTCATAGATCCCTGAGCCTTGAGGCAAAGGGTTTGGTGACGATATCCCATTTAGAGCTGAATGTATTAGTCTCTTACTCTCTGCACATTGTCCAGTTGTGGGTCTCTCTGTGTTGGTCCCCACTGATTGCAAGAAGCCTCTCTGCTTGGGTTACAGCTGCAGTTTCTTAAAGAGACCTCTTATTCTGAACCTCTCTTTTTCTGTTGTCTCAGTTTTTCCTGGTGCTCTGCAACTCCCCGTCCATCTATCTGTCTCCCACACCCTCGCTCCACCTCTTGCTCCGCCGACCATTCCAGGTCACATTGTTCTCTTTTGATCGTCATTAATTGGCATCAAATACATGCTCAGGCACCAAGGATGAGAACCTCTGGTGTGTGCTGGGGACCTTTGAAACAGCTTCTATGTGTCAAGTTTACAATTAGACTCGGAGTACAAGACGTAATCCATGAACATGTCCTGAGGCAGACTCCTTTCTGAAACCAATTCTCAGTGATTCTTCCATCAGCCATCATTAACAACTGTGGATGGGAAATCAATTGTGCAGATCTTAGCCAAACACTAGTTCCAAGAGATAAGGTGTGTGTGTGTGTGTGTGTGTGTGTGTGTGTGTGTGTGTGTGTGTGTGTCTGTGTCTGTGTGTGTGTGTGTGTCTGTGTGTCTGTGTGTCTGCGTGTGTCTCTGTGTGTGTGTGTCTGTGTGTGTGTCTGTGTGTGTGTGTGTGTACGTGCACACACACTTATTAGCTTGGATTTGGATTTTCTGGATAAATTGAAGTTTGGACATAAGACTTTTGTGGGGGAAAAAAAAAGTATTACTTATCTAACATCCCAGCAGGCTTAATAAATATAGATGGACCGCCTGGAATCTGACAAAGCAAACAGAAATTGCCCTCTGAGACAATTGTTGAGCAGGGCTGCGCTGTTAGATTTCTCACCAACAGACAGCCTGTATTCATTGAAGATACCCAGAGGTCCCATGGCCTCCTTATTTTCTCAAAGATGAAGCTGACCTTTTAGTTCTTACCATTTAAAAAAATCTCTAGCACATGCTCACTTTCCTGTCTCATTATTTGGCAGGGTGCTGAAGTGAAAGGAACCATGTTACTCCGCACGCCATGTGATGTGACAGGGGATCTATCTCTGAACTATCTGATGCCTAACTCTCAATCAAGGCCTTGCCAACTTCATTGATAGCAATGCTGGACATTTTGAAAATCAGTTGGGTAACCCGTACCTCCAAATATCTGTTACTCGTCTATAGATTAAATAAGACTATAAAGGGTAACATTAACTTGAGGAAAACTGCCTGGGCTCTTATAGGACTCCACGTGCCTGCCATGTCCCTGGTGGTCCCCGGAATACAAGAGAATTACTGAACCAGTGGCGATTCCTCATTAACCCCTTTGCTTCACATCCTACACATGACCTCGCCGTTGCACCATAGAAAGTCTCAGCTGGGAGTTATCTAACAAATGCCAACAATGTCTTTACTCTGTAAAGAAACCAGTATGCTTTCTCTTTGCGCTCATTCTCTTTGGCTTTCACCACTAGGAAAGGCAAGGCCAAATTTTGAACTTCATTTAATTAACATATTAGCTCTCAGGTAATGTACTGTAATGCTATGCATTCTTCTTCCAGCGTGTCCCTTTCTTTCTTTCTTTCTTTCTTTCTTTCTTTCTTTCTTTCTTTCTTTCTGTTTTTCTTGTATTTCTTTCTTTTTGCATATTGCACTGCCTTATTGGTAATGGGGGATTTTTTTAGAGAAAGAGACAAAGACAGAGACAGAGACAGACAGAGAGAGACAAAGAGAGAGAGAGAGGAAGGAAGAGGAGGAGGAAAGGAAGGAAGGAAGGAAGGGAGGGAGGGAGGGAGGGAGGGAGGGAGGGAGGGAGGGAGGGAGGGAGGATAAAATGAGATTAAACTTTAAGGAATCTCCAAGGAATAACATCTCTTTTATCCTTTCTTGAAGTTGCTGAAGAAAAAAAAAATTGATTTGCTGATAGTTATGAGCACTGATTTCTTAAATAAGTAGAAAAGTTTAACCCAAGCTTTGCATCTCGTTTCAAGCAAATAGCAATGACAGACTTTAGTGACCACAAGAAAGCATGGTAACCAGGGACGTGGCCACACTCAGACGCACAGATTTGCTTCTGACTAAACAGAAGCAAACATAAAGCTCCCCACTGTGCACACTTGATACAGAAGACACTGAAGTGCACTGGCCTTTAACTTCCATCTGAGCCGAAGCATGGGCAGCCATGGGAGCCACAGAGAGTGACAGCACAGGGGTGGTGCTGACATGTCGGACTACCTCCCTACATCTGCCCACTGTCACTGAGATGAAACCTGGGAAGCTCCAAGTGCCTCCACTCCCAGACCATCCTGCCCTGCTCTTGTCCCTCTGGGGCAATCGTCATCTGTGACCAATTTTAAAGGAAAGCAGTAGTATCGTTCTGGAACATAATGAAACATAGGTTTAGAAACATATTTGAGTAAATGAAACATTAGGAGTCTCCCGAGAGACATAAACAGGAAAAAAAGTATGGTTTTTTGTTTCTTTTCTTTTTTTCAGAACCATGGTTGAGATGGATGTGAAAATCCCCATCAATTTGGAAATATATCCTTTTTTGCATGTAGGATTTCACAGGAACATTCCCACAGTTATCACGATTGTACCAAGATCATGGGCTAGCCTAATAAATTAAACGTAAAGAAAAAATAAGAAAAGCCCCAGTCCCTGGTAGAGTTCATTGCTACCATTCTGCACATTCTGCAAGGGCGGTCACAGCTGCAGGATGCAAAAGGCAAAAGGAGAATTAGACCAATCAGCTCACTGTTCCCATAGGCCTGCATCTGCCTGTTCCTTCAGCTCCTGTTATCGCTGCTACACAGGAACTGCAGCGGCAAATATGAAGGCCGCATTCTTGAAGTCAATTGTGGTTTTCTGGCACGATTCTGTATTGAATCAAAACAAAACAAAAACTCATGCTTTGGGCTGAAGCCCTTCCATATAAAGCCATGTAAGCAAGAGAGGTGACAACCGGATGAGGTCAATAAAGGATGATTAATATTCAATGATGGCATAAGCTGTTGTGTGTAGGCTAGCACATCATTTTTTCCATTAATTAATTTATTGATTGATTGATTGATTGATTCACATTGCATCCTGATTGTAGCCCCTCCTCCTCCCAGTTCCCCCTCACACAGTCTCTCCCTCCTCCCCTATCCCAGTCCCCTCTAAGAAGGTGGAGGTCTCAGTTGGGTGCCAAACCCCCCCTGACACATCAAGTCACTGCAGGACTAGGCACATCTCTCCCTGAGGCCAGACAAGGCAGCCCAGTTAGGGAAACAGGATCCACAAGCAGGCAACAGAGTCAGGGTAAGCCCCTACTCCTGTTGTTAGGGGACCCGCATAAAGACCAAAAAAGCACATCTGCTACATATGTGGGGGAGGCCTCGTTCCAGCCCATGCTCACTCTTTGGTTGGTGGTTCAGTCTCTGGGAGCCTCAGGGATCTGGGTTAGTTGGCTGTGCTTGTCGTCTTGTGGAGTCTCTATCCCCTCTGGGTCCCTCAGTCCTTTCTCCAACTCTTTCACAAGACTCCCTGAGCTCCGTCTAAGGTTTTGCTGTGGATCTCTGCATCTGTTTCCATCAGCTACTGGGTTGAGCCTGTCAGAGGACAGTTATGCTGTCTGCAAGCAAAACAGAGCATCATTAATAGTGTCAGGGGTTGGCTCTTTCCCATGGGATGGGTCTCAAATTGGGCCAGTCATTGGTTGGCCATTCCCTCAGTCTCTGTTCCATCTGGGTCCTACCTATCTACAGGAGGAAGCCACTTCAGTCCCCAGATCCCGCTCTACTAGGAGTCTCAGCTAGAGTCATCCCCATAGACTTCCTGAAGCTTCCCTATCCAGGTCTCCAGCTTGTCCCAAGATGCCCACCCAACCCCTCTCCCACCACCACTTCTGTTACTTTTCCAGCTCTCCCCAACTCTCCCTATACCTGATCCTCTCCCATTCCCCCAGCCCCCACCCAGTACCCTCCCCCCCATCCACTTCCAATGACTACTTTATTTCCCTTTCTGAATGAGATTCAAGCATCCTCCCTTGGGCCTTCCTTGTTATTTAGCCTCTTTAGGTCTGGACTGTAGCATGAGTACCCTGTACATTATGGCTAATGTCCAGTTATAAGTAAATACATCCCATCCATATCCTTTGGGGTCTGGGTTGCCTCACTCAGTGTGATATTTTCTAGTACCACCCATTCACCTGCAAAACTCATGATGCCCTTGTGTTTAATAGCTGAGTAGTATTCTGTTGTGTAAATGAACCACATTTTCTTTTTCCGTTCTTCAGTTGAGAGTTGAGGGACATCTGGGTTGTTTCCAGTTTCTGGCTGTTACAAATAAAGCTGCTATGAACGTAGTTTAGCAACTGCCCTTGTAGTATGCTTGACCATCTTTTGGGTATATGCCTGCCCAGGAGTGGTGTAGCTAAGTCTTGAGGTAGAACTATTTCCAATTTACGTAGAAATCACCAAATTTATTTCCAGAGTGGTTGTACAAGTTCACACTCCCACCGACAATGGAGGAGTGTTCATTCCCCTTGCTCCACATCCTCGCCAGCATGGTAGCATAGCATTTTTAATAAAGACTGTTAAGACCAACTGGAAGAACTATACCAGGTAGACAGACTGGGGAGATGGACCAGTCAGTACAGTGTTTGCTCTACAAGCATGAGAACCTGAATGAGGATTCCGCAGCAGTCATTTTTAAAAGCCAGACACAGTAACATTGCTTATAATTCCTTCACTGAGGAGATGGATCTAGGAGGATACCTGGAGCTTGCTGGCCAGAGAGCGTAGCCTACTTAACAAGCTCTAAGCCTATAAGAGATTTTGTCTCAAAAACCCAGATGTCATCCTAAGGAACAGCACCCAAGATTGTCCTGTGGCCTCCACACACAAATGTGCATATGTACACACACACTCCACAGATGCACAAGAAAGACAAAGAGACAGAGAAAGACAGAGAGACAGAGAAGGAGAGCAAGTTGAAGGGAAGAGACCTTCAGGAGAAAACCTTCCTTCCTTCTTGTCTTTATTCAGCCGTCACCCTGGTTCTTACCAAATCTATTTCTGGGGAACTTTCTGTTCGCCATTGATCTTGGCATATACCTTATACCCAGTTATGGTGGTATTCTGGGTTTATTTTGCCCAGAGATAGCTGTCAATGGACCATCTTTGATTTACCATTGTGGTTTTAGTACAATTTGCATATCAGAAAATTCATTTATTTTACTGAGCAGTACAATCACACTATATTCTGGTTTTAGAGTACATTCACTCTCTCCAAGAATTTTATGGTATTTATGAACTCTGTTCCCACCGAGGCAACCACTAATGTTCTTTCTGAAAGTATATACTTATAAGAAATCTTGCCATTTCATAAAAACGGAATCAAGCTGGGAAACAGTAAACTACCAAACCTTTATTATACCTGGATAGAAAAATAACATGTTTATAAAAGACTTGCTTCCTGTCTCCTCCTAGAGACATAATGGAAGTGATTTTGTTTTAACATTTAAATCTTTGATCCCTCGAATTGTATCACACCTAAAATTCCAACAATTTCCTAAATATGATTCAACTGTTTCCAGCTCATTTACTGGCTTTAAAAAACTACTGGTTTTGACCATTGAATTCCAGTATATTTTTGCCGCTGTTGTCTTGTGTGTTCTAGCTTTTGTTGTTGTTGCTGCTACTGCTGTTGTTCTCTTGTAGAGTATCAATCTCTTCCTGTGACACTGCTACACTTTTCATGGGGGTGAGAGAGATGACTTAGTAATTAAAAGAATGAGCTGCTCTTGCAGAAGACCAGAGATCTATAATTGGCTCATAACCATGTATAACTCCAGCTCCAGGGAAATCTGAGATCTGTGGCTTAGAAAGCCCTTCTACTCTCATGTGCCTACTCTCTCTGTGTCTCTGTCTCTGTCTCTGTCGCTTGTTCTCTCTCTCTCTCACACACACACATACACCCGCACACACACACAATTAAAAATAATAACAATAAACCTTAAGTTTTATATTAAATGTTAGTATTTTCCTCACAGTTTGTTCTTTTTATAATCTGTTCATTGTTTTTGTTCAGCTATTTTTTTCACAGTGGATTATATCTTTGGGGAGAGACCCTTTATAAGTTGAATTCACAATACAGAAACCATTAAGTCCGAGATATATCAGTCTACAGGAAAGGGAAATCAGTTCAGGCCTGGTGGTACAGCTGTTTAAAAGGAAGTTCAAGGTCCACCTTGAGGACAGAATAGTTCAAAGCCAGCCTGAATAATTTAGTGAGAGTCTGCCTCAGAATAGAATATACATTTTTGAAAGGAGGCCTTCAGGTATATAGTTCAGTCACAGAGCCCTCGCTTACCTTTTACAAACCTTAGATTTGATCCGCAGTATCCCAGAAAAAAAATAAAAAGACAGAAAAACTATATAATTTTTCTGAACTACAAACTAAATTTACATAATCAGAATCCATAAACAGGATCAAAAACAAATGGGGAAAATATAAGCAACTCATATCATAAATGATGAGCTCACTGCACTAAGGTGTTAGGAATACTAGAAATTTTTAAGAAACAGAAAATGTGCCGGGCAGTGGTGGCGCATGCCTTTAATCCCAGCACTCGGGAGGCAGAGGCAGGCGGATTTCTGAGTTCGAGGCCAGCCTGGTCTACAGAGTGAGTTCCAGGACAGCCAGGGCTACACAGAGAAACCCAGTCTCGAAAAAACAAAAAAAAACAAAACAACAAAAAAAATCAAGTAAGAAAGAAAGAAAGAGAAAATGCATAAAAACATATAAGTGTATAATTAATGAAATAGGGCCTCGCACACTCTCCCTCCTCCTCCTCCTCTCTGGATGCTCATCCTAACATGCCACCGTAGCAAACTCAATATGCTTTGGGAGCGCAGTTGCTTTTCTCCCAAATAAAGCTAGAGAGGAGGGGGGATTCAATTTCTGTACTCGGAGACCTTTCAGTAGCTATTGAATCCCACACACCAAAAGATCACTACAGAAACGCCAATCAGGTAACGTGTGGGTGACGCCTCTCATGAGGAAAGAGAGGTGCAGGCTGCTGTTAGGGTCCTTATTGGTGGAGATCAAGGCAGGGACCGGTCACCAGCTGTGCAACTTCCAGGAGAAGCGTGGCTTGTCTTTGGGACACAGAAGATTGCGTGGGGTTGCTGCTAAGGAAGTCCCTTGCTGTCTAATCTCTTTTCAAGTCTGGGTGCAAGATTACACACTCTCATGTCTGTTGTGCATCTGATTTACATAGCATGTCCTATGCCTGTAACAATGTCAACAAATATGGGCAACAATCCTCATTTAATAGATGAGTTAGATGGTGCATACACATCATTTTAAGTATTTTTTTACTTAAAATCCCACAATTGTTAAGTGACAGGAAGGTGTCAAAATCACATTTACTTGTCTTCATACTGTTAGCATGTCCTCATAAGCAGAGAGGGTTCATTCGGTGAACATAAAAACCTTCAGGGAGCTTCATAGCCTCCTGTGTATTTGATGCATTCATTTAGAAAGCTGAAAATAATCCATACTGTTATCCAATTTTCAATGGATAAGGGAAACAAAATGTTAAAACTCCTCACTTTAAAGGAAGCTTCTCAAAATGATTCATTTCCATGTATAGGATAAAATAGGACATTTCATTAATTTAAAGAGCAAGGTATGCAGAGCTCATTCAGAGGGAACCTTGGCTTGAATTTATCATGCATAGCCATGCTAGAGTTATAATAAGGAGCTGAAAGACAGCAGACGATTACTTTAGATGGAGAATCAAAAGAAGAACAATCCATGGGTTCTACTGTAGCTGGTGAACTTGCCTTGAGAAAGTTAGGCAGCCACCTGAAAGTCATTGAGTATTGCTGGCTCTCTACGTCAAGTTTATTTATCTCACCAAGATCCAAGAGAAACGTGGTTTGAAAAGGATAACTGAAAAAAAGAATTACTCTATGAGCTTCATGAATATTTGAAATGAAAAACTGTTCTCAGGGACAAGAGAAATTTCTTCGACTAGTTTATTCTTGTGACTGGTTTTCATGTACAAATCACAAAGGGATTTGAGAACTAACAAGAGATTAGAGCTTACTTTAAAAAGAATCAGTAAATCCCCATACAACTTGTTTCAAACTACTGTTTTTCAGAACAAAGTGAAAAAGATCTCTCAAAAAGAAAGCAACAAAATTACCCCTACAGACACATAGATTTAGCATTACATTTTGGAAATGGACAAAAGACAGAACAATCAAAGGACATAGTCAAAGTGAATCATCTCTGCTTTGTGGAGCCTGAAAATATTCTTGGTGTTCTGGGCTTCAACTTTGAGCCCCTAGCCTCTTGTACTCATCATCCCTCAGAGCCAACCTGCAGCTGTCGCACACATTTGAGAATAAACACTGATTTATAATAATATATTGTTTGTCAGAGAAGAGAAGAGAGAGTTTGAACGCTGGTGAACAGCTGGATGAAGTCAAGGATCTGATCTATGTTGGTCACTGCCTCGTTATGTACCAACTCAGCCATAGCTGATTCTCTAGAGCTGTGCTGGTTACTATCATCTTGCCTGGCTGTTTATTCTTCCGTCATCTGGCGTGAGTTGTCCTCACCCTTGGATATTTTGTCCATTGTGAAACACATGTCTGAGAATTCATGAGAAGAAACTCCGTGCCACGCTCATCGTCTACAGTCTCAGACTGAAATTAACCATAACCAGACGACATGCATGCCTCAAGTCAAATTACTCATATTACAGAGGAAACACAACAGCAATTCTGTGGCTGGAAAAGATTGCCTGGATCGCGCCTGTGGCAAAACCATTAACAAGCATAGAAACAAAACACACACACATACACACACACACACACACACACACACACACACACAATCAAATGTACTTTACGTCTCTTGGGTGGTTCAGCCTTTGGTGGGTCACATCCGAATGGCAAGCCTTGAAGAGACAGATCTGCCTTGAAGATCTCTCTGAGGCTGGCAGTGTGTAGCTCCACAGTTCAGAGTTTGCTCAGCATGGGCAAGGACCTTGGTTCAAGTCCTAGCACCTCAGAGGACAAAAATCAAAGGGATAAACTAAACAAGGTCTTTCCAGAGCCAAGAGATAAAACATGCAGATGTGTTTCAAACAGGAACGTCCTCTATCTTGTCAGAGGTCGGGTACCAAATAAATCTCCTGGACAATGCACAGTTTATTCATTTATTCTGATCTACCATAACATTACTCTGTACAATCAAGATAAATTATTTAATCTTGATGTAACAAACACTTCCACATAGGTATTTAGGTTCATGCTATCAAAATCCTCACACTGTTAGTATATAAATTCCAAAATACTAAGATTTCAAAGCTGTTTCTTCCAGGTTGCTATGGCCTTGCAGGTTTGCTTTCCTTGTATGTGGTGTGAGGTCAGGTACAGTTGCTGCAGTATCACATGCAAGAAAGTGCTTATGAATTTTGGCTTCATGATCCAGGATTGGAGCAGGAAGACTGAGTTTGAAGACAGTCCAGACTACATGGAGAGATCCTCTCTCAAAACAACAGACCATCTTAGCTTCAGGGACCACGATTAATATAAATACAGCCAGATTTTATATTTCTGGGAATAATACTTAGGCTGTCAGTCTATACATTTTATACACCTCTTAACCCTCCATCATGTTTAGATCAAAGTAAAAATAGAATCGCAGGATATATACAAAAACTAGTCCTGATTATGGCAGGCTCAACCCCACCAAGGGCTGAAACTCATGATACTTGGCCAATATCCTAAAACTCCAACAGAATAGCATTAAACCCTCTGTGATCCAAAGCCTCTGAGTATTTCAAAAGTAATATCTGATGCAAGTAAATCATTATTATAATTAAGCATCGAAAGAACAGAAACAAATGACCACACTCAGATAACAGAATAACCTCAGTAATGAGCCCAGTATTAAAATAATCAGCCATAGACATTGAAAAATCTGTAACTAATGTGATTAAGACAACAAGAAATCAATGTAGAATTTCACCTAATAAATGACATCTGTTTAAAAAAATCCAAAGGAAATTTCAGGCCTAAGAAAATATTTAATGGAATTAAATTAATTCACAGGATGAGTTTAACAACAGAATACTGTGCTGATGACTTAAAAGGACAAAGCCATAGAGAAGAGACTCAAGGGGGAGGAACTCCAGGCGGTGTCTCTCCCTCTCTTCTCTCCAGAACTATTACTGATGGAGTCAAGGAACAAGGTGTACCCACTGTTGATCCCAGCATGCTTCAGTGCACAGTCTCAATTTAGTAGTCACACAACAATTTAATGTCTGGTTAAACAAGGAGTCACAAAACAAAAGCAAAAGTCCTGAATCTCAGGAAAAGATGGGGGAGGGGTGGGGATCAGGTTAGGAGGGGGAAAGAAAGAAGACGGGAGGGGAAGAGTTATCAGAATACATCATATAAATGCAGGAAATGCTCAAACAAAGTTAAACAGAAACAAACAAATAAGATTGAATTTTACAGTGTGCAGGACACAGGACACCCCAATGCAGATAGAATCAGGGAGGCAGGCAGATAGGGGACGGTGGTGTAGTATTGAATACAACACAACTAAGAAATTTCCAAAGCATAAGCAATAATCAAGCACAAGTTTTAAAAGTAACTCCAAAAAACCAATTCATCAGAAAATTAAACTCCAAAAAAATTTAATCAGAATTTATTCAAATACCAAATTAAAGCTATGAACTCTGTAGTAAACCATTTCAAGCCAGAAATAAAGAGGATATCTTTTAAGATCCTGATTAAGTGTTTTTATCAAAACATGCAGATGCTATCAAATTAAATATTAAAGCTTTAGAATTATTGACATTTAAAAAACAAGAACAGTAGAGTGATCTTTTTCAGTTATTCAATTATTGAATAATTATTCAGTAATCCCAACTCATTCCTTTATGAGCTTTATAACTGTTGGGTCCACAGGTTATTCTAATTTCCCAAACTCCAAAAGGCATCCACAGATGCAGAAATGAGCTTAAGCTGGACTATCAGAGGATTTCTGGTGATTACATAAAAGCCAGCATTGCTCAGGAACTTGTGAAACCAGTTCCCATCTTCCAAACGGAGTCATTTCCCTTAATGCTGACAGAAGAGATATAGAGCTATTGGTGCTGCCTATTAGCAGATCAAAGCTCATGCTGGACTCCAGACTCCCTCAAGTCACTGTTACACATTTCCAAGTCCACACTAGCACCCTAGCCTGTCTCACCGCCTCCCTACCCTAAACTCCCTACAGCTCCAGCTCACGTCATTGGCTTTCCTTCCCCCAGATACTCCTCCTTATTACCCACCTAGTCTCACTATGCTTGCTCTTGCTATTCTCCCTATTTTATCATCTATCTATCTATCTATCTATCTATCTATCTATCTACCTACCTACCTATCACCTATCTACCTATCATCTATCATCTAGCTATCATCCATCATCTATCTATCTATCTCCTGCTTACTAACTCTTATTCTCTTACTTTCTTCTTGCTATGCTTTATTCTCTGTCTCTTACTATCTCGCTATCTCCATCTCTCCACCATTCTGTTCGACCTTCCTACTTCCCTAGCCTTGGCTGTGTTTATTCTGCTTGTTGTTTTTTTCACCACTCTGTTCTCTCTCTCTCTCTCTCTCTCTCTCTCTCTCTCTCTCTCTCTCTCTCTCTCTCTCTCATAGCCATAACATGAAGTATTCACATCAGCAGTTTCTTTATTATACCCCCTTCCATACAATGGCTTTCAAATATGTTTTTTTTATTGTTCTCTGATCACTGGCCCATATTTAGGAATCATCTGAACTATTACAGTTATGTAAGTATCTATTCAAATAAGCTATGACGGGTGTAAATACAAATGCATTTTCACCAGCCAATGCAATAAGACATTACTCCCAAATGAGCTATGTAATTGTTAGAACTAAGGTTTCCTTTCTTTATTTAAGGGCTATTGATTCTGTGTTTAGAGAGAGGGGTAGGGAAGCTGGAAGCCAGAAAGGAAGCCTGAAATGTGAACACCACCAATCAGGTAGTACAATGTTTTGTAAAAATTAAAGACTGTGATCTTTGTGAAAACTGTCTATAATATTGATAAAAACCAAAGCCATAAATAAGATAATTTTTGCAGAACTAACAAAATATAGGAACCTGATATTAATACTTGCTACAAAATATAATGATTAAGACATAATGTACACAAATAGAAAAACAAGAGTCAATAATACTTAAAATAGTAAAAATTGGGCTGGGTAGACAGGTCTATGGCTAAGGATACATAGTGCTTTTGTAGAGGACCCTAGCCAAGTAACCATCACCCACACTGGGCAGCTAAAAGCTCCTATAGTTCTACCTTCAAAAAATTTGATGCTCTCTTTTGACTTCTATTGGCATGTGCATTCAAGTGACATACATACATACATACATACATACATACACACACACACACACCTAATTTTTTAAATGTATGATTTAAGAATTTCTCTGCATGTCCTTAATCCCCAATGACCAATGTGTCTGTTTTTATATCAGTATCATGCTTATTTTATTACTATTTCTCTGTGGTATAACTTGAAATCCGAAATGCTAATACCTTCAGAAGGTTTTTGTTATTGTTGTTCAGGATTGTTTCAGCTATCCTGAGTCTTTTATGTTTCCGTGTGAAATTCACATATAAAGGGATGGAGTTAAAAACAACCATTCTGAGAGAGGTAGCCCAGACCCAGAAATACAAATAGCATGCTTTTTTGTATTTGTGGATGTTAACTTTCACTCTTTAGATATTTCTGTCTTATAAGGAGCACCCACAGAGGTCAGAATAGCAATTGGGGCTATTAAGAGGGCGCTTTCAAAGGAAAGAAGTTAGAGCACAGTATATACAGGGAGAAAGAGAATCATGGGACAGAAAGGGTTGAGTAGGGTAGTGATAGGAGGACAGGATGAACAGAAGGAACGTGGAGAGAGAGAAAAGTACTAAAGATCTTCTTAAAAGTCATATGAGAGCTGGGCAGTGGTGGCGCACGCCTTTAATCCCAGCACCTGGGAGGCAGAGGCAGGTGGATTTCTGAGTTCGAGGCCAGCCTGGTCTATAGAGTGAGTTCCAGGACAGCCAGGGCTACCCAGAGAAACCCTGTCTCAAAAAAAAAAAAAAAAAAAAAAAAGTCATATGAGTAACTACTATTGCAGCACGCACACACACACACCACACACACACACACACACACACACACACACACACGCACACACACACGCACACAAGCGCATATTAAAGGAGCTTAAGTGGAATTATCTTGTTTTCCCAATTTCTTTTTCAATATGTTTGCCACTGATATATACGAGAGCTATTGATACCTGTGTTAATTTTGTATCCTGTCATTTTGCTTAAAGTGGTTATCAGCTATAAGAAGAATTTTAATCTTATTTTTAGTCGTTAAGATTTCTTATGTACAGAATCCTAACATCTACAAAAACCAATACTTGGACTTCTTTTTTTCCTATTTGTATAGTTTTTAATTCCTTCTCTGATTATACCCTTAGCTCAAAACTCATCAGAGAAACTTTTTTTTTCTAGTAGATGGCAATTAACACAGAGACCCACAACCTGTAGTGTAGAGAGTACATGACCACAGAGTTTTTCTTAAATGGGACATCTGCATCACACCCTTCTCCTCCTAAGGCTCAGGAATTATGGCAGAAGAAGGATGGAAAGAGCCAGAGGTAGTACATGAAAGTGTTTTCCAGACACAGCAGGACAGCTCACAGAATGTTTTGACAGCATGCACAAGACCTCTGCAAGCACAAGCCAGACAAAATCCCAGCAAAGAGCTGGATTTGAAATCCCACCCCTAGTTAGGAGGAGCTATTGGTAATTAATAGCTGCCTGGAGAGGGTGAGTTAGTTTTCCTTAAGGGTGTAACCCCAGGTAGGTCTAACAAGCTTCTGTGGATGGCCACATACTTGAGTATATTGACAGCCTTAATGGGACAAGATAGATTTGTTTAAGGGAATACAATATTGGATGGTCTTGTAATGGAGTGGATCTGGGAGGAGATGAATATTATCAATATACAATGCATGAAATTCTCAAAATATTACTTAAAACTTATAATCTACTGTTAGAAATTTTTTTAAAAACGTGGATAAAATTCTAGATGCACTTAGTACACCAAAATAAACCAAGATGAAATAAATAATTTAAACTTACCTATAATCGGCAATGATATTGAAGTAGTAATAAAAAATAAAATAAAAGCCTTCTACCTAAAAAAGGACAAGACCAGATAGGTTGTTGCAGTTACACAAGAACTTCAAAGAATTTACACCAATACTACTCAAATTATTCAATAAAATAAAAAGTGAAAAAGATATCCAAACTCTTATAAAGCCAGAATTACCCTGTTACCAAAATCAAATAAAGATATACATACAAAAGAAAAATACAGATCAATCTCTCTGATAATAAGTTCTCAATATTCTCCGAATTCAAGATCACATTAAAAGAATTTACTCAACATAATCAATTTGGCTTCATTCCAGTGATAGAAGGATGGTTCAACATACATATGTCCATAAATGTAATTTGTAGCATAAATACATTCAAAGACAAAAGTTTCATGATCATCTCAACAGCTGCAAAAAAGTCTTTGACAAAAATACAACATTTGTCATGATCAAAGTCATAGAGAGGCTAGGGATGTAAAGGAGTGTCTCAGCATGATGAAAGTTGTGTATGACAAACTTACAGCCAATATCTCCATGCAAGGGTGTCTGTCCACTTTCTCTACCTCTCCTCTAATGAGTGTCTAAAGCCTTAACTAGAGCAATGAAGCAAGAGAAGGGAATAAAAGGTATGTACATAAGAGGAAAAGTCAAACTATTCCAGTTTGCAGGTGGTATGATTCTGTACATAAGAGACCTTAACTACTCCCAGAAAACTCTTGCAGCAGATAACCACATTCTGCAAAATGGCAGAATAAACACCTAACATAAGAATCAGTACCTTTCCTATGTATCAATGACAAATATGCTGGAAAAAAAAATCAGAGAAACAATCCCATTCACAATTTTATGATAAAATACCTGGTCATAAGCTTAATCAGTGGAACAAAAAACTTTGAGGCACTAAAGAAAGAAACTGAGGAAGACACTAAAAGATGGAATTACACAGGGCTGGAACAATGGCTCAGTGGTTAAGAGCACTGACTGCTCTTCCAGAGGTCCTGAGTTCAATTCCTAGCACCTACATAGTGACTCACAACCATCTTTAGTTGTATCCGATGCCCTCTTCTGGTGTATCTGAAAAGAACGACAGGGTACTCACATAAATAAAATAAATAAATCATTTTTTAAAAAAAAGATGAAAATACATGTCCCCTCTCATGGTAAATTTTAAAAAAAATTAATTAATTTTGTAGAAATGGCCATCCTACCAAAGCAATCTATTGATTCAATACAATTACAATCAAAATTCCAAAATCGTTCTTCACACACACAAAAGAGCAATCTGAAAATTTATAGAGAGGCACAAAAGACCAGGGAAAGACAGAGCAATCCTAATCAAAAGGATATTAAGAGCGATGTCACCATACCTGAGTTCAAGTTTTACTGCAGTCACCATAATAAAAACAGTGCCTTCTGTGGCCAGGGACCTCAGTCTGTGCCACAAGGCTCCATAGCCAATTAGCACTAGGAGAAAACTAGCCTCCCAGGAGTGTGGACAAGCCTGTGAGCAGGGGTAGCAGGTAAGACCAAGCATCTTTGCTCAGAGGGACCCACCCAGAACTGTCAGGACACAGGGACTGAGGAGCAGCAGGGGGAGGAGCCTTCCAGTTTAGGCCTATGGCCTGTGCCACATGGCTCAATACCCAAATAGCACAGGGAAAGAGCTAGCCTCACAGGAGTGTGGACAAACCTGTGAGCAGGGGGTAAGGCTAGCACCTCTGCTCAGAAGAACCACCCAGAACCCTTAGGACACAGGAACTAAGGAGTGTGGCCTTCCAGTTTTCTTCTACAGCCAGGGAGCCGATCCTGTGACACAGGGCTCCATACTGAGTGTCAGGAGAGAGCTGGTCTCCCATGAGTGCCAACACACCTTCCAACACAGGAAGACCACCACTTCTGTTCAGATTCCTCAATCAAGGGGGACCCTTGCATAGCCGTCAGGACACAGGAACTAAAGAACAGATTGGGACAGGATCTTTCTGGTTTCTGTCTGCACTCCAGAGCTGACCCTGTACAACAATTCACCAAACCCAAATTCCTCGCAGAGAGAGCTGGTCTCCAAGGAGTACTGATGCAGATGCTTGTAGGAGGGACAAAACACAGTCAGAGAGAGCAAGACCAGCTAACAGAGATAACCTGATGGCCAAAGGAAATGGCAAGAGCATAAGGAACAGAAACCAAGGCAACTTGGCATCATCAGAACCCTGGTCTCCCACCACAGCGAGCCCTGGATACCCAAACACACCAGAAAAGCAGGACTCAGATTAAAAATCACTTCTGATGATGATGATGATGATGATGATGATGATGATGATGATGATGATAGAAGACTTTAAGCAGGAAATAAATTACTCCCTTAAAAAAATATAAGAGAACAGGGAAACAGCTAGAAGCCCTTAAAGAGGAAATACAAGAAAACACAATCAAACAGGTGAAGGAAATGAACAAAACCATCCAGAATCTAAAAATGGGAATAGAAACAGTAAAGAAATCACAAAGGGAGACAATCCTGGAGATGGAAAACCTAGGAAAGGGATCAGGAGTCATAGATGCAAGCATCACCAACAGAATACAAGAGATAGAAGAGAGAAGCTCAGTTGCAGAAGATACCATAGAAAACATTGACATGGGCTGGGGCCCATGGCTCAGCTTGGGCCACAGGGCTCCATAGCCAATTAGCGCCGGGAGAAAGCTACCCTCCCAAGAGCTTGGAAAAGCCAGGAGTGGGGCCAAGACAAGCTCCACAGCTCACCAGGAACCGCCCCAAACCTGTGAGACACAGGGACTGAGGTAGGCGGGCATAGAAACCCCATGGATCCCATCAGCAGCAGGAGACCTCTGCCTGGGCCACCAGGGTTCCATAGCCAAGCAGCGCCAGGAGAAAGTTACTCTCCCAGGAGTGTGGAAAAGTCCCGAGTGGGGACAGAACGAGCCCCAGTGCTCACCGATTCTGCCTGGAAACCGCGGACCACAGAGACTGAGGGACAGGAAACTTCCAGTCTCCATCTGTGGCTAGGGACCGCAGCTTGGGCCACAAGGCTCCATAGCCAATTAGCGCCAGGAGAAAGCTACCCTCCCAGGAGCTTGGAAAAGCCGGGAGTGGGGCCAAGACAAGCTCTACAGCTCACCAGGAGCCACCCCGAACCTGCAAGACACAGGGACTGAGGTAGGCGGGCATAGGAATCCCCTGGATCCCATCGGCAGCAGGAGACCTCCACCTGGGCCACCAGGGTTCCATAGCCAAGCAGCACTGGGAGAAAGTTACTCTCCCAGGAGCGTGGAAAAAACACCTCTCAGAGAGAGCTGGTCTTCTAGGAGTATTGATATAGAGGCCTGCAGATGGGAAAAGCCATAGCCAGACAGAGTAAGATCAGCTAACATCAGAGTTAACAAGATGGCAAAAGGCAAGGGCAAGAACCTAAGGAACAGAAACCAAGGCTAATTGGCATCATCAAAACCCAGCTCTCCCACCAAAGCAAGCCCTGAATTCCCCAATACGCCAGAAAAGCAAGACTCAGATTTAAAATCATTTCTCATGATGATGATAGAAGACTTTAAGAAAGAAATTAATACCCTTAAAGAAACACAAGAGAACAGAGGTAAAAACTAGAAGCCCTTAAAGAGGAAACACAGAAATCCATTAAAGAATTACAGGAAAACACAAT
>CM052703.1:117212195-117284898 GCA_028551405.1 Uromys caudimaculatus | reverse complement strand
AAATAGAGAGAAACTTGAAGCAACCCCACTAAAATCAGGGACTAGACAAGGCTGTCCACTCTCTCCCTATCTATTCAATATAATACTTAAAGTTCTAGCTAGAGCAATTAGACAACAAAAGGAGATCAAAGGGAGACAAATTGGAAAGGAAGAAATCAAAATATCACTATTTGCAGATGATATGATGGTATACTTAAGTGACCCGAAAAACTCCACCAGAGAACTGCTGCAGCTGACAAACAACTTCAGCAAAGTGGCCGGATATAAAATTAACTCAAACAAATCAGTAGCCTTCCTATACTCAAAGGATAAACAGGCTGAGAAAGAAATTAGGGAAATGACACCCTTCACAATTGTCACAAACAATATGAAGTATCTTGGTGTGACTCTAACCAAACAAGTGAAAGATTTATGACAAGAACTTCAAGTCTCTGAAGAAAGAAATAGAAGAAGACCTCAGAAGATGGAAAGCTCTCCCATGCTCATGGATTGACAGGATTCATATAATAAAAATGGCCATCCTGCCGAAAGCATCTACAGATTCAATGCAATCCCCATCAAAATTCCAACTCAATTCTTCATAGACTTAGAAAGAGCAATTCTCAAATTCATTAGGGACAACAAAAAACCCAGAATAGCAAAAACTATTCTCAACAGTAAAAGAACTTCTGGGAGGATCAGCATCCCTGACCTCAAGCTGTACTGCAGAGCAGTAGTGATAAAAACTGCATGGTATTGGTACAGCGACAGGCAGGTAAATCAATGCAATAGAACTGAAGACCCAGAAATGAACCTACATACCTACAGTCACTTCATCTTTGACAAAGGAGTTAAAACCATCCAGTGGAAAAAAGACAGCATTTTCAACTTATGGTGCTGGTTTAACTTGTGGTCAACATGTAGAAGAATGCAAATTGATCCATTCCTATCTCCCTGTACAAAACTCAAGTCCAAGTGGATCAAGGACCTCCACATAAAACCAGATACACTGAATCTAATAGAAGGCAAAGTGGGGAAAAGTCTCAAACACATGGGTACAGGGGAAAAGTTCCTGAACAGAACACCAATGACTTATGCTCTAAGATCAAGAATCAACAAATGGGACCTCATGAAATTGCAAAGCTTCTGTAAAGCAAAGGACACTGTCAATAGGACAAAACAGCAACCAACAGATTGGGAAAAGATCTTTACCAATCCTACGTCTGATAGAGGGCTAATATCCAACATATACAAAGAATTCAAGAAGTTAGACTCCAGAAAACCAAATAACCCCATCAAAAAATGGGGAACAGAGCTAAACAGAGAATTCTCAACTGAGGAAATTCGCAGGGCTGAGAAGCACCTAAAGAAATGTTCAACATCCTTAGTCATCAGGGAAATGCAAATCAAAACAATTCTGAGATTCCACCTCACACCAGTCAGAATAGCTAAGATCAAAAACTCAGGTGACAGCAGATGCTGGTGAGGATGTGGAGAAAGAGGAACACTCCTCCATTGCTGGTGGGATTGCAAATTGGTACAACCACTCTGGAAATTAGTTCGGTGGACCCTGAGAAAATTGGACATAATACTACCTGAGGACCCAGCTATAACACTCCTGGGCATATGCTCAGAAGTTGTTCCAACATGTAATAAGGACACTTGCTCCACTATGTTCATAGCAGCCATATTTATATTAGCCAGAAGCTGAAAACAACCCAGATGTCCCTCAACAGAGGAATGAATACAGAAAATGTGGTACATTTACACAATGGAATACTACTCAGCTATTAAAAACAATGACTTCATGAAATTCGCAGGCAAATGGATGAAACTTGAAAATATCATCCTGAGCGAGGTAACTCAGTCACAAAAGAACAAACACGGTATGCACTCATTGATAAGCAGATATTAGCCCAAAAGTTCGGAATACCCAAGTTTCACTTCACAGTAACCACTGGACTGAGAGTGAGGTCCCAGATGGAGGAGTTGGAGAAGGGACTGAAGGAGCTGAGGGAGTCTGTAGCCCCATGGAGGGAGCAACAGTGTCAACTGGCCAAACCCCCTGCCCCGGTGGTTCCGGAGACTGGACCACCAACCAAAGAATACACATGAAGGGACCCATGGTGCTGGTCACATATGTGACAGAGGAGGGCCTTGTTGTCCATCAGTGGGAGGAGAGGCCTTTGGGTCTTTGGGTGTTAGATGCCCCAGTATAGGGGAATGTCAAGGTGGGAAGACGGGAGTGGGTGGGTGGGTGGGTGGGGGAATACCCTCATAGAGGCAGGGGGAGGGGAGATGGGATAGGGTGTTTCCAAAGGGGAGACCTGGAAAGGGAATAACATTTGAAATGTAAATAAAGTATCAAAAATAAAAAAAAATAAATAAAAAATAAAAACAGTATGTTACTGAACAAAAAATAGTCATATAGATAAACAGACTAGGGGACCTAACAATAGGTCCCAAAAAATAAGCAGAAATGATCAGCAAGCACTTTAGAAGTTTCCAGGGGACTGGAGAGGGGCTCATCAGTTAGGAGAACTGGCTGCTCTGCTGAGGACCTGAGTTCAATTCCCAGCATGTACACAGCAGCTCACACTAGCCATAACTCCAATTCCATGGGATCCAATACTTTATTCTGGCCTCTGTTATACATAGACATATATACAGGCAAAATACTCACACTTTTTTTTTTAAGTTTCCCCCAGCTATCAAAGAAATGCAGATTCAAAATAATTTAAACTACCATCTCACACCAGATCAAAAATATATCTGACAACATTCTGGCATGGAGAAAGACGAGCCCTTATGCCCTGGTGGGGTGCAGACTAGTGCAGCCACTTTAGAAATCACTCCGGTTGTCACTCAAAAAACAAGAAATGGAATGGCCTATGACTCAGCTCTCCTTCTCTGGGCATGTACCCAAAGGACTCTATATCCCACTGTAGAGAGACTTGCTTGGCCATGTTCACTGCTCTATTAGTAATAGCTAAGAAATGGAATTAACCTGGATGTCCGTCAACAGATGAATGAATAAGAAAAGTCTGGTGCATATAAACAATGGAATTTTTTTCAGCTATAAAGAAATATGAAATCATAACATTTGCCGATAAATAAACAGAACTAGAAAAAATACACCGAGTGAAGCAACTCAGTCCCAGGAAGACAAATACTTTATGTTCTTTCTCATGGGGGGATCCCAGCTTTCAAATCTTTTGTTTTGCATGTTTAACTTGGAGCGCTGGTAGAAGCCAGGAGACTAGAAAGAAGCCACTGGTGGGAGCAGTAAGGGACGGAAGATCATAGATAAGAAGTGAACTAAATGTTGATGGGTAAAGCCAGCATGATGACACATGCCTTTAATCCCAGCACTTGGGAGACAGAGGCAAGCAGATTTCTGTGAGTTCAAGACCAGACTTGTGTACAAGTGAGATCCAGGATAGCCAAGGCTACATAGTGAGACCTAGCCTCAAAACAAACAAACAAACTAATAAGAACACACACAAACACACACACACACACACACACACACACACACACACACACACACACACAGTGTCTTGAAAGTTGATAGGTGAAATACTGGGGCAAGCCGGGCAGTGGTGGCACACACCTTTAATTCCAGCACTTGGGAGGCAGAGACAGGCGGATTTCTGAGTTCAAGGCCAGCCTGGTCTACAGAGTGAGTTCCAGGACAGCCAGGGCTATACAGAGAAACCCTGTCTCGAAAAACCAAAAAAAGAAAAAAAGAAAAAAGAAAAGAAATACTGGGGCAGGAAGGCTTAATGAGAGAGGGGCAAGCAAAGAGGAAAATTAGAGACAGAAAAGAAGGTTAACCAAAAAAAGGACATGTAAATTATGGAAACCCACTATCTTACAACCCAATTAAGAACATAATCAGAAGGGAGAGTAGAACACATATGATGCAAAAGAAGGGTCATACTTGGAGCTAAAGGTTTCCGGAAGGGGAGGGAAGGGGGATGGGAAGGAAGAGGGGATAGGTGGTGTAGTAACCAAACTAAGGATGTATAAAAAGAACTGTGGAAATCCAGCAGTTAGCAAGCTGGTCCCAGAGAGTCCCCTACAGAAGCTATTGCCATTGCTTTTGGATTACCGGAGGGGTTTCCTGCAGGTGTCATACACGAAAACCTGGTGCAGATTGACTGGATCAGACTTCCGCACGTCTAATGCTAAGTTCATTGTCGGCATATTTAAAACACAGCACAATCTGGGAAATGATCTCTGGGCAAAACTCAGTCCAATAAGTCTAATTCCAGGAACACAAAAAAGCTTCAGGTGTGACCAAATAGAAACTCTTACAAATTACACGTGACCATGAGAGCTGAAAGGTCTAGAATCTAAGTGTGGTTTCTGACCGATAACGTAGAGGTCAGCAGGCCATAAAGTACTAAGGATGGGTGATGGTCTAGGGAAGTAGAGTCTGGAATAATCATTCTGGGGAATTATGGTGAGGTGTGTCCCTTCAGAAAGCAAAAAGATCACCAGGTTGTTAGCAACCTCTACTCTCAACTTTCTGGATGGAATGCTTATATTTGAGTTTGTCTCCTCCACTGGGGAGACACCACTGCATGGTTAACATTCCTTCTTGTAGCGGTTCTCTATGAGTACAGGGACCTCTGTAACCCCAGCAGTTACCCATCATAACTAAGACACTATTGCTGAGGACACAACACATTGGTTGCAAAGCCAATAGAAGTCAACCCGGAACTAGCTAGGAAGCTTGCCCTAGGCCAGCTAGTTTTCACAGAGCTGAAATGTGCTGTGCAGGCTGCCGGGGGAAGACTATAAGTATCCTTAATGCTGGAGTCTGCACAGTGTAGTACTGATCTGCCAGGTAAAGTGTGCCCACCGTGCATCAGTGGCACTACTGTGATGGGGTACTCACTGCTGTTGGATTGGATTTGAAGCCTACTCCCCAATAGGGCATTGATACCTGGTACAGTAAACCCAGTCAAAAGCCCATGGCTAGGAAGTCAGAGGCCCCACTGGAGAATCTGCTATTGCTATTTCGTTTAATGGTCATGCTATCAAACTGCCTTATAATGCTTCTTTATGCCCACAGTCCTGGGCTACTCTCACACTTGGTCAGAGAACCTTCTTTTTCCAGGGGGCAGCAGTTAGAACAGAAAGTCATAAATCCTCAAAATGTTGAGAATAAGGGGTGTGAGTTCTTATCCCTAAATAAGACACCTTTATCAGTCCCTGCCTCAGGGGACATTCTGAGCGAAGAGGCAGAAAGAATGAAGAATTAAGCATTCCTATGGTTGCGGTGTCTATCCACAGTAATGGACACTGGCTAGGAGAGTAAGGCTGGACAGAATCATAAAATATCATGTACATGTACGAAATTCTCAAAGAAAAGGGGTTTTACATGTTGGGGAAGGAACTGAAGCATGAAGTATTAAGATTTGGATGCCATGGTACTTCTCATATTTACTGGGATTCCATAACTTCATGTCAGAGGCTGAATACCACATCGAATAAGATCACGCTGTTCACATTCCAGTTCTACCACTCAGTCTGGAACCTTTCCCTGAAGACCTAAACTCTGTGTGTGTGTGTGTGTGTGTGTGTGTGTGTGTGTGTGTGTGTACACATCCATGTGTCTGTATGTTTGTCTGTATGTCTCTGTGTCTGTGTGCCTGTATGTCTGTGTGTATGTGTATCTGTATATTTGTGTGTGTGTGTCTTTGTGTCTGTGTGAATATGTGCCTCTGTGTGTGCATGTCTGTGTGTATGTTTGTCTTTGTGTGCCTGTCTCTGTGTGTTTGCGTGCCTGTGTGTGTCTGTGTGTGCATGTGTATCTGTATATCTGTGTGTGTGCCTGTGTGTGTCTGTGTGTGTATTTGTGTATGTTTGTGTGTGTGTGTGTGTGTGTATGTGTCTGTGCACGTTCCTGTGTGTGCCTTTGTGTGCCTGTGCACATGCGCGCATGCATGTGTGTGTGTGTGCGCGTGTGTGCGTGTGTGCATGTGTGTGTGCCATATATCAACTTCACCTGTCTTTCCTGGCTTCCATTCATCTTGTTTCTCTCAGACAAAGCCTCTCACTGGCCTGGAGTTAGCCAAGTAGGCCAGGCTTCAGCTAGTCTGTTTTCTGTGCTTCTTCAGTGATAGAATTACAAGCATGCACCACCATGCACAGCTTTGGTGGGGGGATAGAATGCAAGTACTCATGCCTGCATGGCGAGCTCTTCCCTACCTTAGATATCCCCCAGCACCTACCCTTGAAAGGAGGTTAGTGATGGTTTACCCTGAGCCAAGCATAGTCAGAACCAGTGATGGTGTTCTTCGCCTTAGAAACTGATGAGGGCAACACGAAGCAATTCATTTCATATACGTCATTCAGATCAGGCAGTGGGGAGATCCGGCAGCTGTTCATAAAGTTCACTGTGTGGACCTGGCACACTTATAGAGAAAAAGCAGGAAGTACTGAGTGCACAGCACCATCTTTTGTGTGCTCTACAAGTGGGAAAGACAGATCAGTCAATAGTCAATTTGAAGTAGTAATTCCCAAGTCTGTCTCCAAACACAAAATAGCACCTAGTTACAGGGAGAACTTAAGTGGAAAAGACAAAAAACACCATTTAAAAGTAAGCACACAGGAGGTTGATCTGGGAAAGCAATTTGTTCTCACTGCCACCGTTATAAAAAGAAGTCATATATCAGATCTGCTGATAAAGAGAACGAGGCAGGCAGAGAGAAACATGTCCCATACATAGCACAGCATACATTGCTAACACAGGACAAACTAAAATGTGCACCTAGAGGGATGTAGGGTGGCAGAGATGGGGCTGGTGCCTGGAACATGCGCAAGTGTGCGCATCTCAGACACTCCTGCCAAGAAGTATGATTGTCTCTCAAGGAGTGCTCACCTATCTCAGTTAGTTACCTCAGTTATTTATCTCAGTTAGTTACCTCAGAGTCATTTGTCCACCCACTAAACATAACAATGTTGTCCCTGGGTGAATGTCCCAATCTCCCTGACTCTAAGTCCATAAGTCCATAAACCACCAAAAAATCACCCCTAAGTTTCCAATTCTGTGAGCATTTAACTTTTGCAGGGAACAACCTATGAAAGTCCAGCAAAAGCATCCCCTTCGATCCTGCTGGCTGTGGCATAAAGGGTTGGCATAATCCCAGAACCGCCATGAACGAAAATACCTGTGAAATCAAACTGTGCACTAAGATGGGAAGGAAACAATAGAGAGAACCTGAGAGGAGGGACAAAAGGGAGCCGACAGCTTCTAGAGCAGCGCAGGGAGTCTTAGACACACCCTGGGAGCCTGTCAACTGCCCATCATTCGACAGAATCACTCCTGTAATCATACAGTCCTTCGCAGATACACAATCAGCTTTATCACTGCGGCTAAAAGCAAGCCAAAGTCTCATTAAAATTTAACTCAGTGACAAAATGCCAGAAACGGGGTGACGATGAGGAGAGTACATTTATTTTTAAGAAGCACTAATGTAGTATGACTTCATTCTTGGCTTCTGTGGGCATCTTTGAACAACTCCAGGACATAACCATTGATGAAAGCATGCTGGGCCATAATAACCATACTGACCCTGTAATGAATGGAAATGTGCCAGGGATCAAGGTTCTGGAGCCTGGGGGTGGTGGGTAACTTCATTCTGAGAAGGAAAATGCTATACCTTTGCTGTGCATTTGGAAGTCCCTTGCTGTTTGGCTGCAGTTGGTGCTGTCTTCAGAGCAACGTGTCTAGTATTGATGCCCTTGCTGTAGCATTGACCTACTCTGGGTTCAGGTGAAAGCCGGTTTACCTCCCCACACCTAGACTAATTAAACCTGGAATAACAATTCAGACTGCACAGAGTTGCCGTGAATATTCAATGAGGATTTGTGTGAAAATGCTTGGATAATCATAAATCAGCATAGAAAATTGAAATGGTACTATTATTTTGCATAAATTAATTTCATTTCTTTGCATAAAGAACAGTATGCAAAGAAGGCCAATGTACTGCCTTCATTTTAAATGTCACAGTCGGTGGCTTGCCTTATTGTTGGTGGGAGCACATCTTTCCGTATCGTGGAAATAAGTCCTGTAGATGTTACTACCTGAGCTTCAATTCTAGATCCAGTATATGGTATTAAGAAAACCACATTGTTCACATAAAACTGTGGGAGTTGGACATCTCTAAGATCCTTTTCAGTATGGCGTTGTGGGATTCTCCAGGCCTATAAATCATATTGGTAACAAAATATCATTTCTCCATTTGCTTAATTTTGTTTTGCTTTTAGTTCTGCCCTGAGAGTTCTTTGAGCTTAGAGTTTTTCCAAGCTCACAGGAAGAGAAAGGAAGAATCGGGAAGGCAGTGGGAGCACTGACTCCATTCTGCTTACTCTGAAGCAACTACACTAACTCCACCTGTGGGCATAATGAGTCAAATTGTTTAGGAGACAAATACATGGTAAAGACTTGGTAGGGTTTTCCGAAGGGAGATCTGTTGAAAAAGAAACTAGAGATGGTGTGTTAGTGTGCACACATGTCACATGAGACAGGGGACGCTGCAGAGGTATGGGGGGATTGGAATCATTCCAACTGCACATGTGGGCAACAGTACCAGGGCAGTGTGTGTGTGTGTGTGTGTGTGTGTGTGTGTGTGTGTGTGTGTGTGCGCCTGTGTGTGTCTGTGTCTATATGTCTGTCTGTGTGTATGTCTGTGTGTGTGACTGTGTGTTTGTATATACCTGTGTGTGTATGTGTTTCTGTGAGTGTGCCTAAGTGTCTGTGTGTCTGTGTACATGTGTGTGTGTTTTAGGCTGGGGTGCAGTGCAGGAGTGTGCCGATGTTTGTGTTGATGCTGAGTATCTTCCTCAATAGCCCTTCACCTTATAATTATTTGTTTTTATGGAAATCAGAGTCTCTCATCAAAGCCAGAGTTTATGAAATGGGCTAAACTGGTCAGCCAGCAAGCTCCAAGGATTTTCCTATCTCCACTTCCCCAACCTCTGACTCGTCAAACTCTGACATGGCTCTCATTAATCACAGTATGTCTTTGTAGGTAGTAACAATCCAGCTATTTGCTTGTTGTGTTTATGATACTTTAAACTCATATAGATCCTTTACCTTGGTCACCAGCTTAAGAGACTTTGCACCCATAAATAAGAAATGAATCAGATTTTATTTTTAAATTATCAATATTATACACCACAATGCTTATCAATTAGGCATTTGGAAAAAAATGTATTTCTTCGTGACAATCCAAAGAATGAGAAAGTGAAAGACAGAGGTCACAGAGCAGAGAGAATCTGCTTCTAGCATTTCTCTATGCACCATGGTTCTGTTGATCCAGCACTGGGACTGAGTTCACACCCAAATGAAGAGTCTAACCCAGGAAACACTTTATAGATGCAGAGGTATTCCTGTAGAATGCACTATTAGAACCGAGAGTCCAGGTGAAAGTGCAAGGACATTTAAGCTTTCAAAGGGTTAAAGTCTATTTTGTCAGCACTGGTTGTGCTCACCGACATCCCTTTGGTGACATCTGTTTCCCACATTCTCGCCAGCACTGTACAGTGCTCTTTCTTTGCCACCACTCTACAAAGCAGTCAGCAGCCAGGGTTACTTTAAATTACAATTGTTTGATTGTTAGCAGAGCCCTACACTGTTGCAATTATAAGTCGTGCATTTGTATTTTGTCTTCTCTGAATTGCCTGCTTGTGATGATTGCCCATTTTTGGATTCAGACGTCTCCTTACTGATCTGTATAAATTCTTGACTCTAATTATTAATCATATGCCTGTCTTTGTTGGCGGTAACAATAACATAGCTATTTACTTACGTGGTGTTCATAATACTTTTAATCATATAAACACTGTTAAGATCTCTCTGTGTTGGGGGGGGAATGCATGCACAGACTTAAGGGGGAAATGAATGTGGGGGGTGTAAAGGTGTGTGCACATACATGTGAAATCCAGAGGTCAATCTCAGGGACCGTTCTTGAGAAACTATACCCCCTTGAAAGGAAAAAAAACAAGCTCTAGGCAAGGCATGTGTTCAGTCAGCCTGGGTCATGGGAGGCAATTTCGTTTCTTTACTTACCACCTACTGAGCCAGGTTAAAGAAAGTCCTGGATTAGCAAGGCCACACAGCCAACAGAGGGCTTTTATGCTGTAAGATAAACATGTGCTTTTTCGGGTTATAGCATGTTCAGGATATCCTCCCAGTTGGGGAAACTCACTCTGAGGATTTGCCACTTCCTGGTGACTCAGGGGACCACACCAATGATGCTGGCCTCTTTGTACCCAGAGGAAGGCAAGACTGTGGGCAAGAGTGAGATGGGGCTGAGAGGAACTGCATCTTGTTCTACTGCCTTTGTCTAAATGGGAACAAGGAGCCCAGATGCAGTTTGGGAGGCTACAGACCTCCCCCACTCCTCTCCCCACTGCTTTCAGCCCAGTCAAGCCAGTGGGGCAAAGAGGTGTTTGAACACAGTTGAGATAGATATGCATGCAATATGAGGGCAAAAATATTACCCGTGGTGACCTTGAATGTCTTTCTTCCCTCATTCAGGCAGTTACCTCCTCCATGTTTTGACCATCTGTTCAGTCATCTGTGCCTTCAATATGGAAAATACCAATCACCTTTGACTTTGTAAATTTAAATGACTTAAAAATTAAACATAACATTCCTCACTCACACTAGTCATAATTCAAATACTTAGTAGGTAAAAGTAGCCTTGGCTAGCACAGTGGACAGCAGAGATGCACAGCACTAAGACAATGTTTTAGTCTCTGTAGCACAGCCTGTCTTTCAAGAGCGTGTATGGGAGAGACTCTGTCAGAGAATACAGCGTCGACTGGCAGATCGTAATAGTGCTGTCAGCTAAGGTGCTGGGTGCTCACTGGGATATAGCCCAGTTGTCTGGTTCATCCAGAAGAGTACCAGACAGCTACTGCAAGTGAAGAATTTTTGGGAAAAAAAAATGGTTTCCCAATAGAAAATATGAATTCAGAAAATGTGAAGGGAAGGCTAGGGAGAAGGATGTTACACAGAGAGCGCAAAGAGCAGGAGCAACAGAAGGAAACAACGGTGTGTCTTGGGCTTACCAGGCTCACACTTGCTTCCCAGAATAAACAAATTCTCCTTTTCCTGGTTCTGCTCCCTGGTACACCCCCTGGCCTCCAATCAAAATTTGGCTTTAAGAGAGCCCAGAGTAGAAAACGCAAGGTGTTTTCATTCTTAATGTTTCAATTAAATCAGAATTGTTGCTCTCTGCCTATCGAGTGGAAAATGCCAGACAGCATTTGCTAACCGTCATCAAGTCTGAGGAAGAAGGAAAAGGGCCTATCTCAGTGACGCTGCTGGGGAAATCACTGGGTCAGTGCACGTGGAGTGATCCAAGGACCGTTAGGAAAACATTCATGGCTCTGGGAGGAGGAGACTGAGGACAGTAGAAAGGGAGCCAGGTGGACGGGAAATTCTTTAAAAGGGATGTTTGTAACATCGCTTGAAAAGTAGCTGAGCTGGGGGAGTTTTCATCTGAATATTATTTATGGAATTATTTTATGACTTAGATGTTCCCTCTCTGAACAGATGCTTCATGAACAAAATTTTAGAGGAAAGCCAGCATTTACAACAAGATTTCCAAACAATAGTCTAGTCTGGCTAATTGAAAGAATAAATCAAGGATGAGATTGAAAGTTTAATCAGCAAAGAGCTCAAGTTGGGAAACAATGTTACCTCCCTAGAATGGTTGAATGAAGAAATGTTCTATTCTAACAGTAGAAATAAAAAATACAATGTTTGTACAATAAGTACAAACAGACTCTTAAAAATCTCAAACTTTGTTTTGGTTATTGATTGTGGAAACTTATACAAGAATTGTAGAGTGGAAAGAAAAGGAAAAACAATAGAAGTATATATAAACTGTCATTTTAAAACAAAAACCAATAACAAAAATCTTTAAACAAATTTTAAATGAAATACCAAAAGTTGAGTATCCATAATCCAAAATCTAACCCTTTTTGACTGTCACATCAGTGCAGAATATTCTTGAGCATGGCTTTTAAATTGGGCTGTGCCAATTGAGTTTTCATTTGAGCATGGGATTTAGGAAAGGTTCTTAAGAAAATTCCCTGTAAATTATAGCCGATCATTAGTAGGGGGTGTGGGAAACCTAGATTTAAAAGTAAAGTACACTAACATGAAAGATTAGGACAGCCCCAACAATGCAGCCAAACACTAGGGTAGAAGAATGCAGAAGTATATCAAGAACTAATGAAGCACTCTCCTGATCACATTCAGAGTCACGGGGGAAGGAAGATAAAGGTGTAAGCAGGGTAATATGGAGCGTCTGATGGTTTGTTCCTGTGGCAACTGGGTTGCTGTAGTTTGGATATTATTAAATATCTCTCAAGACTCATGTGAGTCTTGACCCACATGGGGCTTGGGGCTTGCTCCAGAAGGTGGCAATTATTGATAAGTGGTAAAGTCTTTTATATGAGGTCCTTAGGTTACTAGAAATGAGTCCTCAAAGATGAGAGTGGGGGGGCCATGATCCCTTTCTCTTCTTCACTTTTGGTCCCTGTCCGTGAAGTGAGTCCCAGTTGCTTCCCTACATGCATAGAATCACTTGGTGATGAAGTAGATGTTTCAAACTATAAACCAAACCACAAATTGCTCAGAATCATAAGAAGGAAGGATGATACCTCAATTGAAGTGGAAAATGGAGACTAACAATATGTGTGGGAAGAAAACAGAAGTGGAACTGACTGGGAGAAGAAAGAAACCCATCTGTAAGTAGGGAGGGGCTCAGGAGAGAATGGGGTCAGGCATGAGTGCAAACAAAGTACAATAACCCTTATTTATGAAGATGTCTTGATGAAACCTGTAAGTTTATATACTAACCTTAAAAATTAATAAAACTGGGGGTATAGCTCAGTCAGTACAGTATGTGTCCAACATATACAAAGCCCCGGGTTTGGTAACTCGCACCACGCAAACCATACGTGTTGGCTGAAGCTTGTAATCCCAGCACTTCTGAGATGGAGAAATGAGTATGACCAAGGGTAAATGTCAGTCTGGGATACATAACAGACTGCCTCAAAACTGAACAAAGCAAAACAAAATTCAATAAAGCAAAATAATAGTAAATGCACCTTTATCTTTATAACTAAATCATTTCTGGTATTTTGACCTACGACAGAAAGATGGCTAGTGTTAAGGCGAATCAATAGGCTCTTTTTATGGGTTACTTTTTTCTGGAGAGTGGTATTTTTATTGACAATGCTGGCAAGAGAACCCAGATAATTAACGCTCTAGAGGATAATATTAAGTGTGGAAAGTGATAATGCAGACATGGCCATGAAAGCATGGATAAAAGATGCTGACAAGTCCAAAGGGGGCAGACATCCTATCTTCAAGAGAACACAGAAGAAGAACAGGACTTTCACAAATGAAAGATCTGGCACTAATGCTATTAAAATATTATAGTTCTTAAGGGGTGGCCCAGGGGAGTATCTAGGAGCACAGAGAGGCACAGAGTAAAGAAGAGCCTATAGAGAAAAGAACAGGGATCTGGCATTTTGGACCACACCTATGTCAACATGGCGAGACCCTTTATTTATAAGGGATGAAAGTAAAGCAGGAAGAAAATGATGACGTTTCCAAGATCACAAAGAGAACTGCAAAATAACGTCCCAAGACATTTAACCAGGGTGTTTTCTAACACACCGCATGTCCTCTCTCCCCGCACCAAGGTCTCTCTCGTTTAGACTGTGCTACTAACAAATTGAATAGGCATCATGGCATGAGAGAAATGCTAGCATTAAACGACATTGAGCTTCTGAATGGTAAGGAGTCACAGAGCTGGAAACGACCCGGAATCCAGGCTTCATCTATTCAGGGGAACAACATTCTCTGCCAACAGCTGTCCTGACATTTTTGATCCAGGTGAATCCTGAGCCAAGTTCATAAGTGCTCATGAATCCATGGAAAGATTTTCTTTCAAGTTCTGCCTAAACGCTCAGGATTGTCATGAGAAAGGGCTTGTTGGAACATTTGCCTCTTTCTTATTGATGAGCAGCTGCAGGTGACAGAAACACAGAGCTCAGAAGCCTCTGTCCCTCCCTCGGCCCTTCAGGTCGGTTCTGGTTTAAGCTGATTATACAGCTCTCTTCTATAACAAGAGCCACGGGGAGAAACAAATGGTTTTATTTCTCCAGCTAGTTTCATCGAGGATTACTCAACGCAGCATCTCATCCATCTCTGTGCAATTTTGTACTCATTATAGATTGAAAATGGGAAGTCATTTTTCATAAGGCTGATCTTTAACTAGCTAATGGCGGAAGTGTTAACACCGTGCATCCGGTAAAATTGGACATCCATTACCTGACCCTTTCAGTCCTGCTGCTGTATGCTTTCCCATTTATCACAGCAAGCCCTCAGATACCCTGGCTCCTGATGGCCCAGAGGGACTCACGGTGGGATCCCAGACAACAAACCGGAAGTGGTCAAGGCAGCTACTTTCCACTCTTTCGAAAGTAGCCCCAAGACCACTGCCCCCTGAGAGGAGATGCGTTTTACTAGGGTGACCCTGTAATATATCATCTAAACACTTTTCTAATCAGAACCACCTCTGAGGGCAAAGGACAATTTTATTAATAATCACAACAATTCAGTAGATATAAATCAAACTTAAGTGAGAACAGCCAAGAAGTATCTTCATGCTACTTTTCACTAGTTCAAAAGTATGCCAACAAGTGTGTGTGTGTGTGTGTGTGTGTGTGTGTGTGTGTGTGTGTGTGTGTGTGTGTGTGTGTAAAAATCAATTTACTTATATTCCTGAAGACTAGGTTTACAGCAGGCATTGAATTTGAGACTATGAATTTAGGAGGGTACAAGGGAAATATAGAAGGGGTTAGAGGGAGCAGAGGGAAGGAACTAACATAATTATATTATAATTAAAAATAGACCTTACCTTCTGGGATAAGCACTTTGCATGACCTTTGCAACATGTGCTATAAATATCCATATTTTGCACTATGTATGTGAGTGTCATAATACTATTCATTCAGATATATTCTGAAAACAGAATCCCAAGTTAACCTTTTTGTTTCCCGTTTCAGAGATTTGAATCAGTTGACCTGCAAAGAGTCCTAGCCATGAAGAAAATGCTAAAATCCTTTCCTGAAAGGAAAGACTTAAGTCTCAGAATTGTAGAAATGAACACTGCAAGCAAGAGTCACTTTAGCTCATTCCATCTGTAATCATGCAATAAATGAAACGATATATTGAATCTTGTTAGAAACTCATCTGATGTTCTCACAATGTGTTAGAGAACCAAGTGTCAATAGTGGGTATTTAGCGCCCTGCAATGTTGGAAGGGGCAAGGGAAATGACCACTTTAAGGCTGACGTATGCAAAGCGGCACTCAAGAACCTTTATAAAAGTTCCCAGATTCTTGTAATTATGTATTATTCATTACTTACTTATTTCTTGAGAATTTTCTATGTGCATACTATATGCATGACATTTCCACTTTTTTCCTCTCAAACTGTTCCTATGCCACCCCAATCCCTCTCAATTCATGATCTCTTTTTAAATTTATATATGTATGTATGTATGTATGTATGTATAACCTGCTGAGTTCATTTAATGTTGCTTATATGTATGTGTTTAAGGCTAACCACATGAGATTGGATAACCTATCAAGAGACATATCCCAGAAAATGACTGATTCTCCCTCTCTCAGCAGCTATTAACTGCCTGTAGATCTTTATCTAGGGATGGGACCTTGTAAGATTTCCCCATCCACATTAGCATATAAGCTGGTGTTGTCATTGTGCAGGTCTTGTTTAGACAATCATACTATTGAGATTTCCTGGGTTCAGCTTCCTTCTTGTACATAAAAGAGGCAATCTTTCAGCAGCATCCTCATCCTCTGGCCCTCACAATCTTTCCACCTCCTCTTCTGCAGGGTTCCCTGAACCTAAGGTGTAGAGATGGGTGTGTGGTAAACTTGCCCCCTGTGATTGGGTGAACCGCACTAACTTGTTCTCTGCAGCTTGACCAGTTGTAGATTTCTGTATTGGCCTTCATCTGCTGAAGAGTGGAGAGCTTCACACTTATCTGTGGTGTTGAGGATTAAGAATTTATAAGTCAGTTAGAAATTATCCTGATTTGCATGAGTAACAATAGTCAGTTCTCTTCTTGGGTCCATGACCTCATTAGCCATAGACAGTTGGCTAGGTTTTCAGTAGGAGGCCTGGATTTCCTCCTATGAAGTGGGCTTTAAATCCAATTAGACAGCTGTGGATAACTGCCCAGATATATGTCAGTACTGTACTTGGATATATCTTCATGGGCTGGTCATTGTTATAGTCTATAGGCTTTAAAGCTTGATACTTTGTTAAATGTTTTTCCCTTTAAGCAGCTTGAAGAGCACCTTCTCCTACTATGAAAGTCGGTCCTTGGAGAGGGAGCTTTCAGGTCAGCTCCAGCTCCACTCCCCTAAGCATAACAGAGACCGTAAAAGGGCTCACTGGAGACTATTAATGATAGGGTGATGGAGAAAGAGGATGTATAATTGAGTACCAACGTTACAGCAGGGAAATCTAATGCTCCGTTGCATAGTGGGAAAAGTGTACCATATAGAAATTTATTGCATATTTCAAATTAACTAGAATAGAGTGAGTTTAGGATTTCTAGCACACAGAAATGACAATATTTCAGGTGGTAGAAAAAGTAACTACCTTGGTTTGATTATCACACAGTGTATAACTGTATTGAGTTGTAGTACTATACCCCCATTTAAAAATACAAATATGATTGTCAGTTTAAAATTAAAAGTTCAAAGTTTAAGAGAAGGATGTATACTAGCTAAGTAGCTAAACAGATCAATTCAATCAGGCTGCAGAGCTAATTTCACAACCCAGCCGTCTCCTCTTTCCATTACGAATAACTGTAGCTCTGTAGTGAGCCCCCCTACCCTCAAAGGAGAGTCCTTTGCATCAATAGAAAACTTAAAACCCTATAAAATCACCAAATACATTACAGTTTCAGGAGGAAGATAAAAAGAAACTTTAAAAAGAAAAAAAACTTCTTTTAAAAATGTACAATGATCTATGTAAAAGAAAACCTTTCTGTTAGAGGCATAAAAATGTAACTCTCCTGGCAAAATGTAACTCTCATTCTCCTGCATCCGAGAGTATTATGAAGTTGGGTTTCTTGAGCTCTTTGCGGGCGTCTCTCACAAAAGGAATCACCCATCCTTGCCCCATCCTTCGGAAAGTTTCACCCCTGTGTATCAGATCAAAGGGAAGAAACTGCTTCCACAGCTCAAGAAATCTACTAATCAGTGAGGGATGAGGCGAGAGCCATTTGAGGAGAAACAAAATTAAAATGGTCTCCATAGAGTCCCAGTGGATTTCTAGAAAATCTTTTAATAAATGCAGCTGGAATTTCATCCCAGCTCAAAAGCTTTCATTGTATATCCCAAGCACTTCAACCTTATTCTTTTTCTCTTTCCTTTAACTGCTCGCGCCAAATATCAGAGTCTTGAACATGCTGGAGAGTATCTGCTTTTCCTTTCTTTCTCACTCCCTGGGGTTCCTTTTGCAAATGGGTTTCAGTGCCACATTCCTCAGACAGATTTCTTTGCAGTCAATTATTGAAATGACCATTTCCTTGTGACAATGTTTAGCCATGAATGTCACCAGGCCACTAAGATTTAAGGCATGGTGCTGACTTAGAATTTTCCCGAGAGTACCTCTGCTCCTTCCCAGGGTATTACAAACCCAGGGAGGAAGGAGGTCCGGGGATGAGCAGCGTCAGAGATAGCTGATACTTTGTATAGAGTTAAAGCAGACAGATCTTAGAGCCTCTCCCCAGCATCCCTGAAGTGTCCGTCTGCCAAGAGCAGCATACAATGACAGCTCTCTTTCTTCCTGAAGCATGAGAAACTCCCTCACACAGTATCAGCTCCCTAAAAGTTGGTCTTTTCCTAAAGACCATACAGAAAATGGGCAACTAAACAGGACTTGAGGTCCACTGAAACCCCTGAATTGAAATTCAGTTTCTATACTTTATTAGTGATTAGTATCATGATTAACTGACTTATTGAATTCATTGAGCACCTCTGTTTTCTAGAATGGACTGTTTAAATATAGGAAAAATAACAACAAAAAGATATAGCTAATTAATTTTTAAAAACTAACAACGGTCATTTTTATTTTGTGTGGCTGACAGAATAAACTCTCTAAGGTGGTTAGAAAAATGATACTATTTGGTCTCCAGGAGTCTTTCAGGAGCTGAGAAAGATGATACCTTTGGGGCGGCGCCTATGCCTGCCCCAGTAACAGTAACGTAATGAAACATAATGAAAGGAGCTTTCTGTGCTTAGTAAGTGAAAGAAAGCCTAGTGACTGGGTAACCCTGGAATAGGAAGACAGGGTCCAAACATGAGCAGACGAATGAAGGAAAGATCACTGAGAGTGTGGCAGCGAAGTATGGAAGTCACAAGAACAGCCAGAAAGGGTCAGCAGCAGGAATGGGGTTTGGAATTACGTTCATATCAAGCCAACGATATGTTCTTGGTGAAAGAATGCCCTTTTCTTCCTTCAGGAAAAGTTACTGTAGCTAACTAGACACAACCCCAGGAAGGAGCCACTGAAGATATGTTGTCCACCGAGAACGTTCCGATTGGGTCTGATGTTAAATCTTCAGGGATTCCACTCTTTGTTTGCTCTTCTTCATTCAAAACTCTCTCTTTCAGGCAGAAGCTTGCCCCTCATGTTAGCGGTTCTGTGTGATACCGTAGGGAGATACTGAGTGACTCAGGGGCTGGAGCTGAACTGACAAAAGATAGTAGCCCAGGTGGGTTTAAGAGAAAAAAGAAAAAAGAGAGAGTGAGAAGGAGACAGGGAAGGAGAGGCGAAGGAAGGGGAAAGAAAATGAATGTAAAAATAGGTAATGTGGGAGCTAGACAGATCTCAGTCGGAAGATACAACTGCACTATGACCAACACTCCCACCACCCAAACGCACAATCCAAATCCACGGGAACACCAAGGACAGCCCTGGAATTCCCACACAGATGAGCTGCTGAGACACTTCCGGATATTGAAGAATGGAGTTGTGTAGGCATCTGATTAAGACACATCACAGAATGGCAGTGAGAATTAAGTGTCTTAAAGTAAATTAAGCTGCGACCTTGAAGCTCCCTCCCCAGTGCAGAGCTCTCCCGATCTCTGTCTTCATCTCTGGTTTCTCCTTTTAGTCACTCTATTTGTTCTTTGTTCCACTTTCTGGGCTCAAATGTCTGGGGAGTAAAATTACTCAACCCAGCATTACTAATTTCTTAATCATCTCCTGGGGTCTCTTCCTGGAGATGCTTTGAAAGCAAAAGTCATTCCCAAAGATATCAAATAATTAAATATGCAAGCAATAATATTATGCAATGTGTATAACTCCAGGCTGTGACATTATATATTTCAAGGAGACTTATGGAGTAACTGATTGGGAGTGGCTGACAGCTGCATGGCTCTGCTCAGATTACAATCACTCCTCCTTCTAGGCAGTTTAGCATTCTTTGATTATCCAGTGATGTCCAAATAGCATCAGTGTGGCTCAGCTTCAGACCTTTACCTGTGGCTTTCATTGCACCATAATCAAAGGTGGTATCTTTTTCTAGATACATCTAGTTTTAGATTACATCCACTAGTCTCAAAAGTTTAATGGAAAACTACAGTGAGAAGACACACACACAAACCATATATATATATATATATATATATATATATATATATATATATATACGTATATATGTATACGTATATATACATATATATGTGTGTGTGTGTGTGCGCGCGCACGCGCAATGTATATATATGGCACATATACGTATACACAAAGATACATACATACACCTATATACATATATATGCACACATATACACACATATATGTACACATATACATATATACACACAAAGAGGAGGAGAGTGAGACAGACAGACAGGCAGGCAGGCAAGCAGGCAGAGAAGAGCTATGTGCTTGAAGTGTCTGCAGTGGTCTCAGCTTCACCTACAAAGGAGCTTTATCTCCTTTTGCTTGTCCCAACCCTCTGGTGCCCTTCTATATGTGAATTCTGAGCCACATCACAGAGGGATCTATCTGTGGGTATGAAGTCATAGAGCAGCAATATATCTGGGGGAATACATTAAATTTTTTCAAGGGGCTTTGTTTCTCGAACTTTTACTCCAACTCCTAGAAGTGAAAATTCAGCCATGAATGAAATCCCTCATGGAACCATGGATATCCACTATGACAGATGCAGGCTTCAGCTCTCCTATGGGGAACTGGGAGAAAAGAGATTTCTGTTTGCACTGTTAGAGAACTTCAGACCAGCAATAATAAAGAAAAATTCGACTTTTCACAGCTATGCAGAAATCAAAGAATTTCCCCACATGGCAGACAGAGTGCCACAGGGTTCATACATGTCAACTCTGCTTGCTGAGTTGCTAAGGAGAAACTGCAAAGCAAACGTGCCCTTTGCTGCTTTGCAGGATGTTGTCAGTATGTCTGAACCAATCCTTTTTCCAGCTAAGAGAAGATGAAGGGCCCAGCTCCCTGCGCCACCTTGGATTCCTTCCTGAGCACGGTCTGTGAATTTCAGCGTGCTCTGCGTGGCCCTGGTCTCTCCATCTTAATAGAATAGAATTTGATGAGCAGGCTACAGGGTACCACTTACCATAGTAACTCCTTCATCTGCTCGAACATCCAAACAAATTAGCCTCATCTCAATGCACATGACTCTATGATGGTTGGATGATCTCGTCATGAAGCAGCTGCATAAATACAGAAACATCCACACACAGGTTTTTAAAGAACTTTCTTCTTGATCTGGGTTCATTACAATACTGATTTAGACCATGCACTCAAATGTCTGGCCAAGTCAGTGATATATAGGAAAATTGAAAAGAGATGTTGCATAAACAATCTGGAAATGGGTGGGGAAGGCATATTACATGCAGAAAAAATAATAAGCTTTTCTCTCCAGCCTCTACCAAGTCAGTGTGACCACTGGCACATGTAGGTAAACATACAGTGCAGTGTGTTTAAGTGTATCTCAAGTCTGGGCACATGAGGCATGTGCCTAACACCAGGGAGGTCCTGTAGAACTACACAGGTCTGGGGGATGTGGAATGCAGCGGTGAAGACAGTAGGCATGGAGGGCCATCAGAATAAGCAAAGCTGTGTAGGACTAAATGGAAATGACAGAGTAGGTGAAGAATGTGAGGGGGTTAGGCATGAGTGTGAGCATGTCATGTGGGCCTATGTGCCTATGTACACTCTGTGTGTGTGTGTGTGTATGTCTGTGTGTGTGTGTGTGTCTGTGTGTCTGTCTGTGTGTGTGTGTGTGTGTGTCTGTGTGTGTGTGTGTGTGTTTCTGGGATCCATTTACACATGAGGCAAACGTATGATATGAAAGCATGTATAGGGGTCTGTGTGGGCGTAGTACATAAGAGCAGAACAGTACGCCTATTCTCTCAAAGTGGTCCCTGTAGCCCTCCATACCACAAGCCATATCTTCCTTTGGCCTTGCTTGCCCTATTCCAGATCCCATGACAGAATCCCAGGGGCAACTTCTCCCAGGGCTCTTGCCAGACACACCCCCGCCTGGCTCAGCATTTGGGCCTCCAGAGCCAGACATGCCCCTGCCTGGCTCAGCATTCAGGCCTCCAGAGCTGTTTTTCAGTGTGACCCTGACGCGGAAATCCACACCTGGGTCTCTTTCCCTGGCCCTTGAAGGACTGATTAGGTGTGATTTATGTGACCATGGAACTTCATACCTCCCTGCCCCCAGGACTGATCAGGGGAATTACCTCAGGGCGAGAATTTCCATCACCACTGTCACCACCCTTATCATTCCCATGCAAGGCACTCAAACGGTCTCCTGCAGCATCTTATTGTAATGCCACATCACAAATAAGCAAAAGATCCACTGTCCATTGAAATGTTAATTTTACAGCATAAAATCCGGTGGGACTTTTCATGAATTAGAGAAAAGACTATTCAAAATCCCAGGCCATGGAGAACCCAAGACTTTCACATCAGCATGCAAACCCTATTTCTTGACCAAAGTCAGCCCATTCAAAGAATTTGTATATTTCTGTTGTATAAAAATCCTTTTCTCTATGTGGAAATTCTTTAATACAGCTTCAATTCCTGGACTCCTTCTACCACTTTCGCAAAACACGAAATTGCATGTCTGTGTCCCTCTAGATTGTTTCAAAGTGCTCTCGGTGTCTGAATAGTCTCCATTGCAATGTGGCTACTGACATTATAACCACTCCGTGTACCGTATTTTCTGGGTGGAACCCCACAGAGAGCAATTTGTTCCACTATTTGTCTCGGGGACGCAGCTGACATTTTCACAGGCTTCCACATTTCCATTTCACAAATCTCCATTCCCAGGAAAGCAAAACGGGAATTTCTCAAGGACAGCAAAACCCAGCAGCAATGGGGTACTTTACATGCAGTGGTATTGCTGGAGTGCCCTTAATAGGAGTGGAACCAATAGCATCTCATAGGTTCACATGCTGTTTGTTTCAAGGAAAGAAAAGAGGAAAATGTCTGCAAGGGCACAGTCTGCCTCTGTTTGTGTAGGAGAATTTTCTAAGATTCTCGTGGCATGAAAAGTTGAGATGCTACTCAAATGGATAATTCGTTTCTTGCTTTTGTGGCCCAAGGAGTATAAATGCATCCTTCTGGTTTGAGATCTACTGACGTTGAATATGCACAAAGCCTGTATTTATGCCCTTCCCACTGTCTCCTGAAGAAGAAAGAATAGTTTTGATGCTTTGAGACAAAACATACCATCTGTAGAACCCCATGATGCTGGCAAACAAGACATGGGCACCAGATGCATCAGAACTCAGGGGATCACGCCATCCATCCATCCATCCATCCATCCATCCATCCATCCACTCATCAGCTCAGCAATGGTGGACCAGGTGGCTCATCCTTAGAGTTGGGAATCCAGGCATAAATGTAGCAGACTCTACAAGCTCAAGTCATTCACACTCTGAAGCCAAAACCAAAGGCAGTGACCTTTATGTAGCTGAGAGAACAGAGAAGCAAACACCACCAAGAGTCTAGATGGGGGCCTCTGGAAAGGCTAAGGAGTCAGACTCCATCGAAGTCATGACACTTGGCCTGGGTCATGAAAGACAAAGAGCTGTCCACACAGATGGGGACATCACTCCTTTGGTAGAATAATTGGTTCTAGAATTTCTACCTACATAATCACTGAAGAGGCCACAGGCTAGAGTTCTGGGAATGTTAAGCCAAACATTTTTCACACTGAGGAGAGCCCTGGCAGAAGGCTGGCCTCCCAAGACTCCTCCATGGACCTCCTGGCAGATACATTCTATCTCACCAGCCATGTATTTTACTTTCTCATCTGAGAAAGCCAAAAGAGACTAGTGTGGGGAAGGGGGGGAGAGGTTACAGTCTGGTTCACTGCTGTTTTGTACAGAGACCACCCCACACCCTTGAGCCTACTGATACCATTCCTAAGGAGGTACAGCTGGATGCATCATGTTAGATTTCCCTGGGAACCAAAATCACTGAAAATCTCTGTGAAATTAAGTATCCTATTTCTTTCCAACGGATTAAGCCCCATCCTGTTTGCATGGAACTCATCACTCCATCTCCACATTTTCTGTCTTTAAATAGCTACCCTGCCAACTACAGCCTTAAAGAGACAAATACCTTCTTCAGATTGACCATTGAAGACGGACAGGAAACACTGAGCTGGAACACAGGACACAGAAACTCAAGGATATGGGGGGATTCTTTGTCTCTACTTTAACAGGACCAGAGGATTCCTATGAGACATCTACTCATGACCACAATTTCTCATAGGTACCTCTTAGTTCTGAAAGACAGCAACACTGCCATACTTGCTCTGCTGGTGATCCAAATTAAAGTCCCCCCACCTATTAAAGGCCAGCTCAAGTCTTCATTAACCCAAGAAGCAATTAACAACCCCACACACCCTTTTCCTGGAACTTTACAGTGCCAGAAGTATTTAACCCTCAATTTAGGCCTAAATTATATTCCATTCATTTTGTTGTTTAGGAAATATCACCTGGACCTCACAAATAGCTTTATGACTCCTAGTTTAGAAAAGGGAGGGAACATAACTTATAAGTCATCTGTGTCTTCTACATTGCTATTACAGAGTTATTCTTTCTCATACCCTGATTTCTAGAATTCTATTTCCACCCCCTATTGAATCTCCCCTGGAGGATGGTCCGTGGATAGAACCTTGATACACTAAGGTGTAGTCATCTTTCTATGGTAATAAATTCTTCGTTTCTGACTGTTTCTGTTTTTCTTAATTCTGGCTTTTCTTTCTGTTCAGCTGCCAGTGAAGCTATAGCCAAGTTGTCATCTTCTCTACCTCCTCCCAGCAGTGCTATCCATTCCTTTCCATGATTAATGTCACCTTGTTTGTACCCTGAGGCTCTCCCATCAAGACAACTGCAACAATGACCATAATTAATAATAATAGTCTGCCTATTTCAAAATTACTATCAGGATCGGTTTTAAATGTTTCACTATTAAAATGCAAAGTATTTTAATATAAGGCAAAGGATTTCTTAATTACCTTGATTTAGTCATTCAGTAATGAAGACATGCATCAGGACATAACATTGCATCCCATACACATATAATTATTATTTGTCAATTTAAAATGTAATTTAGGGTCATCAATATGGCCCAGAAAGTAGAGGTGTTTGCTTCTTAGATCTGATTCTACAAGGTAGCAGGAGAAATGACCTCCTGAGAGTTGTCTTCTGCCTCTGACACATGCCATGGCAAATGTGTGCCTGCATTAGTGTGCCTGGGAACACACAACAACAACAACACATACACACACACACATACACACACACACACACACATACCATGCATATGTATATATATACACACATGTGTGTGTGTGTGTGTGTGTGTGTGTGTGTGTGTGTGTGTGTGTGTGTGTGTATTTGTGTGTGCGGTTTTTATTTTATTTTTGATACTTTATTTACATTTCAAATGTTTTCCCCTTTCCAGGTCTCCCCTTTGGAAACCCCCTATTCCATGCCCCCTCCCCCTGCCTCTATGAGGGTATTCCCTCTCCCTCTGCCTCTATGAGGGTGCTCCCCCACCCACCCACCCACTCCCATCTTCCCTCCCTGGCATTCCAGTATTTAATACATGAGCTCTGGTTAGTCTTTACTCTTCCAATCAGGCTGCCTATATTGTATTATTGTATGATTGCTCGCTGTCCTGTAGCTTCTCACTTTGTACTTCACCAAGTACATCAGTGTCTTTACGAAGTATAACCCCTCTAAAGCCAAGGGCCCATTCCTCCAGTCAGATCCTCCTCTGTCTCACAATCCATTTCTGCTATCCCAGCCTCCAGGGGCCTCTCTAGCCTCGCTCCTATGCTCAAACCATTACTTACCTTAAACTTTTTTTCTCCACTTAAGGTAATGCAGTTTTTTCTTCAAGGTATACCTAATAGGCTACATGATCTACCAACTCTCTTTAATCGGATGGAAGCCACCAAGGACTACAGTCTAATCCACGTGATTTTTGTAATGTACCTAATGCATTGCAAACACTGGACAAGAGGTTGGAGGATTAATGCAGACTCTCAATAGCCATCTAGTAAGAGCTTTGAAACAGAGAAAATTGCATCAGGGAAACTGTCCTTGAAGAAAATGCTAAGGAAACCATGAATCACCACCCTGCATGGGACTGTGAGCCAAACCTAAACAAATCTACAAATGATGCAAACAAACCATACAGCAGTGAAACTTCAGAATTCCGTGAGTTACCAAAACAAAGCATATAAGTTCCAAAAATATTAATGGGTGACTCTTCAAAAATAATAAATCTACATTTGGTCTTTTATCAGTATAATTACAAAAGATCAGAAACAAAGTGTTCGAAATTTCAGGGGTAAACTGGTGGGCCTTAGGCTTCTGCACATAGTCAAACTGGCATACAAGAATAAAATCAAAGCAAAAACCATCCAGAATAAAAATTTATTTTGGCTATGCAAGAATGTAGACAGCTAACCAAACCATCTCTTACTACGAATCAGATACAGCTATACTGCAGACACTTGTACATATTGCACACAACCATCTATAAGGCCCAAGAGCATTGCAGAAGATGGAGTAGAAAGAATATAGGAAGTGGAAAATAGGGAGGAGCGCCTCCAGATGTCAGACTCAAAGCACCACACAATCGTTGCAAACCTGAACTCGAAGTAGCCACTGTTACTCACTCTGGCCTGCTCAAAACTGCCTTGTCAACAATCAGGCATGCGTGGGACAAGGGCTCATGGAGGCCCATCCTTCAGTGCTGAACTGTTGCTGACTGATAGATTCTGGGAGAGGAAGAGTCATCGTCTTTAGTTGTGTATCCACTGCTGAGCACACCAGAACCGACGGAACATTGCAAACCCACTGTCCCACAGGCAGCCATGGTTAAACTCAGTGGGTTACAAAATAAAACAAATAGGCTCTAACATAAGAAAAAGATTATCAAGAAAGAAGGAATATAGAGAGTGTTGAGCATTAAATAAAACCTTCAATGTACTTGTTTTAAAACAAGTAAATCTTGAACAAATAAACAAAAATCTATTCAATACAATATTCAGAACAATCAATGATAAAGTGAACTCAAGGAAAGTAAAATAAGTAGATCCTTAATTAATTTAATTTAATGAAATAGAAAATAAAACAATGTCTTTATTAGTAAAAAATGGGCCAACCAATAGACAGAAGCTGCTGACTCCTATGGTTGAATTATGGAAAGGCTGAAAGAAGCTGTAGGAGGACCTGCAGTCTCAATTAACCTGGACCCCGGAAATCTCTCAAACACTGGACCACAACCAGGCAGCATACACCAGCTGATATGAGGCCCTCAACACATATACAACAGAGGACTGCCGGGACTGAGTTCAGAGATGATGCACCTAACCCTCGAGACTGGAGGCTCCCAGGGAGTTTAACAGTCAGGTGAGGTGGGGGGGTGGGGGTGGGGAGGAGGTACAGGATGTGGAACAGTCGGAGGGTGGAAGGGGGGCTGGGAATAAAATCTGGAGTGTAAATAAATAAATAAATAATAAAAAATGGGAGCTTTGGGCCTGTGGAATGGCTCAGTGGGTAAAGGCTGACAAGCCTGACGATCCCCAGAACCCACATAGTGGAAGGAGAGCGACAACTCATACAAACTGTGCTCTGCAGACACAGACACACACACACACACAAATTAATGTATCAATTATTTTAACTGAGAGCTTTTTTTAAATAAGATATTCTTTCCTTCTCAAAAAAAAATACATCTTTGGCATAAATACTTAGCTAAAAAAAGAGAGAAAGAAAGAGAGAGAAGCTCTAAATAAACAACACTGAAAGTGGAAAAACAAACACGGGACATCTGAAGACCTTTAAGAATATGAAAAAGTGTTAAAATACAATAGCCTAACAATAAATTTTTATTTTAATTAAAACAAGCTAAACAGAAATAGAAAATAAATCAGAAAAAGAAGACGCAATAAATTCCAAAGAATAAACATCACACATATCATTCTGATTTTATTTAGTATATTTAAAAATAAGTAACAGAGAAGTTTAGAATTCCTCCTTGTTTTAAAACAGTGACTTAGTAACCTTAGCAAAATAACTCTGTTATAAAGGAAACTTAATAGAATGCAAACACTAGAACTAAATTACAAATACATGAGATGCGTATGGAATAAGACTACAGGGAAACAACTAGATATTGTAAATTCTCCATTATATCCAAAGGAGAACTGAAAATATTTAGTGTGTGGTTTTAAAGACGAAATCAAAGATAACAGTTCTCCATATGTTGATCTGTAAACATAAAACAAATCCTACCATGACACACTTAAGAAATTTTTCTATTATTTTATTAACATACAAGTATCTTCCCTATATACGATGGAGAAGGGCCTTGGTCTATCAAATGTCAGAGAGTGCTGAAAAGTCCCAACAACCTTAAAGATACTAGGTGTTTGACAATCTAAGATATTGCAGAAATAACTCCCTAAAAATTCTTTATCCTAAAATAAAATAAAGGATAGTCTTATTTCCGACCCAAAGTCTCTAATCTATGGGGATTTTAATAGAGAGGATCTGAACAGAGTGGAGAACTGTTATTTCTCTCAAGGCATCTCAAATTGGCAATGGAAATTATTATAAATAATACTCCATGTCTCTTTGCTAAGCTCTCATATTTGGAGCAAAGGTTAAGGGTTGAGATGAGGGTCAATGATCCGTAGAACACTCACAAGAAAAATGACTCGAAAGGGCTCTCTGACCTCCACCCATTTGCCAAAGAATGACTGGCTGAATTCTGAACATGCAAAAGAAAGTAGACTTTTTGCTTATTGATATCATCATTGAAACAATAAAAGATTCATGATTCATGTAGTGGCACAATCATCCCAAAATGGAAGTTCTTCCTGCTTCTCCCATGAGGCTGAGCTTTCCTGTCAGTATTACTATCTCAAAGCCATTGGTATCAATTTGTGTACTGTCTGGCCTGCTACCCACTGAACTCTAAATCAATCTAAGGAATTTTACTATGATAAAATATTGCTACAACTTGTAGAGCAACTAAAGGTCAATTCCATTCACCTGCTAAAACTAGAAAAGAAGTCTGAAGCACTACATCAACTAGGTCATTTAGGTGTGGTGACAGGGGCTGGGAGGAAGATGGGGTAGCATAGAGTGAAGTTTCTCTTCAGTTCCAGATATCGGGAAAGAAAGAATTCATTCAATAGGATAGGCACAGAACATTTAAGCAGAAGTTTGTTCATCAAAACATAATACATACCAAAGATACATTGACATGGGGTGACCCAAGGACAGGTAGCCTCACTTTTGGTTCTATATTGTGGGTTTTTCCAGAGATTTCAAGAATATTTTGGGGCAGATGGCAGATTCATGTAATAAAGTAAGCCTTTAGTGGGTCTCTCCTTTAGAGTAAGTCCTTCCATGATTTTCATTAAAACCAATAATAACATGGCATGTTGGGAAGAAGCCCAAACAACAATGCAAATGGTTTGATGAACACAGGGCCTTTTGAGGATGCAGACCTTTCATTGGTGAACATGTGTGCCAGCTGGGAAAGAGTATCCTGGTGCCTCAGTTCCTGATGACAAGAATGTAACTAAGCCATGAGATGTTAACAAGGAGGAGCATTCTGCCCTTTGTCCGGCACAGCTCCCCAAACACAGCTACGGTTGGGTTTGGTTACTTTGAATCTCACTCCTTGGCTTCCTGGTTTCATGATCACCATTTACATCTAGTCTCAGAGCTTTCTCAGTTGTAAACTGACACACAAAACTAGTAGTTATTGCTTCTATTATAGCACAATAACCAGTGAGAAGTGGAAAAGTTGGTGTTACTATCTCTTTAGTGCAATATTCCACAGCTTCTTTGAACAAGACTGAGAAACTGTGAGGCTGTACCATCCAATTGTTGGCTTTAATTCTAAATCATCATTTCTCTTTGGCCTCTCTAGTTTCTCCTAAGTTATATAAAATGAGTTGTCATGAAATATGAGAGAGTGACACATATATCTGTGGTGTCTGTCCTAAATCAGACTAGAAAAAAATGAACATTTAAAAGGGCTGTTTAATCTTGAACTTAACACTACAGAGAACATTTCTTACGTTCCCAAGTGATGTTATGCAGAATGCCTACATAGGAAAATAGATGGGACAAGTATGCAGAAATGACTGAAATTAACGAAGTGGTTATTGCAGAAAGCCTGCTCTTTAACCCTGGATGTGATCATTCTCTGTGGCATATGAGACTGAGAGGACTTGTGGTAGCCTAGACAGAAAGGGGATTTCTGATAAGAGGTCCACACTGATGATGCTGAGAAGGAGCATTTGCACTTGTTATATCTGGTTCTCCTGTTCAACCGCAGCCCTGATCTTGAGACTCCTTACAGAGATCAAAAAAGAAAATAATCAAATTTCTTTGTCAGTTGCTCAATGTTTTCCAAAGGGGCATAATTTGCAAACAAGGATCCAATGGAATCTATTTTGCAAATATGAATTCTAAAACCTTTCTACACCAAAGAGTAAGCTGTGGTGGTTTGAATAAAAATGGCCTCCATTGGCGGACCCTCAGAAAAATGGACATAATACTACCTGAGGACCCAGCTATAACACTCCTGGGCATATACCCAGAAGATGCTCCAACATGTAATAAAGACACATGCTCCACCATGTTCATAGCAGCCATATTTATAATAGCCAGAAGCTGGAAACAACCCAGATGTCCCTCATCAGAGGAATGGATACAGAAAATGTGGTACATTTACACAATGGAGTACTACTCAGCTATTAAAAATAATGACTTCATGAAATTTGCAGGCAAATGGATGGAACTTGAAAATATCATCCTGAGTGAGGTAACTCAGTCACAAAAGAATGAACATGATATGTACTCACTGATAAGTGGATATTAGCCCAAAAGTTCAAAATACCCAAGGTTCATTCTACAGTAACAGCTGGACTGAGAGTGAGGTCCCAGATGGAGCAGTTGGAGAAGGGACTGAAGGAGCTGAGGGAGTTTGCAGTCCCATGGAGGGAGCAACAGTGTCAACTGGCCTGACCCTCCCGGTGCTCTTGGAGGCTGGACCACCAACCAAAGAATACACATCAAGGGACCCAAGGTTTGGACCACATATGTGGCAGAGGAGGGCCTTGTTGGCCATCAGGGAGAGAGGAGAGGCCCTTGGGCCTGAGGGTGTTAGAGGCCCCAGTAAAGGGGAATGTCTAGGTGGGAAGATGGGAGTGGGTGGGTGGGTGGGTGGGGGAATACCCTCATAGAGGTGGGGGAGGGGGAGAGGATAGGGGGTTTCCAAAGAGGAGACCTGGAAAGGGGGAAACATAGGAAATTTAAATAACGTATCAAAAAATTAAAATAAAAAAATTTTTAAAAAAAGAAAAGAAAATGGCCTCCATGGGCTCATAGAAAGTGGCACTATTAGAAGATGTGGCCTTGTTAGAAGATGTGTCACTAGCACTGGGCTTTGAGGCTTCAAATGCTCAAGCCAGGCCCAGAGGCATTCTCTCTTCCTGCTGCTTGCAGGATCCAGATGTAGACCTCTCAGCTACTCTCCAGCACCATGTCTGCCTGCGTGCTACCATGTTTCCCACCACAATGACAATGAACTAAACCTTTAAACTGTGAGAAAGCCCCAAATAAATATTTTTTATAAGAGTTGCCATGTTCATAGTGTCTTTTCACAGAATTAAGACCCTAACTACAATAAGCAGCCATTGACAAAGAGCAGGTAAGTGGGAAAGACAATTCAGAATCCATCAAAGTAGGTGAAACTGTCAAGCAGCACTCTGTAGAAAGAGGAGCAAAGTCAGGAGAGCTAGCGTTCTGTTTTCCTGGAGTCAGAGGTGCATCCAGCAGAGAGCTGCCTTCCTTCTGAGAGTGCCAAGCTCCAGGCTCTGGCAGCAGGCTTTGTTTCTTCTAGGTCCTATTGATCCTCCCCTGGTTCAAATTCATTTCTTCCATGTCTCCCCATTTCACCTTTCCACTTTTTTGATTGATTTGGTTAGTAAATTATTCAATAAAGCAACCATGAATTATTCTATTTCATCAATTTTACAACTGCTGAAGTTGATGGTTGAAAGCGCTTCTCTAGGCACCTGCTCGTACTCACCTGGAGCCCCTGAGCACCAAACCCTACTTCACTATGGATCAGACACAGAAGCAGCCTTTGGAATCTGCTCAACTATGGCCAGCCATCAATGTGATTCAAGCATGTGGTAAAAAAGTTAGTTACTTAGTGTTTTCTCTGAAAGATAAGTACATATTAGCTGTCTGACCCACAGTTAATTAGTTCTTTTTTTGTCTCTGTTCCCTTGTATGTAGTGTAAGGCTGAAAACATTATCTAGCTCATGGAAACATTGGGGGACTGAATGAGACAATCATGGCAATGAATTTAGAATGCTATATAGCTGATAGGAATGACATTGAAATACATATAAATAAACACATGACTTATATGGACAAACTTATGTGAACAGGGAATAAAGAATAATTGTAGGCGAAGATGAACACATTAACTTTTTATTGTAAAACAATATTCCAAGGGTAGGTGACCTGGGTGTTTCTTCTAGAAGGCAAAGCACACTTGTTCTGGTGCTCTGAGCCTTATTAATGGTATTACAATCCACCCAGTTGGAACTACAAGTCGTTAACAGCTCTTTCCCTGGACTTACAGCCTAGTTGTTACCTACTTAATCTCCTTCCAACCAGGGAAGTCTCTACAATTCTGTCCACTGATTTGACCCTGTCTAGTGGGAAGAGTAGGCTGGGAAGGGATAATTGATATATAGGAGAAGGAACAAAGAATTGAGAAACTTTATGATTAACAGTGGGAACAGGAAAGTAGAGAGAGGAGCAGTCAGTGGCTAGGAATATCTGGGAATATAGGAACACAAACAGTAAAAACAGCCGCAAAACAAAGGCTCAGAGGGAAGGGTCAAGCCCTTCTGTTTATCCAGTGACCACTAGGAACTGCTCTGCTCTGACTCCCTTTAATATACTATTCCATTGGCCTCTTGTGTCTGCTGAAAGGGCCTGATGGTTTGACTCTCACTTTGCAAATTAAGAAAGTGAAGCAGAAGAAGGGTTTGGCGTCTTGCCCAAGGCCAGAACAACACTAGATTTTGAATCTCGGTCTTTCTGAATCCAGAGTCTTGGCTTTCTACCGTGTTCCAAAGATAAAGCCAACAGGTGTGGTCATGAAAGTGATCTGGTTAATTCTACGCCAGAGGTCAGCAAGGTTTTAGGAAAAGCACCAGGTAGTAACTATCTGTTCAGGCCATGTGATCTCAGTCGGTCACAATTACTTATGCTACCTCTCGTGGCACAAAGGCACCAATCAAAAAAAAAAAAAAAAAAAAAAAAAAAAAAAAGATGCCAGGAGTGGGTGTGGCTGTATCCTAATTTTAAAAACCTTGGTTATAAAAACAGGCGATGGGTCTGCCAAGCACTGTGCTAGAGACAGGCTTGTCTTTCTCAGACCATGCATATATCTGTACCTTCAATCCAACTCTTAACCAAAAATGGGGGGTTTCCAGGTGGTACGTGTTTGCTTGACATTTAACTAAGTCAGGCAGAGGGGAATTCATGCCAACATTTACTTTCTACCCTCAATCCTTCTTGGTCCCCAAATGAACAAAACACAGAACAATAAATTTATGATAGCATAAAACTTTTAGAACCTAGAAGATAAATTCTTGCTTTGAAAATACAGTGTACTACAAGGTTATGGAAAAGAATGAGCTGGATCAAAAGGTGCTTCAATGGCCTTGTCAGGAGCTGGCTCTGTAACACCATGGGTGACTTCAGCTTAGGCCTCGTTTCTGCTACAATTAGTGAAAGGAAAAGCTAGCCCGGATAACCAGCTTCCCTCTGGAGGCCCAGGCCCAGCCATATCCCCTTCACTTTATGGCCTATCTGTCCTGAGCAAGCATGCCCATAGACAAACCATGACTTTGGATATGAGATCAACTTCTTGAAGATGTAGACTGAAGCACAAAGTGTGGCCAGTGATTTCCATGTGCCTGTACCACCACTGGGTGCCCTAGGTGTCCCCAACAGTTAGTGTCATTGCTATCACCAATCTGAGAGCTCTGAGAACCCTGCCTGTCACAGATCTCGTACTTCAATCACAAGCATGACTATTGATAACTCAGATCTGGCTAGAACTTTGACAACCCTCTGGGTTTTTACTTTTCTTTAATGGATAAGAGGCTGAATTCCAGGAAAAAGAAGAAGAGATTAACAATAGCCATTATGCTGGATAGTTTTATGTCAGCTTGACACAAGCTAAAGTCATCTGAGAGGAGGAAGCCTCAGTTGGGGAATGCCTCCATAAGAATAGTCTGTGGACATGCCTGTAGGGCATTTTCTTAATTAATGATTGGTGCAGAAGGGCCCAACCTATTGTAGGTGGTTCCATCCCTGGGCTGTTGGTCCTGGGTTCTATAAGCAAGCCAGCTGAGCAAGTCATGGGGATCAAGCCAGTAAGCAGCACCCCTCTGCATCAGCTCCTCTGGTTCTTCTCTGTTTGAGTTAGTGGCCCTGACTTCCTTCAATGAAGAACACTTATATAGAAATGTGGGCCAAATAAACCCTTTTTTCCCCAGGTTGCCTTGGTCAAGGTGTTTTATCACCGCAACTGTGCCCTAATAAAGAAAGCCACTCAGATAATATGATACTGAATCACTGGTGAAAGAGAGGTCTCAAAGACCCAGTTCTCACTGTACTGGTTTGAATAGCAAAGTATTGTCTTTCAAATTCTATGTGTATGGTGTATATACTTGGAGAGTAATTTTTCATATATGAGTTCCAGGAAACTTTCTTAAATGATTTTTCATCCAAAAAAATAATCAATACAGCTATTATCATTATGTAGAGGAAGAGAGGACAAAGGAAGAGAGAGACACAGAGAGAGACAGGCAGACAGAGACATAGAGAGATTACTGCACCAAGTCTCACTTCTGCCACTCTCTAGTCTGTATTTATATTCTGATAGCAGCGATCTGCCGCTGAACACAGAGGGCAGGCTGATCCAAAAGCTAAGCCTGTGGTTTGCCTGTCCGCTGCATATTTGGACTCCAGCTGCCAGCAATGATGAGGAAGAGGGTAGAAACTTTAGTAACCAGCTGGAAGACATTGATCAGTGGAGAATGTGCCTTTGGGGGTTAACTGCTGTCGGTCCCTCCCTTCTCTCTGCTTTCTGACTGCAGGGAGGTGACCAGCCTCCCCTCTGCTTGCTTCTGTGCCATGAGATCTACCTCACCAGGAGCCAGAATCAGTGGAGGCAAGGATCATAAAATAAAAGTTCTGAGACGAAAAGCCAAAATAAACCGTTCCTCCTTTAAGTCCTCCCTGCCAAGTATCATGGCAGAGCCAGAAGACAAACAGCTAGTAGGCTTAGCCAGTTCTCCTCAGTTTGTCAATGTTCTCATAAACAAGGAAAGCCTAGGAAAATATCACAGCTGAGAAAACTTTAAAGCAGTATGATGGCTAAATACAATAAATTCTGCATAGGAGATTGGAGCAGACAGGCTATGGTAAATAAAAACAAAGACCAAATGAATGTTCTGCAGACTATAGCTAGTAATAGTAGATTGGTCAGAGGTTATTAGTTGTCCGGTACATCACACTAGCTTTAAGGTAATATGACAAGGAAATTTTGAACACATCTAAATAAAATTAAAATATTTCATGCAAGAATACATAGAGAAGGAAAGAACCATCATAAGCACATTGGAGTCTTTGTCCAGGTCAGGAGTCCTGAGCCTTCCTAATGCTGTGAACTTTTAATACGGTTCCTCATGCTGTGGTGACCTACAACTATAAAATTCTTTCTGTTGCTACTTCATAACTTTGATTTTGCTACTTTTATGAATTGTAAATATCTGTGTTTTCTAATGGTCTTAGATGACCCCTGTGAAAGTGTTGTTAGACCCCTAAAGGGGTCGTGACCCACAGGTTGAGAACCACTGGTCTAGACAAACATAAGAGCTTTGAGTTCCAGAGACAAGGGAGAAAGAAGTAGGTCTACCTGATCTGTCAGGTGTAGTAAATATAGTGTCTTAGCCCCGAGACACCTTTTAGGGCTATAGCTTCTTTTTAAATTAGAAGAAAACTGAATTTTAAAGGAGTTCACAAGGTTTTCATTTGTTATTTTCTTCACATGGGGAAAAGGAAAAGAAATGTTTAGGAACCATAAACCTGCCCTGTGGAGGGAGGTGTCCACAGAGGCAAAAGTAACTAAAACCCACAGAATCCCAGTGGCACATTAAATCTTCAGGGCACATTAAAATGGCAGCAGTCAGCTCAAATGTGCCGAGGACTGAGAATGACAAACTCAACTCTCTGCTCCCAAGACAATCAAACTCACCGACTGAGAGTGAACATATACACCGCTGAAAAGAAGTCTTAAAGCTGCTATTGTTCTCCTGAAAGGGGAAAAGAACGCAAGGAATGGGTGCAGGTGGCCAGCCTCCCTGCACAGACAGCTCTTGTGTTGACACGAAGCAAGCATTAAGACCCTAGCTGATACTTCCCTGTACATAGCCAACCCTGGAGGGAGTGGAAGATAGCACATGGATTTAGTTGATTTGAGCAGGACCCAGAAGTTGCCATTTTAAAGAGGATCCCTGTGCAGAGCCGAGTGACTCAGGATTACAATCATAGCAATGTAGAGGCTAAGACAGAAGGTCGTGAGTTCAAACCACTCCTAGGCTATCTAGCAAGCTTATATCACTGTGATAAAGTGTGAGACCATGTTCAAATGTATTTAAACAAAAACAAGAAAGGAAGGAAAAGAGAGGGAAAGGGAGGAAAAGAGGGAGGGAGAAGACTGAAATTTAGCCAAGGCTGGAAGTAGGCCACTGAAATATTTCAAAAGTGACAATGGGAACTCATAAAATTTTGTGGGATGCAACACTTGGAGTCGTCTGTGGCTCATAACCACCCTGTTGGCAGCAAACAATCCAGCACAAGCCAGATAAGTGAGATGCAGGCAACAAGGATGGAAAGTCCAGAGTCTGCATGCACTAGCCCTTCCAGCAAACAGCTTTGTGTAGCTCCAGGAATCTTCCTGGGATAACCACTGGAGTAAATTATACTTACAACAAAGCTGAGGAACCCCAAATTATCTCCATTCTCTAAGCTAATTTCCATGATCAAAGGGAAAACAGCACTAATTGACTGCTTCGGAGCCAGAGATCCCTAGCTGAGGACCAGTCTCCTAGGGCAAGTTTGATGATGGAACAGTTATTCTTCAAACGCCGAGGGCCCAACTGACTCTTAATTGGGGCTCTTTGCTCTGGTTGGAGTTGAAAATCTGAGATTTCCTTCCAGGGCCACAGCCCTCATTAGAGGGAAGACCAGAAACACCATTGGCATCATGTTTGCTTCACATTCAAGAGCTCTATGGAAGGACATCTTTGACCATGGCACACCCTGCCCTCAAGCATTTTTTGCTTCCCAGAGTAAACTCTTACATATATATAAAGTTGCCTATTAATATGATTGTCTGGCTCAAGAAGACTACTTTTTGTTTGTTTGTTTGTTTGTTTGTTTGTTTGTTTTTGTTTTTGTTTTTTCGAGACAGGGTTTCTCTGTGTAGCCCTGGCTGTCCTGGAACTCACTCTGTAGACCAGGCTGGCCTCGAACTCAGAAATCCGCCTGCCTCTGCCTCCCAAGTGCTGGGATTAAAGGCGTGCGCCACCACTGCCCGGCTTAAGAAGATTACTTTTTAAAATATGCTCTAATGATACATAATTCTTAGCAAAATAGATTAGAGAAGAAAAATATTAAAGAATAAATTCTTTCAATAAAATATCAAGAAACAGCCACAGAGGGAATCCTGTCTGCCAAAATGAAAGCCACTAGCTTTACTCTAAAGGCTACATTTATGTTCCAGTAGAAATAAAATTAATATGCTAGGTTTCACTATTATTCATAGTCTACTGATTCTAGTCATTGTGAGAAAAATGAGACAGAAATTAGAATCATAAAACCGAAAAATGAATGAGAAGACACTCCTAGCAGTGTGACCCCACAGTCAGATAACCCAGGAGAATATGCCAGGAAATCATTTTAATTAATAAAAGTTTAAGAGGCAGGCTGATCAGAGATAAGTGCACATACTCCCACACACACACAAGTCATTTTTATACAGTAACTGAAATTATAAAGGGAAAAATTAATTCACGGTGTGTACAGAGTATAACTGTAGTAAATGCTTTTGTTGAGAATATTTGCAACCTGTAAGGATAGATCAGCAATATTTTACTCACAGACCTAAAGGCTTAAGTGTGTGAAAAGGAAGAACATCATCTCAGATGACAGAAAAAAATGAGAAATGCCAACTTTTTGCATCAACTTACCTTTGGAATAATTCTAACATGAATCTCCACGTTTGCTTTTTGCTTGATACATTGCTCTGAAAGTCACCTGGACATAAATTGTATAGAGTAAACCCAGTTTTAAAAGTACACTGTGAAAAGGGAACACTCTTATCAAGGATTATAATATGTTTTATAGAGTCAAAGTTCTGAGAGTATCTGTCACTGGTACAAACCAGACAGACAGACATTGATCATAAGAGTCACAGGATAACAGTGGATAGTCCCCAGAGTAACGTGGCTAACAACTTACACAGGTGTGCACATAGTAGAAAAGGGTTAGGGGACTGGCAATGATTTGGAAACATTATTTTACATTATATCTTAATTCAAGATAAATACTAGAGCTACATCAAGCACACAGTGAAAACCAGAATAACATTTGCTAAATCTGAACGTTAGGGGCTAGAGAGATGGCTTAATGGTTAAGCCCAGTAGATATTCTTCCAGAGGAGTGTTTCCAATTCCCAGCACCCACATGGCAGTTCACAACTATCTGTAACTCCAGTCCTAGGGGCATAATACCCCCACACAGACATATACTCAGGAAAACACCAACGCACAAAAAATAACAATAAAATCATTAAAAACGTGAAAATTAGCCAGGCAGTGGTGGCGCACGCCTTTAATCCCAGCACTTGGGAGGCAGAGGCAGGCGGATTTCTGAGTCCAAGGCCATGGTCTACAGAGTGAGTTCCAGGACAGCCAGGGCTACACAGAGAAACCCTATCTTGAAACAAAAAAAGTGAAAATTAAAGATAAAAATGTTAACCACCAGAAAAATATTCTCATACTTTGGTTTCTATTGCTGCAATGGAACACTGTGATCAGAAAAGCAAGCTGGAGAAGAAAGGGTTTATTTGACTTATACTTCCTTAAACTTCTGTGTCACTGTTCATCATGGAAGGAAGTCAGGACAGGAACCCAAACAGGGCAGGAACCTGGAGGGAGCAGCTGATGCAGAGGCCACAGGAGCTGCTTACTGGGTACTCGCCACGACTTGCTCAGCCTGCTTTCTTATAAAATACAGGACCACCAGCCCAGGGTTGGCCTAAGCTGCAATGGGCTGGGCCCTTCCGCATCAATCACTAGTTAATAAAATGCCTTACAGCCAGATCTTATGGAGGCATTTTCTCAGTTGAGACTCCCTCCTTTCAAACAACCCTAGCTAATTTCAAGTTAACCAAAGACCAACCAGCACAGCATTTACGGTGAATGTATAATAATGTGCCATGGCTTAAAGAAATGATGGTGTAATGTACTGAGGAAAGGCAGAATCAGATTTCTCTGAGAGGATTAGGATAGGAGGAAGAGAAACAGTTAAAATGTTAAAATTTGCTCTACTTGGGGAGCTGGCTCAGTGCATAAGGTGCCTGCCACGCAAGTTTGAGGGCCTGAGTTCAAATCTCCAGCACCCAAGATTAAACGTCAGGTGTGCTCACATATGTCTGTAATCATAGCACAGGGAAGATGGAGACAGACAGACCACTCAAAGCTGGCTCCAGCCAACCTAGCAGTTAGTGAGCACCAGCTTCAGTGATAGATCCTGTCTCAGAAGATAATGCAGACAGTGACAGAGAAAAGCACCCGATCTCAATCTTTGGCCTCTTCATATACTTGCACCTAAACACACACACACACACACACACACACACACACACACACACACACACACACAGACACACACACACTGGGGTGTGTATTTGCATGAGTTTATGTGTACCACATGCATGCAAGGGTCTACAGAGGTAAGAGAACATCAGATCTCCTAGAGCTGAAGTTACAGATGGTTGTAAGCTTCCTGATGTGGGTGCTTGGAACGGAACTCAGTTTCTATGCACAAACAGTAAGCACTCTTAACTGTTGACCCATCTCTTCAGCCCCTGACACAAAGTTTTTCATCAAAAAAAAAAAAAAATGACCTTTACTACAAATGAAAAAAAATGAAATGTTAAAATTTGAATAAATAAAATTGAATGAAAAAATTAATGGAATAATTAAATATTATACAGTTTTCCCAAAGAGGTTTATTGTAGATGAATTTAAACTTGAAGCAACTTTAAGTTCTAACCATTACTTCAGGCTGACTGTATGTTAATGCAGACACCCGTGAGGTGATGAAGCAACTGTTCCCTTCCCAGTGCTCTGATTTAGAGGAACAATGCAAAATGGTGAACACTGACCTCCATTTTTTAATAGTACTGAGTAAAAATGATGAGGAGGGATTAATTTGCTTCATCTATAGAATGCCTTTATTATTTTATTTTAGCAACTTTATTGAAATTTAGTTCATATACTCTAAAGGCCATTTGTTTAAAGTCTACTTTTCTTTTGGGGAGAACTTTTTAAAAATTATTTGTTATGTGTAAGGGTATTATGCTGACATGTATGTCTAGTCACCACATGTGTGCCTGATTCCCAGAGGCCAGAAGAGGGCATCACATTCCTAAAAGTGGAGTTATATATTTGCAAGGTGCCCTGGAGATGCTGCAAATCAAATCTGGATCCTTTGGAAGAGCAGCTAGCGGTCTTAAACACTGAGCCATCTCTCCAGCCCCTGAGGTAGATTTCTCAATGGTTTATAATTATAGACTTGAGCATCATTATCATCTCATTAAGAAGAGTCAAGCAGCATGCTAGCCGCCCCGTCCCACTCGCAACCCTGTGACACGCCTCTGGCTCTGAAGAGCTGCCCAGTCTGGAGTTTCATTTAAAAGTCTGTGATATATGACTGTTCTGGCTATTCTTGGTTATCAAACTGACATCTAGAATTAACTAAAACCCAAATGTCTGAGTACACCTGTGAGGAATTTTTTCTTAATTAAGCTATCTAAAGTGTATTATCCACTTTTAATACATAGATTTTGAGGTGGGAAGATCCACCGTCAATCAGTCCACAACTTCTGCACTCAGCCTATGTGAAGGACACGGAAGAAGGACACTGGCTTTCTTTGCTCCTTGCCTTCCTTCTCCCTGGCCAGTTGATTCCTTCACTGGCAGTATAACCTACTTCTTCAGGGTACTGAAGCCCTGCTGAGATATCCAGCCTTGTGGACTGAACAACTAGTGGATTCTTGGACTTTTAATGGGCAAACAGTTCTTTTGGATTAGCCGAAGCATTGCCTATATGACACTCTAATAATTTCTATAGAGATAGAGAGATGATAGATAGATAGATAGATAGATAGATAGATAGATAGATAGATAGATATCCATCCTTCAGTTCTGTTCCTCTAGAGAACCCTGCCATGTGCAGCTTCTCTTGGCATCCTGTAATTGTTCTCAGTTCAAAGCATGTATCACTGCTTGATTTTCTCCCATTGTCAAATACTATCTGAGTCTGTACAGACACATCACTCATAAAGTGATGCATTTTTGCTGTTTAGTAATTTGGATATTGTGAATAATTCTTTTATGAACATGCTCATGCAAGTTGTGTGGGGAGGGTGCATGTTTGTGTGTGCAGAAGTGCACACGCCCATATGCCCATATTCGGAGGTGAGAAAGATATCTAGTACCTGCCTATATTCTCTAGGCAGTGAAATAGTTGCCTTGAAACAGTGTCTCTAACCCAGTAAGATGCTTGCCATTCCAGCTAGACTGGCAAGTCAGAGAGCTCCCAGGACTTGTCTCCAATAACCAATAAGGAGGTTTAGGCATGCTCAGCCATACCCAACATTATTTTTCCAGTGGATTCCGAGGCTTCAAACTTGTCCTGTTTACTTTAGAAATTTCTATACTTATCTGTACCCACACTTTTAAATTTGACCTTCTGTAGATGAGTTATAAAAATTATTCATACTTCATAGATTGGACATATGATTTGCAAATAGTCTACTACATTCTGCAGTTTGCCTTTTACTTCTCAATATTCTGTGAAACAGGAAAGGCTTCATTTTAATGGTGATCAATTTATTCATATTTTCCATTGTTGCTTTGCTTTGGTCATAGCAAAGAAGTCCTGGCATCATCCAAACCATGATGCATTTTAAATTGATTGACACCTTTGGGGTGGCTAGAAAGTCTATCTTCTATTGTTTTGCAGTAAATGCTAAGTAACCCATCACGGGATCCTTACGCAGCATCTAAGAGCCTATAATAGCAGCATATAAATGTTTCATAAGGCCCAAGAGCTTATTTAAACCTGTACAAATATGAACCATTGCCATACCTCTTAGGAAGCTTGCATTCCATTTCCTGGCTACACTTGTGATAGAAATTTAACATCTTCAACAAGTGGAGCTAGGAAAACTGGATGTCAATGCACACCATGCAGAAGAACAAAGTTAGATCCAAATCAATCACCCTACACAAAAAGTTAGAACCATAGCAAGATTAATATGGTAAAAATGAATGCCTTACCAGAAGCAATCTATGAATTCAATGCAAACCTCATCAAATTTTCAACACACTTTTCAGCTTCATCTGAAAACATACAGACATGTATGTGTGTGTGAATGCATGCACACACAAACACGGGATAGCTAAAATAATCCTGAATAATAAAGTAACTGCAGGAAATGTCACCATCCCCTATCTCAAGTTGTATTGAGTACTCAAGAGTCAGAATAATAAAAACAGCATAGTATTGGGATAAAAGCAGACAAGCTGCTCAATGTAATTGAAATGAAGACTCAGGCATAAGTCTGGATACCTGTGGACACATGATTATTTTTATCAATAAGCCAGAAGTACACACTAGACAATAAGACAAAGGGTTCTGTTCTGGTCAAACTAGATGGCTGCACGGAGAAGATTGTGAATAGAACCGTCTGTACCACCCCACACAAAACTAACCTCGAAAATAAGCAAGAACTGCGAAATAAGAACCATATCCTCTGAATCTGATAAGAGAAAAAGTGTGGAATGGTCTTGAGTTCATTGGTACAAAGAAAGGCTTTCTGAACAGGACACTGATAGCCCAGGCACTAAAATCAAAATTTGATAAATGGACCTCATATCTATATGGAAAAATGTGTCATCAACCAAAGTGGCAGGCCACAGAATGGGAAAATATCTTCACTAATACACACTGGTTTTCACTAATACAATAAATCTGATAGAGAGTTAATATGACATCAAGAAAACAAATGATCCAACTTTAAAAATGGGCTATATTTCTAAAGAGAGAAGTTTGAAAAAGAAACAAATTGCTGAGAAATGCTTTAAAAAACATTCAATATTCTTAGTATCAGGGATACTGCAAATAAAAACAACTTTGAGATTTCATCTTACACCCATCAGAATGGCCAATATCAATAAAACGAATGACAGCCCATACAGTAGCGTATGCAGGGTAAAAGGAAACTCATTCATTGCTGGTTGGAATGCAAACATGCACAGCCACTATGGAAAGCAGTAGGGCTCATCCTCAGGAAGCTGAGAATCCATCGATCTCAAGACCCAGCTATAGCACTCTTGGGTATACATCCAAAGGACTCTCCATCCTACCACAGACACATCTGTTAACCCATGATCATTGCTGCTCTATTCATAAGAGCCAGAAACTGGAGACAGTTTAGATATCTACCAACAATAAGTGGATAAAGAAAATGTAATATATTTACACAATGGACTGACGTGCAGCTGTTTTTTAAATTTAAATTATCTGATAAATGGTTGGAGCAGAAAAAAAATCACCGTGAATAAAGTAGCCCAGACCTAAAAAGACAAGTGTGATATGTATTCACTTATATGTGGATGCTCATTGTTAAGCCTTCCATTGGCATGCTCTTATCAGTATGAACACAAGGTGTTATATAGAGTAAGGAACTACAAAGAAAGGATCTCCCAAGGAAGGAGAAAGAGAATATATGGTTGCTGGAGGTGGGAAGAAAGAAGAGGGGTCTACAAGAGGAAATGTGGAGTGGAACACTAAGATGAAGGCCATTGGAGGGGTCAGATGGAAACCTACTACAGTAGAAACTTCTTAAAATGTATACATATATGAAAGAAACTACACGGAATTACCAACTTATGGAAGAGACAAAGCTGCAACTATATATCACTTTCTACCAAATCAAATCTCTAGTGCCAGGAATGGGTTACAGCTATCTAATTTTTTGGCCAAAGGGGACCCTTGGAAACCCTCAAACAGCTCGGACCATTGACATATTGGTTGTTCTCCACAAACTGATGGTAAGGCCCTGTTGCTGAAGACAACACTTACATATCTCATTGAACATGGGGAAGTAGAAGCAGGACTACTCACTGATAGTGTTCACAGTACTGGAAAGTACTTTGCATGCTGCCAGAGGAGAAAGTCAAACACCAACCCAGCTACAAACCCCTTGATCTATAAGGGTGACCTACCTGCTTCATATATTGGTGCAATAGCAGCACCAATGTGGGAGCAACCAACCACTATCTAACTGGATTTATGTAGCACTGCATGAGATGGAGCCCATATTTGGCACAGCTCTGGTGGCCAAGAATCTAAGACTAGATAGGTCATGGTCCTAGAAGAAAAGCAAATGACTCCTAGTGACATTCTGCTATACATATAGATCAGTGTCTCACTCAGGCACCATCAAAGAAGCTTTCGTCTGTGGAAGATGGTAACTAATACAGAGACCCACAACTTTACAATGTGCAGAGAGTGAGAGACCATGAAACACTCAGTCCTAAATAAGATGTCGTCTGACCCCTCCCCTCAGAGCTCAGGAAACTCTGTGGAAGAGGAGGTAGGAAGTTGTAAGAGCCAGAGGGATAGGTGAAACCAGAAAATAGTGTCTTCTAGATACAACAGGACTGGCACACATGGACTCACAGAGACTGTGGAAGTACGCATAGGGTCTGCGCAGGTTCAAATCCGACAGTTTCAGCAATGACATGGGGAAGTGGATGTGAACTCCCACCTCTAAGCAAGAAGCTATCTCCAAATGACAATTATTCACAAAGGAAAAATTCATTTCCCAAGGGTGTTTCACTGGATATACAAAGAACACTTAACAGAAGCCCCAAGCCCAGCAGATGACATTAACACAGAATGATCTCAAAGGTATTATAGAAGGGTTTGGGTGTGTGTGTGTGTGTGTGTGTGTGTGTGTGTGTGTGTGTGTGCGTCTGTGTGTCTGTGTGTGTGCGTGTGTGTGTCTGTCTGTCTGTCTGTCTGTCTGTGTGCGTGTGTGTGTGTGTGTGTGTCTGTGTGTGTGTGTGTGTGTGTGTGTGTGTGTGTGTGTGTGTGTGATTGGTTTTTTTTTTTTGTTTTGGATTTTTATTTGTTTGTTTCTTTGGTTTTTGTGTTTTGGATTTGTTTTTTGGTTGGTTGGTTTTGTTTGTTTGTTTGTTGTCTCATATAGCTTTGTTCAGACTTTTGTATCTTACTGGCCTTTGACTTATATGTTATGATTTCCAACTTTGTGTCTCTGTGTGTGTGTGTGTGTGTGTGTGTGTGTGTGTGTGTGTGTGTGTGTATTTTCTTTGTTTCTTTGTTCATTTCTCCATTTTGCTTTATTCTTGCTTGTTTTCTTTATTAACTTGTTTCTTGTTTGATTTCTTAAGAGAAAGAGAAAAAAAGCATAGCGTTTGAAGAGTGAGAAAGTGGAGAGGATCTGGGAGGTGGTGAGGAGGAAGAAGAGAGAGAGAGAGAGAGAGAGAATCTTTTGCCATATATATGGCAAAAGATTATAGTAAACAAAAATAAAATAAAATTTTAAAATCATTATATAAATAAATAAAATCAGATCCAAGTGAATCAGAGACCTCAATTTGAAACCTGAAACACTAAACCTACTAGAAGAAACTATAGGCAGTGTGATAGGTGGAAGGAAGGACTTTCTGAACAGAACCCCATCTGCTCATGAATTGAGAACAACTGACAACTGGGAACTCATAACCTAAAAGGTCTCTATAAAGTTAGGGAAACAACCAGCTCAGCAAAGAAGAAACCCAGAATGGAAAGCAATCTTTGCTAGCTCTACATCTGACAGAAGATTAGTATCCAGAACATACCAAGAGGCCAAAAAACAATGAGTCAGGGAAACAAATGGCCCAACTTAAAAATAGGCTAGGCAGTCTCAATAGATACAACTACAAAACAACTCCCACATTTACGGTTCTGGGACCATTTCAGAAGAGGGGCCATGAACATTGTAAATCCCAGAGGTTCAGGGGTTTGCTGTGAAATTGCATCTGCTAGTGATATTAGAAGATACACTCATCAAGCTACACTCATCAAGTCTCACCAACATGACTACCGAGACATGGGCTGAGCCAGGACAACAACAAACATGCCAAAGTGGATAGCGCAAAGCCCATGGGGCCTCAATCCTACACAAAGAACTATAAGCAACTAAGGAATGCTGAGAATAGTAGAAATAGTCTTCCCTGGGGAACCAATGGGATATCCAATACCAAAAAGTCAACCCTGAAAATAAAAATACAAGTAACATTATACAGACGAAAATAGTTATTTTCAGGAATGTAGATGTATATACATGCATGCATACATACATACATACATACATGTCATAACAGTTAATGAAAAAAGAGGCCATGACTTTAAAAAGAAAGCAAAGAGAAATATATGAAAGGGTCTGAATGGAGGGGAATTTATATAATCATAATCTCAAAAATGAAATTCTAAACCTCAAGAGGAGTAGGCTAGAGATATAAACAGAGCTCTCAATAGAATGAATTAAAATGGCTAAAATGTATTTCAAAAAAAAGTATTCATCTCTAGCCTAGCTCAGTCCTTAGCAAGGGAACACTGAGCCTGTTTGATATTTTCAACACTGGACAGTAGTAATACAAGAACATTTTGAGGAAAGGAAAGGGGAAAAAAACTGTCAATGTAGAGAAAAAGTTGCAAAGAAAATGTACTATAACACCAAAATCCATCACTGCGATATTAGGAGAAGAGCTGTCTTTTAAACTTTTCTGTGTTACATAAATTATTTCAAGCTTTAAAAAAATTTTTTTTTTTTCTAGCTTACATTGAAAACCAGTCCCACCTGGCCTCTAGCTCCATCCTCTGTTTTCCGAAGGCCTCCCTCGACACGCTCCCCTATCAAACTACCATTGTGAATTCCCGGGTCCCAGATAAATGCCTCCTATTTTTAGGCCTTTGTTCACAATGTTCCCCCAGCCTGTACTTCTCTTCCTTCTCACCTCTCTTCTGAGAAAAGCTTGTTCATCGTTCAGAACCTGGCTCTAAAATCTCACACTATTTTCTTGAACCCTCCAGCTAAAAATAATTATTCTTCTCTCCCAAGTCATTTGTCTATACCTTGGCCCTTATCGTGCTTGCCTTTTTCTATCTTGCTATTATAGATAAAACTGTACTTGATTTATTGCCCTCCAGGGAATGGAGACGACTTAGTAGCATTTGGGTCATAAATATTTCTGATTTTTTTTTCTCCAAGCTCTTAGCAATGTTTGCTCAGCTGAATCATCCACGGAGCTTCCTGATGGCGTGTTAAAGTAGTAAAGGGCACAGGATGTCAAAGAAGTGACGAAGACCAATGATGACCATATGAACTTCTGTGTTGGAATGTTCCTTCTGCAAGGATGCTGCTGGTTCCAGCTACAGAGGATGAGCATGGCCATGACTGTAGGGTGGTGAGCTACTGTGGATGTGTGTATGCGTGTGCGTGTGTTTCTGTCTGTCTGTGTGTATTACTGTGCATGTGTGCATGCAGGTATACATGCATGAGTGCACTATGTGTGAAGGTCCAAGATCAATGTCATGTGTCTTTCCTCTAAGCTGCCACCCATCTCCCCAGTTCCTGAACTGCTCTTAACTTAGTCAACAGGAAAGAAAGGAGTTTGTACTATGAGCAAGTCCCCTCCCACACCAGAGGGGGAGGACCATCTGCATCAGCTCCTGCCAATGGAGCTTTCTTGCTTCTAACGATGCTGCTGCTACTTTGAGTTGAGAATAGGGTAGCACTGCACAGGGTGTGGTGAGCTCTCATTCACTGTGACTTTAAAACACAAATCATTCCAACAACCACAAGGCTCTCAACTAATAAGACTGAAAGTAGGAAAACCCGTGCTGAGAGGAGACACTTGTTCCATTGCTGGTATGCTCACTACTGCAGCTTGAGTCATCTCACTCTACACTCCGTGTTTCCTCAGTTGCCCTATTCTCACTGTCTTTAGAAAAGTCTTAGGAAGTATACAGTGTGTACAACCTGAGTCAGGGTGTCATCCAGAAAATCAGCCCACAGTCCGGTTCCGAAGAGCAAAGACAGAAGAGGAAGATAGAATGCCACCTCACCTTATAACGGGTGATTGTAAATCACAGCTCAGGCAAAAAAAAAAAAAAAAAAAAAAAAAAAAAAACCAGTTTAAATGGAACCTGCCTCTTAGATCTCCGTTAATGGTATGCTAGATAGCCAGAGTACCAAGTGTGTTCCTGTAAGAAATGAAGTGTGCTCAGTAAAAGCACTGTAGAAAGGGAAGTCCTGCAAAAGCACATGCCTGTATTGAAATTAGTTGGCCCTATTGGTTCCTGACAAACGGGACCTCCATTCACTTATGTCCTTACTCCTTTAGCAAACATAAATTAAACAGGTGCAACATGCCAGACTTTATGCAGCATCCCAGCTGTGCACACAGCTCTGAGAAGTTCGTGGATCCCACTTTAAGGACTCTTGTTCAGGAGAGGCAAATATCTCATCCTCACTGAAGTGGAAAGTAGAGAGGATTAATAACCACCAACCTAAATAACAGCTTCATAAATCAGCAAACAGATTCTCCCTGACAGTCTCGTCTTCCGGAATCAGCTTATTTACATAAGAGACTCGGAACAGAATTAGCTAATAAGCCACCTTGCAGAGCTGTGATGGAATTGCCTCCCATGCAGTTTTGTTGAGAAGAGAAATGAGTTCAAAAAGTGTGGAGCCCTTTTCTCCTTCCTCAGCAAAATATCTTTCGTATTTGACTTCAAATTACTCCAAATAGCTCTATTTAAGGTCACAGCCACTAGAACCAGTTTTTTAAAGCTGATCAACCACAAGATGCCAGGGTTATAGCATCACTGTTGGCAAACATTTGTCCCCAATCAATATCCACTGGCAAGCACACAGTTGGTTTGTACTAAGTGGAACAGTCTACCCTTGAATTTCACCTCCAGTACTTGTCATTGTTGTTAAAAGCAAGTGCTTCCTAAAAGATTTCCTGCAAAGACTCCCTACCATGTCCTGTTTAAAAGCCTCCAGATTGAAGCTCGATATGTGGGCATCATATCGGTTGGAGAAATGGAATGTTACATATAAAGAAGCCAAGGTTATACTGAGTTAAATTGGCTATTGGTTCATTTTTGATGGCCATTAATTGTGACTACGGGATTGTTCTGCAATGTCATGGGACTACTGGATCTGTTCTAACATGGATGCTGGGTTTGTCAGACCTTTGTTTCCTGCCATCTATAGGGCTAAGAATGAGATTCCATGGAATCCGGTAAGAAGTTTTTGGCCCTTTCTGAAGACTGAAGAATCTGAAGCTATAAGTTTTTTGCCTCTTTTGACTGATCGATTGATTGGTTGATTGATTGGTTGGTTGGTTGATTGAAATTGTTTATGATTTCAGAGCTTACCGCTTGGTATTGGATAACCAATTGGAGGACTCTTCCCTGGAAACACCTTTCCTCCCAGCCCCAGCATTCCTTCGTTGCCTATAGTTACTTGTCTAGGCTCGGGGCCCTGTGAGATTATCCTCTTTCACATTAGTTGCTGAGGTTGGACTTCTGTTATATATTATAATGCTAAATACTGACCCCAAAGGCCTGATTGGCAAGAGCAACCCAGATGGGAGTTATAACTTGGGGGTTTTGATAGAGAAGTACACATAATGCCAAAGTGTGTAGACACCTGCTCAGCTTTAGTGCTGACTAAGGCTTATTATAAGTATAAAAGATGTGAGTCTTTTATCTGGAAACTGAATGATCATAAGCAGGATAGTAACCCCATTAGAGAACAAATATTTATATTTACTACATTTAATATATACTACAACAGTTAGCATGTCTAATGATGTCATCCTTGCTTAGGTCTTCCTTAGGTCTTTGTCTCTTTCTCTTTCTAAAATCTAGAAGTGCTAGAAGAGGGAGCCACAGAGGTCAGGTTTACATCAGAGCCATCTCCCTGGCCTGTAGATGGTCATCTCACTTTTCGTCACATGACAGAAGAGCTAGCTCTCCGGTGGTGTGTGTGTGTGTGTGTGTGTGTGTGTGTGTGTGTGTGTGTGTGTGTGTGTGTGTGTGTGTGTGTGTGTGTGTGTTTATGCATGCATATATGTGTGTTATGCATGTGTACATGATTGTATGGCTGTATCCCGGAAGGTGTTATGTGTACACACAGGTGTATGTATGCATGTAGACCAGAGGTCAATGTTGGACGTCTTCTTCATTGTCCTCCACTTTAGGATTTGAGATAGGGTCTCTCACTGGACTTAGAGCTCGTTGATTTGGCTAGACTGGCTGGCTAGGAGTGAACTCCAGGGATTTTCCTGTCTCTGCCTCTTCAACACTAAGAATGCATGTACATAGCACTGAACCCTGCTTCTTATGTAAGTGCTAAAGATCCCAATTCAGGTCCTCATGACTGCAAGACAAGCACTTTTCTGACTAAGCCACCTACCCAGGCCCTCTGGTATCTCTCCTATGGACAGTGACCCCACTAGAAAAGCCTCACTCTCATGGCTTTGTCAAAACCTAACTACCTCCTGAGTGCCTTGTCACCAAGTAATATTGCTTTGGAAGATAGAGCTTCAACATATGTGTTCTACGGGCTCACAAACGCTAGTCCACAATCCTTACTTCTGATGGTTAATGTATGTGTCTACTGATCTGGTAACCAGTTACGTTGTTTAACATTATTCTGGGTATGACTATGAGTGTGTTTCTAGATGAGATTGATACTTGAATCCTGACTAAGTCAAAGCAGATTTCCCTCCCTAGAGTGGGTAGTTCCCATTCAATGTGTAGACCTAGGATATTGGTCCTAGGCTTTGGGCATAGAACAAAAGTTCATCTCTTCTTATCTCTGGCACTGTGGCTTTTAGACTGGAATGTACTCCATGAGCTGGCCCTGTTCTGGCCCTTACTCTTGAATTGAGTATACACCATCAGCTCTACTGAGCAGCAGCATGTTGGCTGCAGACTTTTCAGCCCCCGTGGTAATATATACACAGTCACACAGAGACAAACACACACACACACATACATGCATGCATACATATACATACATGCACACACACTCAGGCATGTACACCCCACACATGCTTTATTGTTTCTGAAGAATGCGCTATTAATACTAGATAGATAGAACTCTGGGTAATCTTTCCTGTTTTGTAACTTTTTAAAACTTTTATATATATATCTCCACGTGTGCATGCATGTATCTGTGTGAATACTCTAAAAATACATATGCACATAAAAACATACATAAACATGAACTTTTTAAAAAAGATTTATTTACTTATGTATATGAGTGCCTTGTTTGCATATATGCCTGCATGGCAGAAGAGGGCATCAGATCCCACTATAGATGGCTGTGAGCTATCCTGTGGTTACTGGAAATTGAACTCAGGACCTCTGGAAGAGCAGCCAGTGCTCTTAACCTCTGAGCCATCTTTCTAGACCAAACATGGACTTTTTAAAAAAATTTCAGGAACCAACTCATCTTTTGATTAAATCCCATGCTGACCATAGAACACATGATGACTGTGTTGATACTAACCTGAGAAGCTGTCTGAGTAGGTGATATGTGCCTCGTGGAAAACTCACTCTCCAAAGTCAAGTGTCTGTTTGCCTCAGTATTCCACCACTTAGAGGATGATAAGCACTGGGATTTCCACTTCCATGTTGTGAGCTGTGTTCTTCTCCTGTGAAATGGGAATTATGAATACCTCGCTGGGCCATCAGGAAGCTTAGAGGAAAATCCTTTCAGGATGTTGTGGATTCCTCTGTGATGCCTACTGCATTCCCACAAATACAGAATTTCGTTTTCTATTTCCTTGACTCTGGTTTTTATAGTACTGTTCAGCTGATCTTCTTCTCCAAATTGCTCAACGAAAACCATGGGGAATAATTGTATAGGTGAATATGGCTTCCCATGCTTGTTATTTGTGAATTATTTATTGATCAAGAATTTCAGAGAAAAGACATCCAGACCAACAGGATAGCTCACTGTGTGAAGATCCATATCCCAAAGCCAGACCATGTCAGTTCAACCCCCAAAACCATGTGCTGGATGGGAAGAAGTGGCTCACAAGTTTCCCACTGATGTCCACATATGTGCCTTGTCATAGATGCACACATGATATGTGCACGTATGTGCACATGTGCGCACACACACACAGTACTTTTTAATTTCTCAATTACCCTTTTCATACTATATGAAACAAGAACAATTGGAACATTGCTCAAAATGTCCCTCTCGTCACCTTGACTAACCAACCACACCCAGTGTGGTTGTGAGGCTGAACAAAGCCCTGCATCTCTGTCAGTTTGTCGTTTTACTAAAGCAAAACCCAAGTCTCTCTTTAAGAGAATAAAAACAGAAGTGAGTTGTGCCAGATCTCAAGTGTAACTTCAAGCCCTCCCCCCACTGGACATTTCTAAGTCATCCTAAGAAACACCCTTTGAACCAGTGTGGTGACCTTGTTCTCTCTGCTGTTCTAACAAAGGTTCAAGACCATTACCTCTTGAAGTCAGTGGAAGATGCCAGGAATGTTAGGGACCTGTGGAGGTGGGAGCCAGGTGACATAAGGGATAAAATAAGACTCTGATGGCCTAAATCAAGGACTGTAATTGGGGGAGCTCTTAAGTCACCACAAGATATGAAAGAGGCACCCTGCAAAGCAGTTAGCCAATGTTTTTGTGCTATAGTAATGCACTTGGGAATTTTTCTTTTAGATTGTAAAGAGATCAAACCTAGCTCAAGCAATGGGTGGTTCTGGCATTTTCAAACACACAGGACATTTTTCTCACCTCCACAATAATATCTAAAATAGATCCACCACAGGTAGAAATGGTCCCAGCACACAGCAGGTATCATTACTGTTAGAGATGGCCAGCCTTTTCCAAACATTGAGTTTCAAAGTAGCAACTACAAACCAGGCAAGAAAAAGGTTTTAGCTTTGCTTTTAAGTTGCTTTTTATTTGTGGTTATCTTCAAAGCAAAAGACCTACAATAAATCATCATTGTCTTTTATGTGGATAAAAATCATTGATCCACCTAAAGCAACTGAGGAAAAGGCAGGGGGGAACATAAATAACCCAGCATCATATTATTAGAACTTGTTGAGAGCTGAGGCTACCGGTCCCTCCCTGGCAGGGGTGTTCTCCTGTCTACTCTGTTACCCTTCCAGGGTTTCTCTGGCCATGAGCAGAATAATCACCATTCTCAATAACATTCGGACTGACAACTGGAGAATTTGGCATAAAATTCAAGTCACAAAAGCACAGGCACAAAGCGAAGGTATGAACTTCCTTTCAACTAGTAACCGACCACCTTCCTCCTGGTGGCATTTCACAAGACCTTCCTCCTGGTGGCATTTCACAAAAAAAAAAAAAAAAAAAAAAAAAAAAAAAAAAAAAAACAGGATAGAGATAACAGAGCCTTCCCCCTCCCTCTTTCAGTACAGGGTAGTCCCCTGTAAAGAGGTTGGAGAACAAAGACTGAGGGTCTGGCTTGGCCACTGCTTCCTCTGCATCTCTTGCCAGGTTCCTTCTCTTCTCTGATGCTCAGATTCACATGTCAAAATCCTGAAGAATAATAAGGGTGACAATGTGCTGAGCATCTGGGTGTGCCAGGCAACATATGGGTCATTTGATTCAAGGTATCTCAGCCAGTTTTCAAAATGACTCCAGATAAGAAATGCTACCTTCATTAGTTCACAACTGTGTAAAGTAAGGCTCAGGAAGATGAAGCAGTGTGTCTTGGTCACGTATGTAGGAAGTGTGGAAACGGGGTTCAGACCTTAGATGCCTTCACATTCTCTCCCAAAGTAGCACTGTCTTTTTAGAAATATGCTTCCTCTTTTGTTGTGGGAGTCACAGGAGAGAGAGGATAAGGTCTGTCCTGAATTCATAGTGAGTACAGCCTTGCATGCTAACTGACCTTCATCTTACTGGGTATGGACAGAGAGAAGGAATGGCGACCTTTTCTGTAAGTAGAAAGAGAAGGTGGAACAAAGGAAATTCAGGCCAGAGGCACCCTTGATCCCAAGGACAAATTAAGGATGGCCACTATGGGTTGGTGACATGAGATTTATAATTCTAGAATCCAGATTCTTATGAGATAGTTAGCTGTCCAAAGAGTAGTGTCCTGTGTTGCTGCATGCTGCAGTGAGAATGCCTTCCTCACAGTGTCCTCTGCTAACCCGCACAGCTCCCTGAAGCATGTGATTTAAGGCAACCCCAGGATATGCTTCCATAATTGGAGAGAGCCAGTGCCAGAGAGGAAACCCTTCTTTTATGCAAAATTGGCCCTGACTAACACCCAAAAGGAAAGCTTACCAACCACGTTAATTGACCCTGGGCTTCTGCACCAAAGAAGAATGTGGCCTTCAAGAGCCAAATTACAGGGTTATGGGATTTGCCAGCCATAAACATCCAGTCAGTGGCTCATTATCGAGGAGTTTTTTCTCCCTCCCAGAGGAAAGCTCTTACAAGTCTTCAGTATTTAACATGTTGTCCAAGACTGTTTGCAAGGGCCCTTACTAATCTACACAGTATGCCCAAGGAGACAGATCTCCATGTGTGCTTTAATCTGATTGCTTGCCCGGAGGACTGACCCAGAAAAGAATCCTGTGTCATGATCGAAGCAATTGTCCTTTTCTTTTTGGCTTTGGGCCTTGATTATTAGTCTGTTTTTCACTGGAGACAGAGTCCCCTAGATGACCACAGAAGACTCCATTCTTCCATTCTGACCACAAGAATATAAGACTTACATACAAACATGCACACATGTATATAAGGGGTGAATTTGGATGTTTATACACACACACACACACACACACACACACACACACATTTTATATATATATATGGGCATGCACCATGTATAACATTTATATATACACATGAAAAGGATTATTAAGCATTCTTTTTTTTTTTTTTTTGGTTTTTCGAGACAGGGTTTCTCTGTGTAGCCCTGGCTGCCCTGGAACTCACTCTGTAGACCAGGCTGGCCTCAAACTCAGAAATCCGCCTGCCTCTGCCTCCCAAGTGCTGGGATTAAAGGCGAGTGCCACCACTGCCTGGTTTATACAAAATGTTTTTACTTCATTTTCAGTACAATTTAGGTTCTGAACACAGAGGGGAAATAACAGAGCAGATGTTTTTCATATCCTCCTTTTCCTTCCTATCCATATATTAACTGGAAAGAAATAAGAAATTATCTACTATTTTAAAATATTTTTTAATTATGTTTGTGGGCATTCACCTTCATATATGTATAAGCTTGCTGTCTTTGGAGGCAGAACAGGGCATTAGATCACCAGAAACTGGAATTACAGGTGATCGTGAGTCACCATGTGGGCACTAAGAATTGAACCATGGTCCTCCCCAAGAACAGCAAGTGCTCTTAACTGCTGAGCCATCTCTCCAGCTCCAATTGCTGATTTAACTGTTGTCTTATCAAAGAGATAGAAACTCCTGGTAAAGGCTCGTGTAAACATTAATCCTAAGGTCTGAGAGACACACAGAGATTTTCTGCACTTCCTGCAGTCTTCTCAGCTCTTACCTGCATCTCCTTCCAGCCTAAAGAGAAATCCTACCCCATAGGGTCTTAGGGTCACTTTCATCGATTCCTTGGGGTTTCCACTGCCCTAGGCTTCTAGCGTCCAAAGATGCCCCATCTGATTCCAGTTGTCTCTCCTAGTACCTTCTCCTTCCATTTTCCCCTGACCTGATCCCCTTTGTTCCCACCCCCTTCCCCACCCCATCCAGTCCTCTCACCCCCACCCATCCATGGCATCTATTCTATTGCCCCTTCTCAGTGAGATTCACACATCCGCCTTTGAGCTCTCCTTGTGACTTAGCTTCTTCGGGTCTGTAGACTGTATCGTAGCTATCCTTTACAGCTAGTATCCACTTATACGTGAGAACACACCATGTTTGTCTTTCTGGGTCTGGGTTACTTCATTCAGGACGATCTTTTCTAGTTGCATCCATTGAGACCCGTGGCATGAGAAGAGCCCACTCCTGGCACTGGTAATGATACGTTGCTATTCTTGTACGCAGGAGCCTAGCATAACCATCATCAGAGAGGCCTCACCCAGCAACTGATGGAAACAGATGCAGAAACCCGCAGACAAACATTAGGCAGAGTTTGGGGAGTCTTGTGGAAGAGGGGGAGGAAGGATTGAAGGAGCCAAAAGGGCTAAAGACACCACAGGAAAACCTACAAAATCGACTCACCTGGGCCACATCAACCATCAGTCAAGGAACCTGCGTGGGACCGACCTAAGCCCTCTGCACATGTGCTACAGTTGTGTAGCTTGGACTTCATGTGGGACTCCTAACAGCAGGAAGAAGGGCTGACAGTGACTCCGGTGCCCGCCCCTGGGGACCCTACTCCTACTAGGCTGCCTCAATAGGAGAGGATGTGCCTAGTTTTACTGCAACTTAGTATGCCATGTTTGGTTGACATCCATGGGAGGCCTCCCTTTTTCTGAAGAGAAACGGAGGAGGAGTGGATGGTTGAGGAGGAGAAACAGGGGTGTGGTGGGCTGGAAGGAGAGAGGGGAAAAAACTGCAGTCACTATGTAAAGTTAATAATTAATTAAAAAAAGAAAGTAAACTGTCTCTTTATTGCACATCATGTCTGCTAAAATCAGAGACAATTTATTTTCTTTTTTAATTAATTACAAACACCTTTTCCTCTTGTGAAGACTCCTTTTAATATCTTTGCCTAATTTAATTTTTGTGACGGTTGCAAATTTTGCATTCCTTAGTTATTTCATTTACTTCTTGAGATTATAATGTAATTGCACCATTTCTCCCTCTCCTTACCTCCCTCCAAACACTCTCATGCACCCCTCTTCACTCTCTTTCAAATTCGTGGCCTCTTTTTCCATTAATTGTTCACGCACACGCACGCACACGCACACCCATCCCTAAATACATAAATCCACCCTGCTCAGTCTATATAATGGCTCGGTATACGTGTACGCATATGTTTTCAGGACTGACCATTTGGTATTGGATAACCAATGGGTTTACCCTTCCCTAGGGAAAAGTACTTCTCCTGCTCTCAGCATTCTGTAGTTGCCATTCTCTCTCTCTCTCTCTCTCTCTCTCTCTCTCTCTCTGTGTGTGTGTGTGTGTGTGTGTGTGTGTGTGTGTGTGTGTGTAGGTTTGAGGCCCTGTGGTCTTTCCTCCATCCATGTTAGCATGTCTATTGCTGTTGTTCTTGTTCAGCTTATATATCAGCAGCCATTTTGGTGAGACCTCATGAGTGCAGCTTCTGACATCACTAATAGCAGTCTCAAAGAAAATGCCCCCTGATGCCTTGGCTCTTACAAGCTTTCTGTCCCCATGACTACAGTATTCCCTGAGCCTTAGATACAGGGATTGTGTTAGAAGTGGCCACTGGGCCTGGTTCCACAACTCTATATTTTGATTACATTGGGTTTTCCGCAATGATTGCTATCTGTTGCAAAGAGAAGTTCCCTTGATGAGAGCTGAGGGCTACACTCATTTGCGGGTATAAGGACAAATACTTAGAATGTACTTTGGGATTATCCTGGTTTAGAAAAGTGGCCATTTTAAGTTCTCCTCCAAGGCCTATGACTTCACTAGCTCTGGGCAGTGGGTAGGTTTCGGTACCGGGCATGTTTTCTATCTTGTTCAGCAGCTCTTAAGTACAATTACACAGCTGTTGGTTACTGCCAGGGTATACATGCCACTACTGTAGCCTTAGGGCTATCATGCCACGATGGCCATTGTTGTTCGTAGCTGTATAGGACCATTGGTTCCTCTTTTACATTAAAAGGTAATCCAGTGGCTGGGGTTGCAGTTCAGTGGTAACAGTCCTTGCCTGCTAGGCCTGGGGCCCTGAGTTCGTTGCCAACACTCCCAGGGAAAAAAGGAAAAAACAGAAGATAATCCACCTTCCAGGACACAAATTGTGGGGTTTTGTGGAATAGTTTTTTCTATTGCACTGTAAGCATAATTCCTAACAATGGAATCTGCAGTCTAAAGAATACATAATTTTATGTAAAAATATTTTAATTATATGAGGTAGTATTCAAACTAATAAGGTTCTTTATGGCATTTCCATTTGTATGTCTCACTGTGTAGTTTAAATAAGAATACCTCCAATAGGCTCATATATTCGAATGCTTAGTCATCAGGGAGTGGCACAGGTTAAGAAGATTAGAAGATGTGGCCATATTGGAGTGGGTGTGAACTTGTTTGGAGGAAGAGTATCACTGGGGTTGGACTTTGAGGTTTCAAAAGCCCAAGCCTGACCCAGAGGGCCAGTCTTCTGCTGCTTGCATGTCGGGAGGTAAAACTGTCAGGTACTTCAACACCACGTCTGCCTGCATGCCTCCATGTTCCCCACCATCATGATAATGGACTAAGCCTCCAGAACTGTAAGCCAGCCCCAATTACATGCTTTATTTTGTGACAGTTGCCTTGGTCATGGCGTCTTTTCACAGCAATAGAACACTTACTGAGACAGTCATAATGGCTTACTCTTTCTCGTCCCTTCTGCTCCCTCTAGTTGGCTTACATTCTTTCCCCCACATTGTCCCTCTGGCAAGGACCCCTTTACACTTCACCATGATGTAGTCATCGAAAACTATGTTGACCACATTCATAGTTCCTGAGACACATCCGCAAGTTGCACGTTGGACACACCTCAAAAGATACAGCCTAATATAATCCCGTAGATGTATCTGTGTGGCCAATGCAAGATACAGAGCTTTTCTATCATTCTAAGTTTCCTTGTGGGCCTTACGGCAGCATTGGCCCCTCTAATAAAACCTCTTTTGTCATTTGTCATAGTGCAATTAAGTTGATTTCTATAACAGAAAAGATCATATTCCAGAATATCATAAATATTGAACCCAAACCATATGTACATGTTTACATCTGAATTCTTTTGCTTGGTATATTGTTCTGTTAGATTTCACCTATCAGTGCTTCACTCTTTTATTTATTTTTTTTTTTTACTTTGGAGTTGACTCATTGGGCTAACTCATCCATTCTGCTGCAAGTGGAGACATCCTTACTTCTTGCTTGGGGTTACTATGGCTTTGAATGTTTCTGTCCAGTTCTTTCATGTGATGTAACTCTTAGGCAGGACAGAGAAAGCAGCAGACATAAAAGCAAAGGAGAAAGAAGGCTATGGCTCATTAAACAGTGTGCTTTGTGAAAGGTGTAGCGAGCAGAATAACAAGCAAGCAAGAGAGTGTTTGTAGGTACCACGTACTTTAGTTAAACTATTGAGCACATGTTTTATTTCTCCTAAGAAAAATTCCTAGGTTACTGCATAGATATATATTAAACTTACTAAAGAATAATCAAGAAGCATTACAAAGTGTGGTCTGCTCCATTTTAATCTCCAGCAGGGGGGTCCAGGAAGCCATATCCCTGCCAGCACTTGATGTTGGCAGCCATTTTAGTTTGAGCTGCCTCATAGTGGTGTACTGGCATCTAATGGGGCTTTTGACTACATCTCTTTATGGCTACTGATGTGAAACTATTGTTTATGCTTTAAATGGACATTTTTCTAAAGGGCATATTGAAGTATCTCATTCATTTTACATTATTATTTTTATGCTTACATTTTTCAGGTTTAGATGTAAAACGTTGATAAAGAACACTGGGAATAACATAGATATGCTGCAGGCATCTTTCAGATTTTAAAGCATGGAGGTGTTGAGAAGACATCATTAAACATTTGGGCCTTGTAAAGCTCAAGTTTTTAACTTATTGAATTGTGGGAAGTCTTTATATATTATGGATCAAGTTCCCTTTCTCCTTCCCTCCCTTAGTCCCTTCACATCTATCATAGAGTGTAAATCGTAGTTTTAATGAAATTTGACCGTCTTTTCTTTTCCCTTTCTCCTCCTCCTCCTCCTCCTCCTCCTCCTCCTCCTCCTCCTCCTCCTCCTCCTCCTTCTTCTCCTTCTTCTTCTTCTTCTTCTTTGTGTGTGTGTGTGTGTGTGTGTGTGTGTGTGTGTGTGTGTGTGTGTTTTCTCAGAATCTGTCTATCCCAAGGTTACAACAGTTTCTAGAAAATGTGTAGTTTGAGGTTATATGTTTAGGCCTCTGGTCCATATCAGGTGTGGTTTTGCATATGTTGTGAAGTAAAGCCAAACCTCTTTCCTTCTCTCTGTGTCTATCCAGTCATTCCTGAAACATCTGTTTAAAAGAATTTCCTTTCCTCAATAAACTTTGTTGGCATAACACCTTTGTTAAAGATCAATTGGCCATGAAGTCTGGGAATATTTCTGAGCTTTCTACTCTGCTCCAGGGATCTGCTGTGCCTCGGCCAAGACTACACCATCTTGATTTCTCTACCTCCATAATACTTCTTGAAGCAAAGTAGTGTAAATCCTTCGGTATTGTACTTGTCTCTCAAAACCGTTTTGGCTATGACAGGTCCTTCCACTTACATATAAAGTTTAGAATCAGCTTGTAAATTTCCACAAAATGTTTCATTGGGATATATATATACCCTATAAATCAAGTCAGAAGGAAATGGTATTGAATTCTTCCTTTTTTTTCTTAGTACTATACTAAAAAATAAATAAATAAAGCAGCTGGATTTTAAAACTTGAAATAGGAAGTCAATGTGTGTGAAAAGTCTCCTAGCGGTGAGTGGAAATTTTGTTACTTGTTCAAAAAGTCACTTCCTAAATGCTTCCTAGTGGATTAAAGGGAACCAGTCGGGACACAGTGCCAAGAGACTTTAAACATCATGGGACTTTCTGTCTGGCCCTGTGTTTTTAACCCACCCGTTTCATTTAACAAGTATTTATTGAGTGTCTACTGTGGGTCTGTAACAAAATCACCTGCCTTCACAAAACCCAGATTTTTAATGAAGCCTCCCCAACACCTCTATATATTAAACGCTGGAAGATGTCCAGCATATCTATGTTATTCCAAGTGCTCTTTAGCGATAATTTTTGCATCTTACATTTTACATGCAAATGTAAACATGAGCATAATAATATAAGCCATGCCAGGATGTGTATACAGAAATCCCCAAACTCCACTTTTAGAACAGAAATCTTTTGACCCTGTAGGACAGGAAGGAGTAGGACTTACTTTCAGAAGCCATGGGTACTGGTCCTTGGGCTGTTTCAGATATGGAACGAATGCCTACTACAGATATTTGTGTCTAAACAGTGATATGGGTGTGGTCACTCTCGCCCATGCTTCTGTGACTGTTGTTGTGTTCAGTACTGTTGGTGTTTGAACTTAGTACCACATGTGTGCCAGGACACCACCACCGAGCTAAGACCCTCAACTCTAACTCTCTCTCTCTCTCTCTCTCTCTCTCTCTCTCTCTCTCTCTCTCTCTTCCTCCTCCCCCTCCTCCTCCTCCTCCTCCTCCTCCTCCTCCTCCTCCTCCTCCTCCTCCCCCCTCCCCTTTGGGGGGAGGAGACAGCTCACAGTGTTTCCTAGGCTAGGCTTGCACTCACTCTGCACCCCAGAAGGCAATTAGATCTGCAGTCCTCCTGCCTTGGTGTATCATGAGTAGCCGGGATCACAGGCCTGTGCTACCAGGTCTGGTTTACTCATTACTTCTGCTGCGGAATTCTTGGTCAGAGAACTACTTTTATTATTTTCTGTGGGCTAGAGGAAGATGAAAAGGGAAAGTTTTGATGTGGGGACTAAATCAAAAGAAAAAGTTGGCAGAGTGGGTGTGGTAGGGGAAAGATGGGGCCTACTGAACCACATTTGTCTTCAGCACATTCAGGTGTATTCATTTGTCTTCATTTTTAAAAACTGATTTGTTTCCTTATTGCTAGGTTTCACTATTATATACGTAATTTGAAAATATCTTCTCTGGTCTTAAGAGCTGTCCTCTCTTTCTTGGTGCTGTCCTTTGTTTGTTTTGTTTTGTTTTTATCGCTCAATGAGTAATTTGGTCCTTCCCCAGATCTGAAGGAACTCTTTGGTCCTTACATCCCCGTTGCTCAGGACATCTGATTTTCAGTCTTGGAGGAGAGAGACGCACACATTTTCTTCATCCACACATTTCCTTGTGCTTTGAGATACAAGGTAAGTAAATGGGCAGAGGAAAGGAAAGACAAGAAAGGCAATCTGAAAGGAAAATACAACTGCCACGTGACTGGCCACACAGTCGATCTTCTGAAATGAAAGGTACAAAGATGCATATGTGTAAATTTCTCATAAGGGATCTACTAATAGCTTCACATATCTGTAACACACACAAGCATGCACACATGTATGTACAAACTCATGCGTGTATGCATGCCCATGCACATGTGCAATTATCCAACTCATGATGTCTTTAGCACATAAAATTGATATATGTTTTAAATGAAAAATATGAACCTGTTTGCAATAAATTGGCTTTTAGCTCACTAATCCTAATGAGGTTGTAAGTTCAGGCTGATTGATTTGGTAATCGAATATACTTGGGCTCCAATTTTAATAATTAATTGCTCATTACAAAAGATTGCTTTGGGGTCATCCTGCCCCACTCCGATCATCACCTCATTACTGCTGGGCTCTGCACATCAATTCCTCCTTCGTCCCACATGCAGATGTTAATGAAGAACTCAGAACCTCTTTTATTTTCTTTGGGGGAAAATGGTTACTTTGGCAGGAAATGGGCATGAGCAAATGGAAGGGAAGTCGGGAGCAAAGTAAACCCATTTTTTGTGTGGGATAAAAGACCAGAAGATGATTCATGTAATGTTTCAGACTGGAACTTCGAGGGCAAGGCAGCCTTCCAACAGCTAACAAGGAGCAAGGTTGCAACCTTTCCCTTAGCTCCAAAATTAAAATGTTAGAGAAGACAATTGGAGCAGATGTGGAGATCAGAGCATCTTGGGAGCCTAAAGTAAATTTGAAGTAAATGCTTGGGTTAGAATATTGTTTTATCCCATGACATTGTCATTCAAGTCCACTTTAGTATAATGAAAGAGACTTTTCATCTATTACATAAAACGCGTTGAGCAACCAGGATGGCAAGTGAACAGCAAGCCAAGCCAAACACTGTTTGCTGAGGCAATGTCTGTCAGCTCCCACCCATGATCCCCTGGGAAATCAAGACAGAAGATGAAAACTCATCCAAGACACTCAGCACGACAAAATAATCAGTGAAGATTCTTAGGAAGGACCTTGCTGTCATCTGGACCAACCTAATAATTTTACATATTTGTTGAATATATGTACTGATGACCTCTTTCATTAAAAGAAAAAAATCCTTTATTAAATTTACCTATTAAAAGTACAGACAATTCAATCATTTTTGTTGTACACACAACCACAATGAGTTTTAGAATATGTTAATTAGCCTCAAAGCAAACACCATACTTGTTAGCAGTTACTCCAAACCATCAGTCTAAGTCTTCACAAAACTTGGCCATCATTCCTCTATTTTCTATCTTTATAGATCTGCCTATTCTGGATATTTCACATGAAAAGAACAAAAAAGTATCTGGCTTCTTTCATATGATCTGTGACCAAGGTTCATATCTGAGGAAGCATGCATCACCAGTGTATCCCTACAGATAAGAAATAGTCCACTGAGTGTGTGCACTACAATTTGTGCTCTTATTCACTAGCCAATGCATAGTTTGGGTGTTTCCTCTCTTGCTATTCTGAATAAGACTGGGATGAACAGTACCTCCAAGTTTCGGGGCAAACATGCACTTCAGTTTCTCTTCTCTAAATCCCAAGAAGTGGAGTTGACAGATGAAATGGTAAGTCTACATTTAAGGCCTAAACTAAGGCTCAAAAGAGCTGCATCCACCCACATCCTCACTAGAAATACATGGCAGTCTGGATTTCTCCACAGGGTGTTTTATTTATCTTTAGCAGGCTTCATCTACCCAGCTTGGTAGGCATGGATGAAATAGTATCTCAATGTGGTTTTGAAGCTACTTCCCTGGTGACAGGGCAGCTGAGCATCTCCCATATGATTATTGGCATTTTGCCTCTTCTCCGGTGGAAATATTCATGTCCTTTGTCCCATTTTAACTGGATTCTTTTCCTTTTGATTTTAAATGAAAGGGTTCCCTATATACCCTAGATAGTAGACTCCTATCAGATAACTGGCCCCAAACATTTCTCCCTATCTGTGAACTTCAGTGTGCCCCTCTAGGCAGTGTCCTACGATGCCTAAAAGTTTTACATTTTGATGAAATACAACTTACCTATTCTATGTTTCTTTGCTTTAGGGGGATCATAGCTAAGAAATCATGACCTAAGTCTCACATAATGTCAAAGGGATAGGAATGAAGCTAGTCCATTCATAAGTAAGCATCTGAATTGATCACAGTACTTTTTGTACCATAGGATGATATGTCATCACTGAGTAAACGACAGGCGTGGGCCTAGAAAGATGGTGATAACTATGGTGGCTTGCTGTTTTTCCAGAGGACCTGAGTTCAGTTCCTAGCACCAAGGGGTAGCTCACAACTGCCTTTAACTCCAGCTCAGAGGATCTAATGCCCTCTTCTGGCCTTCAAGAGCATTTCACTCATATTCACATACCCACACACAAACACGTACACAGATACACATAAATGACAATTAAAATTAATCTTTTATGAAGAAAAACAAATTCACCACAAAGGATCTCCAGAAGGCATAGTTGACTGAGATCAGCAAAATGAGAAGCATTTTCAGCAAATTAAGATTATTTTCTGACAGTAGATGACATCCATATTTGCCTTCTCTCTCCTAGCTTCCTACTGGAGTGCAGTCTTCATGCTAGAACAATATTAAAGGGCTAATTAACATTTGGCAATTAATAACCCCAACTTGATGTTAGGAGTAGATTTTAAAAAATCTATCCATGTGTGGCCAGCCCTTGGGACACAATCGGCCATGACTCCTTCCCACTGCCATTATCTGAATACTGTCTTAGTTTCAGGACAATGGACAGTTGCCAAGTACAACTTTGAATATTCTTTCACTTGGGAAGTCAGGAATTTTGTTTCCCAGTTCAGAAGAATTTTAAACAAATATGCATATAGTTTATTATAGATAACAATATTTCTATGCACTTTGATGGCTATTCTTGCTTGTCAACTTGACTACATCTACAATGAACTACAATCCCGAAATGGAGGGCACACCTCTGGTGATCTTTTACTTGGTTTGAGGTAGGTGAATCCACTTCTAGTTCATACCTTTGAGGCAGGAAGACACATGCCTTTGGCCTGGGTCTTGAAGCAGGAAGGCACACCTTTAATCTTGGCCACTCCTTCTGATATATGTCTGTATAAGGACATAGAACAAGGAATCTTTTGCTCTTTTCCTGCTTGCCTTTGCCTTGTTAGCATGGCTATTCATTCGTTGGCAGTGGAGCCTATTTCTTTGGGATTTTGGGTATATACCGAAGACCAGATGGGGCATTCAGCCTTGTGGACTGAGCAACTACTGGATTATTGGTCTTTCCATTCACAGCCAGCCATTGATGGATTAGCTGGACCACAGCCTATACATTGTTCCAGAAAATCCCCTTTATATAGAGAGAGATTCATTCTATAAGTTCTAACACTGTAGAGAACTCTGACTAATGTACACATTCATACATACTGTCCAATGAATAGAAATAAGGGCAGGTCAATCAATAAAAAATAGCTGAATTAATTACTGTATATATGTATCATAGAGTAATATACTACCACTAAAAAAAGAATGGTCTTAATACTTATATGACCCCAATGTTCATGTGGGAAATTTAAGTTTATGCAACAGTATTTGAAGGTGTTTAATATTTAATTTCACTACATAATAAAAGACTTGTGGGAGTCTCCCTCTCCCTCTTCCACTCCCATCTACTTTTCTTTATATGAGAACATAGCAAGGACACTCTCAAGAGATGTTAACACCTTGATCTTGGACTTCCTAGACTCCAGAACTATGAAAAATAAATTTCTATTATTTATAAATGGTCAGCCTATGGTGTTCTGTTAAAGTAAAAAGGAGATTCTAAGATCATGTCTTGTGTAAGGTCAATTTTCTTATAATAACATAGACAATATAGAAATATGCTTTCCAAAATTACATTTAATATGTAGCTTTGTGTTTGTCTGTACCAAACGGGACTCAAATGTAGTAGGCAAGCAGAAAACGGGTTTTCTTTTTTCCAACTCTATAAAGGTGTAGCCACAAGAAATTTATGCTTAAAATTATACAACATGATGTTTGGACATGCATACACATTGAAGAGTGAGTACCACTGTCCAGCTAATTAAAACTATTATATTCTGATTGATTCTTTACTCAAAATGAAAGGAAGACCAACTAAAATTTCACTTAAAATTTATGATTGTCTAAAAGTATTTCCATTTTTAATGAAAGCTAGGGGTACAGATAAAATAGTACACTGCCAAAGCATTTTTTAAAATACTACACTTCCTATGGAGAGTAATTTGATCACATCTAATGAAATACAAATTTCATCTACGATCTGAGGATACTACCTTTGCAATCTATCCTAAAGATAATTCAGCAAAAAATATACAATAACAATGTACATTCATTGTCTAACAAATTTAGTAACAGAGGATTGGGAAAAAAAGAAAAAAAATGCCCATCTCTAAGAAAAAGGTTACAAAATCGTGATGTACCCAAATAGTGAAGAAATAAGAAGCTGTTAAAGAGAATGAAGTGTGTCAGCACATAGCTGCCGATTTATAACAAGATTCTATGGAAATACTAGAAAGCAGAAAATGTAAGTTAGGAAGAAAGTGTGCGCTGCAACTGATCTAGTAAGAAGGAATGTGCTGGTCTCTCCATCCCCCAGTCGGAAGATAAAAGGAGCGTGTTGTTAAATGTTACCTCTGGGAGAAAGAGGGTGTAAAGCACGCAAATGAAAGCTTCCTTCCTCTGGATATCTATTGATTTGGTTTTGAAGCCATGATAGCACTTAATATGATTTTTAAACCAAATTAAATTCAAAAGCTATCCCTGGAAATTAAAAGCAGAATTAAATCAATGCATCTAATAAATAAATTAAGTAAATAAATAAATAAATAATTGGTGTGGTGGTGGTGGTGGTGGTGGTGGTGGTGGTGGTGGTGGTGGTGGTGGTGGTGGTGGTGTGGGTGTGTGTGCGTGCCACATGTGTGCAGATACCTGCAGATGCCAGAAGACAGCATCAGATCTCTTAGTGCCTCAGTTACAGGAAGTTGTAAGCTGCCAAACTCAAGTACTGGTATCCAAATTCTAGTCCTCTGAAGAAGCAACAAGAGCTCTTAAGTGCTGAGCTGTCTCTCCGTTGTTTTGAAAAAAACAAAGAAAGAAAAAACAAATGTGACTGGAGAGATGGCTCAATGGTTAAGAGTATCTATCGCTCTTAGTGGGACCAGGGTTCAGTTCCTAGCTCCCACCTCAGGCATGCCACCAGCACCTACAACTCCAAGTCCAGGAAATCTGACTATTTCTCTGGCCTCTGGAGACACTGCATTCATGTGCACAAACCTATATTCAGGTGCACAGATATACGTAGAATTTACAATTAAAATAAAATCTTTAAATGAAAACAAATATAAAACTGTTTTTCTGGAACTGTGTTCTGGTTATTTGCAATGGCTTTGCTAGCTTGAAGGGTTTTTTCTTGGTTTGGTTTCATTTCATTTCGCTCTTTGCACTTTTTTATGTGCACTGAAAAATAAAGCATAAAGTATGAACAACTATGCTGATACCAATGAGAACCTGTTATTTGACATGGTGGGAGGAGATTCAGATGTTAATTTGCCACACTTATATTTTTTTTAAATTACTTCTAAATTTGAGGTGGAATATTAGAATGGACTTTTCATTTATTTTATCTTTCAAAACCCAACCACAAAATCTAATATAATGAGTCCCCATGAGGAGGTCAGCTATATTCTCTAGTCTAGGAACAAATCATTGCAGATAAAAACTAATATTAAACTTCAATTTCTCAGAGCATCAAAAAGTGTGGATTAAATTTATCAAAACATAAAACCTTCTTCTATTGAAAACCTCAGAATACCACTGAACATGAAGAAGAAAGGCATAAATGAGGCCATGTATCCAGAAGGCTTCCCCTTCTTTTGAAAAATAGTAACCAGCTGCAATTGTAACACATTGCAATAGTAACCAATGTGTATGGCACAAGCAAACTCATTGGCAATTCATAATATAATGAGACCATCTTTGAAAACAGGGGGCACTTAGCTGAAGGACTATCACTGCCTGATGGGTGGCCCTATCAGAAAGACCAGTCAGATGGAGGATGAGTGGAGACATCAGAGACACGTTCTCAGAACTCAGAGGTAAGGTCACACCTGTGAAATTGATCAATGATGAAGGAAGATACAAAGACAACTCAGCTTGGAAGAAGTCTGCAGCACATGATGCCCTAGCAACTGGATGAGTTTCGCACAAACTGAGACTAACTTGAAGGTGGGGGTGGAGCTATCCCATCAGCCCTTGAGTTTTCAGACACAGAGGGTCTGTGATGAATCAGTACCATTCAGGTCTCACTCATGTGCCATCTGGCCAATGCGAAGACCCTAGTTTAAGGTTAATCTGAGCTATTTCTGAAAAGGAATAATTCCAATTTTATTTCTGTATTGATCAAGAATACCAAGCTCTTCCTAAGGATAGCATAAGCTGTTCTACCATCTGTCTGGACAGAATACTGTTATGTCTAATAGATGAAAACTAGACTCATCTGAGAAGAGAGAAAGGAAGCAAGTAAATCAATTTCTCTAAAAATTCTAGGTCCTGTTTTCAATTTTTTACAAATGTTGACTCCTCCAAAGCTTTAGTTTATTTCCTTTCTGTTGTAAAATTCCTTAAATTTTCCCCATTCTATTCTTAATCTATTCTGCCCAACTATCATAAATCAATGTTATTAAGCATACTATAGACCCATCAGTTAGAAAAATTCCTATTCTAATACACACAAACATAAATCTAGATGACACCATACAATGGAAATGACCGTTAGGAGGTTTCCAGTTCACACAGGTTTGAACAGAGGGCTCTCGCACTGAGCATCTACTTGCTCGTGGGAGGCGAGAAACACTCTCCATGTCATTGTCGCCTGTTTTCCTGTTTTAGCAATACCTCCTTTGTAGCAGTTGTTTAGAAATACTTTTTGTAATTGAAAATAACAGAATCATTCTCAGTCAAAGGGGAGAAGAATGAGAATTGTGTAACATGGATTAATATTTCTCCACAAAGCAATGAATCATAAAGGGATATTTAGGCTTTTCTAACTTCTTGCTGCCTAATAAAAGTTGAGCCTCTTCCACTCTCACGTGGAAAGCGAGGAAGGCCACTATCTTATTCAAAGAGCATCTCACAGTTCCAACGCTCACATCACACAAAGCCAAACAAAGCCAGCTCTCCTCCTCCAGAACCCCCTTGGCAAATAGCTACCATATTCCTCAGCCAGCAGAAACCTATTTCACAGTCTGTCTAATTAGTCACTCCTTTCTTGCCTTTTAAATACTAAGTCAATAAGCAGGGACGTAAAACTAATGACTTTAAACCCATGAGGGGACAGACAGGTGAAGAGTCACTGGATCAGGTTAGCAATTAGTGCAGAAAAGGAGAGCAGATTATTATCAAGTGGCTCATTACATCCAGTTCAAGGGTTTGTTCCAGTTTTTATGACTGTAATTTACATATTAATGATCACATAGAGAAGCATAATCATTGATGAGAATATTTGAAATACAGACACAATAGTACAGAAGACACATGTCATTATCTGACTTCTGGGGTTTCAAATCCAGTTTAGACAGGTAGCTCCACTGCATATTTCACAGATCACTTCCAAGACCACTAAGGTGTCATGAACCCAGATTCAAATACCCTCTGGTGTTAAGTAGGCAGCATAAATAAATACCCAAGACCTAGGTAAGTTTTCCTCTAAATCGTCAACACAGCTGGCTACACAATTTGTAAAGCCCAACGCAAAATCATAATGTAAGAGCCTTTGTCCATGAGGCAGAAAGAAAAAGCATTAAAGAAAATAAGCAGAAATCTTTTCCTGTTTCACTGCTTTAGTCTGTTCCTTTCTCTCTGTGTCAGGCACACACATGTACACATACATGAATGCATATGCACACCACCACTACTTATTTATTGTTAATTATATATTACTGCATTCCTCCAGGCACTAAGATATTTATGAAGTCAATACATCCCCTGGTTTAAGATCTAAAATTGCAATTTCTTATCTTGTGCTATATTGATATCTTGATTCAGGAGGTCCTTGAGGGGATAAAACATGTTCCTTCTCTCTCTCTCTCTCTCTCTCTCTCTCTCTCTCTATCTATCTATCTATCTATCTCTCTCTCTTTCTCTCTCTCTCTCTCTCTTTCTATATATATATGTGTATATATATATACATATACATATATATTTGTATGCACAGAGATATACAGTGTATATATATGCATATATATACATAATACAGGAGATATATATGAAAGGAGTGATTAATTATATATATGTGTGTGTGTGTATACTTATATATCTCTCTGTATCACACATACACACACACACACACACACACACACACACACACACACACACACACACTAGTGTCAAAGATCCAGACTCAAATACCCTTTGGGGTTAAGTAGGCAGCAAAAATAAATGACCCAAGACCTAGGTAAGTTGTTCCTTTGTCAGCGCTGCTGGCTATACAACTTGTAAAGCCCAATGCAGATAGACAGACAGACAGACAGACAGACAAATGATAGATAGATGTAGATAGAAAGAAAGATGATATATCTATAGATAGACATATAGGTATCCTTAGAGAGAGAGAGAGATTAGATAGATATAGATAGATAATGTAATTAGTCATGTCTTTCTTACTTTTTAAATACTAACTCAATAAGCAGAGAAATAAACTAATGGCTTTAAAAATAAAAACAATGAATTGTGGTGGCATTTAGGAGCTCCTCAATGCAGTGGGTGCCTAGGGAGATTTCACCCAAACCTCAAGGCAAAGGTGTAGTTTTTTAATTATTATTTTTGACAAGCCCCTTCCCTCCCTTATGGGCTTTTTCCTTTACAACCTTAAATGTTACTCTTGCCAGCCACAGGTGTGACAGGCAATGAGCAGGTGAAGAGCAAAGCATTCCAAAGCTCCTATGAGCTAACAGGCTTCTGAATGTATCACTGTGGTCCACAGAGAAGGCTGGGGGAGTAGCAAGGAGATGCTGTATCCGCTACTGCAGCCTTAAAAGCAAAGATGGTGTCTCCTTGAACTTTAACATTGCTCCTATGGAGCTTATTTTATTTTTATTTAATCAAATAAACAGAGGGTTTTCCCATGAAAAAAAATAAATAAAATAAAAATAATGACTTTAAACCCATGCGGGGACCAACAGGTTAAGAGTTACTGGACTAGATTACCTATTAATGCAAAGAGAACAGGTTATGATCAGATGGTCCTTCGTATCCACTAATAGCTAAAAATATTGTGATCAAGGATTTATTCCAGTGCCTTGGGACTACAATTTACACTTCAGCGATCATATGGAGAATCATAATCATCCATGAGAATATTCAGAATACAGACACTACAGCAGGGAAGACATACATCTGCTTCTACCTGTAGATAAAGTCCTCCAGCCAAACCTCCTCCATCTTCAGAACCTAGCAGAGTCCTCGAGGTTCACTATCCTTCCAGCGCCAGGAAGTAGTAAGCAGCCAAGCACATAACCCGGGGAGCCAGGAGTCACCTTACCCTCTTGGCATGGTGACACCTTCCTCTCAGCATTACCACTTATTCTCTCTATTCCCACTGCAGCTCCAGCATGATCGTGCACAGCATGAAGTGCCCTCCTTCTTGGAGCTATATGCATGACTAATAAAACTGCTCCAGCATCCCCTGCTGTAGTAATCGGGGTCGTATCTTACCATCCTCATACCTCTAAGAATGAAAACCCTTCTCTCACCAAAAAGGTCAAAAGTAGATCTCCCCAGATACACAAGCATGCTTATGCATACATCAGCATGCAAGTCACCAACTTCCAAGGTCCTCCTCGTGCAAGCTGCTAGACCAACACTTGGTGCCAGCCAAGGGAGAGGAAATTGAGCTAGACATATTATATTACCAATAAATCTACCAGCCCAACTTATAGCAGCATAGCAGAAGCCAGGCAAGATTTGGAGTAAGAGACTTGGAAGGTGAGGTAAAGGCAGGGAGATCCTGGAAATGAGACCTGCCCAGGAGTTTACACTCAGAACTAGTACATCCTACATGGTCCCATCAGATTCCCTTCTAAAGCACAAGTTCAAACATACACTTGGTAAAAATTGTAAGACATCAAGTATAGATTAAATATGTAAGATAGAGGGTGTTGGTGCACACCTTTAGTCCAAACACTGAGGAGGCAGAAGCAGAGGAATAGATCTCTGAGTTCCATGCCAGCCTGGTCTACAGAGTGAATTCCAGGACAGCCAGGGCTATCAGAGAAACCCTGTCTTGGCGATAGATAGATAGATAGATAGATAGATAGATAGATAGATAGATAGATAGATAGAT
>CM052703.1:117177302-117211695 GCA_028551405.1 Uromys caudimaculatus | reverse complement strand
CTCCTGGATAGTTTTGTTCATTTCCTTTGTCTGTTTGATTGTGTTTTCCTGTAATTCTTTAATGGATTTCTGTGTTTCCTCTTTAAGGGTTTCTAGTTCTTTACCTCTGTTCTCTTGTATTTCTTTAAGGGTGTTCATTTCTTTCTTAAAGTCTTCTATCATCATCATGAGAAATGATTTTAAATCTGAGTCTTGCTTTTCTGGTGTATTGGGGAATCCAGGGCTTGCTGTGGTGGGAGAGCTGGGTTCTGATGATGCCAAATAGCCTTGGTTTCTGTTCCTTAGGTTCTTGCCCTTGCCTTTTGCCATTTTGTTAACTCTGATGTTAGCTGATCTTACTCTGTCTGGCTATGGCTTGTCCCTCCTGCAGGCCTCTGTATCAATACTCCTTGAAGACCAGCTCTCTCTGAGAGGCATTTGGGTTTGGCACCGGGTCAGATCTCGGGTGCAGACAGAAACCAGAAGGATCTTGTCCCCAGCTGTCTCTTGGTTCCTATGTCCTGATGACTCTGCAAGGGTCCCTCTTGCTCCAGTGAGTTTGAATGGAAGTGGTGGTTTTGCCTATGCTCAAAGGTGTGTCAGCACTCATGGTATACCAGCTCTCTCCTGGAGCTCTGTGGCCCAGGCTGAGGTCTCCTTGTCCCGGTGAGCAGTGGTGCTTGTCTTATCCCCACTCACGGCTTTCCACCCTCCTGGGAGGGTGACTTTCTCCTAGCACCACTTGTCTATGTAACCCTGGTTGCCCAGGCACAAGCTCCTGGGAGGGTAGCTTTCTCCCAGCGCACTAATTGGCTGTGGAGCCCTGGTGGCCTGGGCAGAGGTCTCCTGCTGCAGTTGGGGACCAGGGTGTTCCTATGCCCGCCTACCTCAGTCCCTGTGTCTCGCAGGTTCGGGGCGGTTTCTGGTGAGAAGTGGAGCTTGTCTTGGCCCCACTCCTGGCTTTTCCAAGCTCCTGGGAGGGTAGCTTTCTCCCGGCGCTAATTGGCTGTGGAGCCCTGTCACCCAAGCTGGGGTCCCCAGCCACTGATGGAGGCCGGAAGTTTCCTGTCCCTCAGTCTCTATGGCCCGCGGTTTCCGGGCAGAATCGATGAGCACTGGTGCTCGTTTTGTCCCTACTCGGGGCTTTTCCATGCTCCTGGGAGAGTAACTTTCTCCCGGCGCTGCTTGGCTATGAAACCCTGGTGGCCCAGGCAGTGGTCTCCTGCTGCAGCTGGGAACCAGAACCAGGGTGTTCCTATGCCCGCCTACCTCAGTCCCTGTGTCCCGCAGGTTCAGGGTGGTTCCTGGTGAGCAGTAGTGCTCGCCTTTGCCCCACTCCTGGCTTTTCCAAGCTCCTAGGAGGGTAGATTTCTCTTGGTGCTAATTGGCTGTGGAGCCTGTGGCCCAAGCTGGGGTCCCCAGCCACAGATGGAGGCTGGAACCCATTTACTCTTTCAACAAACCCTAGCATTCCGTGTAGGTTCAAGCAAATCTATCTGCAACTCATATTAACACTAATATCTTGGATCTGATGTCCTCTGAAGAGATTAATTTCTTGAGAAGACAAATCATTCTTCGGACAACATAATTTATGGAAAATAAAAATCCATTACATATTGATGTGATATATGTTTTAACTCTCCTGGAGTTTCTAACACTCATTCTAGAAAGAGGTTCAGTCTACACTCATTCTTTCTTGCCTCAAAAACAAAAAATGGATCAGAAGACAAGACAACAGTTCTCAAAATGAAAAGGGGTACTGCCTCCCACCTGCGCCTGCCTTCCTGAGTGCCCCAGAGATGAAGCGCACGCATATGGAGTCCCCCCCATTCACTCTTTCTCTGTGCTATGCATTTGTCTTTGTTTCTTTAACATCATTATTTTTACATCAACCCATAGGTCAATGTTTTTTAATTAATAATGATTGATAATGTCTTTATGATGTCTTTATCACTTATATCTTGATTATTAAATATATATTTATCAATTTCTGATCTAACATAGATAGTGGATATCTAGAATTGTGTTTCTACTGTCTAGTGCTGTTTGTACAAAAATAGACATTTTGGTATTTTCAGTCTAAAGAATTTTCATGGAATTTTGCATTAAGGTATAACACAAAGGACCATTCTATTCTTCAAATAATAAAAATAGATTATCATGGCCAAGGTAACCCAAGGTGGCATAGCTATGAATCAATCTTTCCACTTACCCTAATGATGATGCATGCTGCTACACTAACAGATGACCTCTATACACAGAAACCTATTGCATGTTTACCCTGCTGTACTTGAGCACAGCAGAAAAGTTTGCTTCCCGCCCAGATTCCACTATGACCTAAGATTGCCTGCAGAACACCCTGAACCTCTGGCTGTCTTTGCTCAGCACACTATCCACAAGAAAATAAATTAGAAAGGGTGGCCTGGAAGAATTCTGCAAACCCTAACCCCTAGGTCAGGCATTATCTAAGAACTCATAGTTTCTGAATTTCTCAGACCTTGTGTTAACTCATCTGTAAACCGAAAGAGCACAACCTCCTTGAATGGTGGATATGAAGAGCAAAACTAAAAGTCTTGGCTCTGTCTAGGTTGGATAATACCGAACAGGGTGTGTCCATCCACTTTTCCATCACTCTTTCTTCAGAGTCAGGCGTAAGTGCTTATAGACTTGAACTAAAATCCTTCTCAAGAATTTTGATCTTTCACAGATTCTGGCATCCATGTCCACCCAATCACAAAAATTGGGTTGAAATATACTTTGGGCCAGAGGGACTTAGTGAATTAAGCTCTTTGTGCATTAATGGAGAATAAGGAAAACAGTATGGTCTAGTGTGCACTGAAGGGAAGTACTTGAACCATAATCTTCAGTTTCTGTTTAAGAATTTCATACATACTGGTACTTTTAATATACTCCCTTTTTTAATTCACAGCAAATCTGGAAAAGCAATGTTACAGACCAAAGCATGAAAAATAGTCTTTCAAAAGGACATAGAAGACCAGGAAGTCAAGAGCAGATCTCACCAGGCTCTGTGCCTTCCTAGATAGTTCTCCTTGTTTAGAAATGTGCTACTTAAAGCCTCATCATTTTGAACAATGGAGCTGACCTAGAATGCCTTCCATTATGCTAGCCAATGCTTAAGGAGGAGCTGTTGAGCAATAAAACCAGAAACCACCCTGCATTTAAGGAATGCACTAAGTACATTCCTTTTAGAATAAAAGTTGAAAAAATATATGTTGGCACAACCAAAAATATGAAGACAGTGTGAACAGCTGCCAGCACCATTTCTTGGGAGATTTAGAATGCAAATCTCATGGCTAAGTTGCTTTTTTAAAAATCTGTTGTTTGCTTTTCTCTGCACTGTGCATGCTAAAATTTAGTTCATTTCCCCAAAATTATCAATATATAAGAATAGTTCTCAAAACCTAACTTGGTAGAAATACATATTAATAAACTTATGTAAATCCTGTTTTTAAAAGGCTGTATGGAGCTTTGGTATTAAGATAGATCTCCCTCTACTAGCTGGAATGAAAAAGAATTGCCAACTTCATCATCAAAAGGCCGAAAGAGTCACACTCCCCATTCTTGTGTGCGTAAAGCTTGGGCAATTCGTTTGATAAGAGTAAGTTGTCAGCGGAATCTAGAGACAGCCAAGGGGTTAGTTTCGTATCTATCATTAAAGTTCAGGCTGGAGGACCTGAAAGGCAGAGAAACTTAGTAAAGCTCAGATACACACTGGTCAGTTACAAGAGATGAAAAGAGAGGCAAGTCAGAAGCCACTGGTGTCCCGAGAGATACATCCTCGAGAAGATGGCTGTGGGAACCAGAAGCTCTTTTCTGACATCTCTCATCTGATGATTCTCACCCCTGACACCTAGCAGCGCTGCCTGCAAAGTGACATGCTAAATGCTGTATTAGTGACACACACCATGAAGAATCATTCTCTGTCTAGCACTGGCCAAGATACGGTCCATGCAACTCTACCATACATCACATTTCATTGTTCTTGGTCTATTGAATTCTGTTAGATTTACCTCCCAAGTATGTCAGAATCCTTCTCCCTACTTCTCTACCTTCCTATGACGGTTCTTAACAAGGTGTTGCCCAGTTTCCATGGGACCAAGCACTCTCCCCAGGAACTCAACTCTAATCATGTTATTGTGTGTTTATAAACTTACAGCATAAAATCTGCAGTTTTGTCTGGTGTTAGGTCGATTCTGATAAGAGACTATATGCCAGATATAGCCATAGATACCAGGTAAGAAAAGGACTGAGTTCTTTCCCAGAGAGCTCACCATGGTTGAAAGAATGTGGTCCCATCATCTCCACCCATCCATCTTTCATCCTTTACTTCTGCCACAGCACACAACCCATGCTTTTTAATCTTTCCTGGTCTCTGTCCACCATTCATCTTCCTGGCCAACCCCCACTCAACCTTCCACTACTGAATTTATTTATTACCTTGGACCTCAAATTTTTAATTCTCTAAACAAGTTTTGTTCTGTGTGAAATTTCCCAGAACTTTTCTTGCACTTTTCTCCTTTGAGCGCTGTTTGTATTAACTGTGAATATTTAAAAACCTTTGTCCTTTCAGTAGACTTCATCTGTTGCTTAAGTAAAAAAGGAAACAAATTCTGTTAACAGTTTTACTGCTCAAGAATGAGCAGAGCACAAAAATACAAGAGGCAAGGAAAACATGGTTTGCGAAATGAACTTCTTAATTAGTGAAAGAATGCAGACATGGGAATGGGAAGTCGCAGGGAAATCTGACACAAAAGAAACACACAAACATCTGTTTTCCCCCTAGAGTTGTGAACACTGTAGAGGGGATGATGTAAGAAACACCTAAAATGTTGAGAGAGGGGCCAACAGACAGTGTGTCTCAGAGGACTCCATCTATCACATAAATAAATTATTTCCTTAGAAAGGATGCTTATCAGAAAGATGATCTATTTCAGTCTCCTTCATCTCTTCATTATCCTGGTGTTAAATTGATTTTATTAGATAATTTTTCCTCACCTCATTAAAGGCACATCACAGAGATGGTTTGAGCTTTGCTTCATCTCTCAGGCCACTCACCGCATCCCAGCAACAAGGGTGTGGGTACCAGAAGCTGAGAGGAAATCAATAACTGACGATGCGGCAAGAAGCAAGACATTGATCCACTTGGTGGACTTGGCAGTTAAGACAAAGGCCACAGGATCCAGTGCCCTATTAACTCTGCGTGTACTGGAAAGGAGAGATATGTTTAAATATGTTCCAGGTTTGAAATGTGGAAGAAATTTTAGGGCGACTTCAACTAACACATGGTTTCTAAGCATTAGCCCACTTGACATTTTGAATCAAGTATGTGTTTATTGTATGCATTAAATAATACTCAAAACTATACCTGGCCTTGATCTACTAAAAGACTGCTCCCTTTTTGTGGAACCAAAAATGTCTCTAGACATCTTTAATGACCTCCTGGGCATGAGGGTTGGGGGGTGTGGTCACCTGCTTGAGAATCACTGATCTAACCCACTACACACAAAGAAAAACACCTTAACTGCGCTATAAAAGAATGCCTTTTTCAAATATTTTAATAGTGACAGCATGGAACAGTGTCAAATTTATATTTAGACAGAATATGTTCATATTATCCCTGAGAGAGAATCTTAAACCACTCCAAAAGGACATGAAATGGATTCTGATCAAGCCTCGGCTGGAGTCCAATTAGAGTGAGAAATCTAGGTACCATTTGCCTCTCCTCCCCTAACATTTCCAGAACATATCTTGTTGCATTTTCTATAGCCAGAGAAGAAGCAAAAACCATGACAGCTTCTGCTTTACACATAGAGCAAATTTTAGAAGAATGTTTTTGGGGGTGCACAGGCTATAAACAATCCCCGGATACAAAGGAAGGAGCTCTCACCCCTAGTGCCAAAGACTCAGCCCTCCCTCAGCCCACTGCCCCTCATTACAGAATTTGTTTTCAAAAGACTGGAAAAATGACTCATTTAGGTAACTGGCTTCAGATGGTCTACTGCAAAAGCAAGTGGACTTGAGTTCAAATCTCCACCACCCATAACACCTATGACTCCAGCATTAGTCAGCAGATCCCAGAACCTCACAGCCCAGTCAACATAGCCAATCTGGGGAGCTTCGGGCTCAGTGAGAGACCCTGTCTCAAGAAATAATGAAGAATGTCGAGAGCAATGAAGGAAGACACCTAATACCCTCCTCTGCCTTCCACAGGGCAGGCACATGCACAAACACACACACACAGTGAGAAGGAGAAAAGAAAGATTAAATGGAGCTGTCTTATACTAGAGGATAATGTGTCTGACACCAGAGGCTATCACACAGGCCAACCATAATGTGGAAAAAAATCAAATAAAAATAACCATGCTCTATATCCTTTTGTGTGTGCATGAGTCACAACAGGCGCCAGGCCAAGTCCTCTCCATAGGTGTGTGATGTTTCCTGATGTGTCATGCTGCGATCTCATCTCTCACAGCAATTTCTATTATTCCCACGTTACGGGCAAGGACACTGAAGCTGGAAGACAGCAGGTAGCATGTTCAAGCTCACAGCCCTCAATGGAATCAGGATTAGAACCCAGACACTCTGACTCCAGAGCCTCCCTCCCAAAAACCAGGAAGTGTGCTTCAGTGGATGCGGATAATGGAGACCGAAAGAATGCGAACATCTCCTTTCACCTGTTTAGCCCCAAGGCAATGACTTAGACAAACTGTGACAGTTAGGATGTGGACTGAGTATGTTCCCCAGGAATTCATGAGGCGGAAGCTTAGTCCTCAGTGTGGTACTGTTAGGAGGTGGTGAGATCTTTATGAGGCAAACCCTATTGGAAAGTATAGGGTCACTGATACTGACCTCAAAAGAGAATGACGAACGTCTGCTGGTCCCAGAGTGGGTTGTTATAAAAGGGTGAGCCTTACACACACACACACACACACACACACACACACACACACACACCCCTCTGATCTTTCCTTTTCCAGGTGCTAACACTGACATCCACTATGGAGGGACACAGTTAGAATGACCTTCCCAGAGCTGGTGTGTTCTTGTTTGGACAACATTCTCCAACACGTTGCTAATTAAAACTCTTTTCTGTGTAAGCTGCCCAGACTCGGCTGTGTCTATTACAACAGAAAAGGAGTGGATCCAGAAGCATTGGGAGAATGTGAGCACTGATTTGGTGGTGAATGGAGTTCCTGGAAAACTAGTCTCAGATTCTGAAGATAGAAGCCATGAGAACTGGCGCGTATGCATATATCTTCTCCATAGGTAAGATATCAAATAAAAGAAACAAGGTGTACTCTTTTCCTGAATCCCCTTGGAGAGACATATCCATGTATAGACATCTGCCTTGAAGCATCCTCTGCTGAGCCACCGCACACTTGAACTCACAGCAGCTGTGATCACATGCACAAGACATGCGTAAGAGCGAACCATTCAAAGTCCCAGCATGGATGGGGAAAGGAACTCATGAAGTCCAGCGTCTACCTGAGAAGCAATTGGCAACTGATGGCTGGTGGGGGAGCGAGAGCAATTTTCTTCAGGGATATTGCCCTGAACAGCTACCAAGTGGATGGTCCTACATCCATGCACATACTGGCAGCACTAAACAGACTCACTGGTTTTTGTTTTTTTTAAGGAACAGGAAATATATTAAGCTTCAAGGTGGGGAGGGGAGGGGGGAAAAGAGAGGAATGGAAGGGGGAATAAATGGGGGGTTGGTCAAAACATTATATCCTTGTATGAAATTTTCAATAAAATATAAAATATTGAAAAGAACTTTTCCATTTATTTTCTCTTTTGGTATTATAATTATATCATTTCCCACTTCCCTTTTTCTCCCTCCAAACCCTCCCATATGCCCCTCCCTGGTCTGTTTCACATTAATTCCCTTTTTCTAAAATTAATTGTTGTTAAATACATGCACATGTGTGCGCGTGTGTGCACACACACACACACACTTTCCTAAATATGCAAACACAACCTGCTCAGTCTATATATTACCTCTGTGTGTGTTTTCAGAGCTAGCCCTTTGGTACTGGATAACCAACTGGTGTGCTCTTCCATTGGAAAGACTATTTCTCCTGCTCTTACCATCCTATAGTTGCCTCTAGTTCTTTGTATAGGGTTGAGGCCTCATGGGCTTTAGTACAGCATCTAATAGAATCTAATTTTAAGGTATCACAGTTCTACAGTCAATCCGGACATGGTAGAAAAACCCAATAAATATCAATATACCAGTAACAATTATAGATGGTCAAATGCAAGAGGCAAATTGCTAAGATTCAACCCAGACTACTATCAAATAGCCACTAGACAAATATCAAGTACCATATCAAGAACCATAAATTCCAAAAGAAGTCATGGTAGATTAAATATTAACATTGTAAGAGATTGGAGGAGGTAGAATGCTTGGCTATTCAGTGTGGACATCTAAAAGGTCAGAGAGATGAAACAGCACTTGAGCAGAGCACTAGATTAGAAGTTTGTCATCCATGTCTAAGAAGGGACACACAGTATGTCCTTCCTAGGAAAGAAATATGTAAGAAGGGGAGCCAGACTGTGGACCTGGCAGGTGGACTGAAGCAAAGACATGCCTGAACACTCTTGGAAACCCTGTGGGTAGCCACGTGCATCATCAGAGACATTCAGAATGAACACAAGGCTGGACCCAGGGAGTCAGAAGAAACATTCTGAAAGAAAGCAAAGAGATTCCACTGGAAGCAGAGACTGGAAAACAAAGACGAGCTCAAATGCTCGGTTATCATAATTCAAAAAAAAAAATGAGCTTAGAGTAGCAGAAACAAATAAGGGTTCTGAAAGAAAAAAAATCATAGAGAAAAAGAGTACCCAGCAAAGGAAACTGAATGCAAGCCGAAAGAAAAAGGTGTCCTCAGATGGCTCCATGAGCATGCGTGGTTCGCAGGTCTTGTTTAAGATGGAGACACACCTACATCAATTTCAATAAATGGCTCATGAATTGCATTGATGCAAACCATTCTCGCTTAGGAGCAGTGGTGTTCTTCCAAGCTCTGCACTGGATATTTTGTACATTTTGCAAAAGAAATGCTCACTCATGGCTCACTGTGGCCCTTGCCAGTTTGCGGGGCCAGCCAGCCATGTCTTGTGTGGGTTTGGTCTGCAGTCCCTCAAGAAGATGCTCGAATTGTCTTGATTCTCTCACTTAGGAACAAAATGAGCCACTCATTTTGTGACAGAAGCCCTACAAATCATTTCGCTGAGTTAGAGCAGGCTGGCAAGAGCAAGACATGGGCTTTGACTCTTCCTTCCTCCCACTGGTTTGTGCAGATCAAAAACAACTGCAAGACTGTGGAAGAGAAAACTCAGGAACACACACACACACACACACACACACACACACACACACGCACACACACACGCACACACAAACACACACACACACACACCCTACCCACTGCAGAACTCAGGCAGAACAGACTCCAAACAGCATCAGTGTTCCTGAAATGTCAGAGACAGCAGAGAGAGCCTGCTTGCCACCCCCACCCTCTGTGCTGGAGTATTGATTTCAGACACTGTTACAGAGGAAAACTGAAAGTGTCTGCTCCTGCAGCTTGTCAGGCACTCTCGGGCCAGCCTGTCCCAACAGACTTCACACCAGCACTTCCTCGGGCCTGGTGCCTTTGAAAGCAGAGTCAGGCCTTTGGAGACTTGTTTCTTCACTCCTTGAGATTTGATCAATGGCCCAGCCAGACAACATTTTCATTATTGTGACAAGCATACTTAGAGTACTCCAACCAGGAAAAAACGGAAAGCCTGCCGTAGCTAGTGTGCACAGAACTTAAGTAGAATTTAAAAAAAATCAATGCACTCCAATGATTGGCATTGCTAGCATTTGGGGAATCTGTTATCCTTTTGAGAAAGGCTGTATTTATTCAACAGGCATGAACTGCACATTATAGTGAGCCTTGGGGTGGAGAAGAGCAAAAGACAAACGAGGAGAGTGTCTGTCTGCCTCAAAGACTTACTGTCTAGAACGGATAACAACTATCGACGGCCATGTGAGCAGCCAGGAATCAAAGAGTCAGGCAATAGGCGTGGTGTGAGCTCGTCAGTGCTGCGATGAGCAAGGATGTTCATTCTGCTCCCAGGCGCACTAGGAGAGGCAGAGAATATTGGGATCCAAGAAGAGGCTGCTGCCCCGCCCCCGCGACCAGTTAATAGTGAAACACCAGTGTAAAGAGGCTTGAGTCACAAACCGTCTCATTAGTGAGTCAACTATCTTGCAGAATCGTCTACTCCATTTGAGATTCAATTAATCTCCTATATCTTGAGTATGAGGTACAATTTTGCAAGCCATCTTTTTCAAGGAAAGGGCAGGAGGCTTGCTTCCTATGGGAATAAAAGAATCAAATAACCTACAAATAGGAGTGTGGGCCCTGGGCAGAAAGACTGCTTGATATTGAAAGTGACCTTGAGGTTTCTCTGCTCAACCTCAAAAGACCACAGGAAGAGAAAATAAAACCAGCAGTGGTGGTTCAGTATAGTCATGTGTTTTAAATATCTAAACTGCTATCTATTTTTAATGATCTTGGATGTCAGAAACCCAAGGAAGACAGGTCATGCTTAAAAATAGCCAGTAAGATGTTATGTGGTCCCACATTTGATTATGCTTTCAGGCTTCCCTGGACCATGATTTCATAATATAGAGAATAATATAATAATATAATATATATATTATAATATAATAATATATATAATATAATAATATAATATGGAAGAGCATCCCCAGTTCTGGAGATTAGAAGGGACAAAGAAAAGGGGTGTGTGAGGCAAGGCGTGTAACCGAAGATGGCTACCACAGCTAAGGAGTTCAAGATCTGCCCACACCTTTGGCAGAAGCAATGAGAGCCTTTGTTCAAGCATGTCTACATTTCCAATAAAACTTGACTGAGTCTCTAATATATGTTAGGTATTGAGCCAGGAAGGCAGCAGCTGGTAGAGCATACTTGGATCTACTAGGAATATCTACTAATTTTGAACTGTTCATAAACCATCTCACATTTTTCCAAAAATAAAACAATGTGTGATACTCATCCCACTTCCATTTCTCTCCAAGTTGTTGATCCAGAGTATTTAAGCATTTGATCCGTACTAAGTATTTTCCTAGATTCTGAGGACACCAGAATGTTCAGAACCCAGCCTTTGACCTCAAAAACCATCATGTGGGTGCTTTCGGGTAATTTCAATTAAATGAAGCCACCATGATAAATCTTATATAATCAAAACGCTATAAAAATTTCCAAGAGGGAGTAGGGGAAAAGGATTTAATTTTTAAAGGGGATATTAGCAATTTTATTGCTCTATCAGATAGGACTTGTAGCTTCCAGAACAAAGAGAACCAAAGGTCTCTCTAGCTGACACAAAGGGAGGCTCTGCAGAGGACCAAGGATACAGGAGGATCCAGGAAAGAGGAGTCGGTCTGCTCATGAGAGGCCAATGTGCTTGGTGCAGACAACTGAACACCTTACTACAAAGCAAGGCACCCACAGGAAAACCTGGGCAGCTCTGTCAAGGAGTCCATTGTTCACTGAACAATGGGGGGGTGCTTTTATCAAACCAGGCCTAGAAAAAATGTAAATAAATCACACAGCTGCAAGCCTGTACACAACAAACAGCCAGCTCACTCTGCTTGGAAAAAGAAAAACAGTCCAGACTGGGTTGAACCATGAGCAGACGGAGTGTTTCACCTGGGGTGGAGGAACACAGGGCTTATGAATTATGCCTTAGCTATGGTTTGCTTCTCGTCACTTCATGCATACATTCGCCAGCTTCATGAAATAAGTAAAATGAAAGCAGGTTCAATGTCTGATGCTGTGTGCTATCCTTGAAGTTTAACTGTAACAAAAACAGCTGTGAAAGAGCTTTCGGGAACGTTGTGAGAACAAAGAGCATGGAAAGATTGCATACTGCAGGGCACCCTGGGGAACAGGGGCCCAGCCCTCTGACAGGCATCACAGCATCCTCCCACCAGAGTTGCTACATCGCTTGTAACTGGTACCCACACCCTGATGAACGCTGAGGAGTAGTAGGTGTCGTCGTGCATGCGTCAGAGCTAATTCCAGGAGCATCCTCTTCCATGCCACTCTAGAGTCAACCTTGAAGCATCTTCATACAACTCTCTTTGGGAAGGAGAACAAATAAATTTCTTCCAAAGGGCATCACTAGGCAGGGAGAGACACCGTCATCGATAGATGGGAAATCCAAGTGCAACTCCGGTATGTAATGGGCCAGCGTTGTCTTGAATGCAAAATGACAGATTTCACAAAATTCGACCCATTCCATGCCAAAATACTGTAAAAAGAGGTTAGAAGCTAGCTAATTAATCCGTGTTTGGTGATCTCATCCATAAACCATCAGCAGTGGCTCCTACTCCATTGAACCCTTGAGCTTTGGGGAACTGCTTTGGAATTGGCCTTAAGGGTTTCAAGTCAGATTGTCTTTGCGACTGACTGGCAAATGACTGGATAAGTTACATAAACTCATTAAGACCCACAGAATTCACCAGCAAAGAGAGCTTAATTCCCTGCCTTCTCCATATGTTCTCGGGATTAAATAAAGGGAGCGGATGTGTTTTAGAAACCATGGCTATTTATAATCACAAAAGGTGATGTTGGCTAGGATCAAATAAAAATAACCAATAGGGTCTTAACCCTCAAGTGCTTTGCTAAGCACCACATACTTCAGTGTAGAGCTTGATCTCTTCTGCAGTGCAATCCCACCCCCACATTTTTTATATTCCATGATCAACCTTTAACCTCTTGGGGGCTTGGAGGTTGTCTCCTTTTGTAGTCAGTTGAGGAGAGCCAGAGAAGCAGAGAAGGCCAGCTGCAGCTGCCTTGCACTGAGCATATTGACAACGATGAACCTGAAGGCCCAGCAACTGAGGCACAGTTGCCCAATGCAACTCAGTGTGAAAGGCAGGGTAGAGGAGTGAGGCCCACTCCAGGCTACCTGTGGGACTTCTGAGGTTTAATTGCAACCAGTTTTCATGAGCCTCTACTCTGAGCCAGAGCTCAAGCCAAGTCTCCTTCCATGAAAGCCAGATTGACCCTTTCTAGGTTAACGACATATGAGAGAGAACTTCACTGTAGTTTTTTAAGACATTTCAGTTTCTAAACACAAGTCCATCCATGACTCTGCCTCCTTTAACCTTCCAGGAACTCTAAGGCACACGGTCATCTCCTGACTAACCCCTGATGCGTCACAGGCTTAGCCACAAAGGGAGGAAACTTGCTGACCAAACATGGCTCTGATGCACTCACCCTTTGACCTGGTTTTAAAGCACTGTGTGCACCTGCTGCTGCATCTCAAGCCAATCCAAAGCACAGGAACATGAGAACGAAAGTCACAGCTGAAATTTTCCGAGGAGTCTAGAGTGGGTCCTTCACAAAAGGTAAGATGTACATGCATAATTTAATAGGAGCATCTTGCCCTAAATGTCATGAAAGAAAAAGCAAAGGGAGGGAGGGGGAAGAAAGGAAGAGAGGGAGGAAGGGAGGGAAGGAAGGAGGGAGGGAGAGAGGGAGGGAGGGAGAGAGGGAGAAAGATACTAGAAAAGGAAAGACTACACACAAACACATGAATCATTTGCAAGTGCAAACTAGAGTTTATTCTTATTTTGAAGCATCTCCCATGAGAACATGCCTTTATTTCACTGACAGGGAGAGCAAGAATGGCATTTCGGTTCAGCTCCAGGCACAGAGGAGGCCAAAAGGCAAGTCCCACAGAAGAACATCTGGTTGGCAAACGCTGAGGAACACAACACCTGCACGCTCCTCTTGTGTTTACGCAGTAACTGCTTGTCCATTATCCACACAAAATATGTTCTGGGGCTGGAAACAGGTGCTCCGTGCCAACAAAGTCTGGAGCGATAACGCAGCCTGTTTATCTTGGAATTCCCTGTCCTTGCATGGGCAGGCCGCCCTCAGCCAAAGCCGACTTTGGAACATTTTTTTGTGCCTAGCACCTCTGCTGAAACTTCGACAAGTTTGGAACTGAAGGCGGGGAAAGGGCGTTGGAGAAGGCGAGCGTGAAGAATGACTTCTGGGCTTCGGGATTCGTTTGTGCTGTTATTTACTCGTGTGTGAAGATTTTCTGGCACGGCTCTTTCATTTCTGGAAGCAGTTGCATGTATCAAAAAAACATCACCAAAACAAGCCATCTGAACACCCACATTTACAGGAAACCTTACCCCGGAGACTCAGAACTCTTCCAAAAGAACAAGGCCTTGCTGCTTGTGACTCTGCCCTTGGCAGCTGGGGTTGGGAGCCCCCGGCACAATTTATTGTGTCTTCCTTTGAAGCACTCTCAGCTACATATGAAGCATCCACACAAGAGGCCTGGCTGGAAACTGTGTGATGGCGCCCAGGGCAAAAATGTCCCCACCATAAGACAAAGTCCACTCTTGGGGGCTAGCGTCAAGCCCTACACCAACCAACCCCTGCACGACCCTGAGTCAATATTACTGCCTTTGTGAACGCTATTTGGCTTAGGAAAGAGTGAACGCCCAGAAGTGGAAGTGAGAAGAGAGGTGTGGGGGAAATAGCTGAATTCCTAGGACTGGAGTTCTAGTTTTTGCCGGGCTTTTTCTCATAACAACTCAAATCTCCTCAGTTTATAGCCTCGAAAAAGAAGGGAATCTTCCAGAGTCAAGTTACTTAGCGCGTGGTTTCCTCTCAGATCTGTCAGACTGTTCCCTGCTATAACTTAAAGCCTATCATAACGGAAGGACAAGGTGTACACATAGTCCATCCCCTGCCAACGTGCTCAACAGGTCCGATGTGTGCTGGATTGCCTCTCTGTTTCAAGGGCCTGTTCCTGGTCCATAGAATAAAGTTAAGGAGTGACAAAGTCCAGGAGTAGAAGGAACTAGGAGACCAGTGTTGCTCTGAAACTGTGTCTAACCCATTATCCTTATACAGATTTATACACTGCCCTCATATGGAATTACACATTTCCAAGTATGTAGCGCTTCCTCCTCGTGCCTTGTCCTGAGGATGTTAGCCCCATTCCTCTTCCACCTGCTCCCCACTGTATATCTGAAGACCTGGTTTTGATCATTAGACATCTTGATTTGTATCTGAGCATTTATGTTCCCTGACGTCTGTGTGTAATGCACTCAGCTGCATCCGGATGCATCCCATCTAACATGCGATCTCTAAGGCTCAGGTGACCTTTATTGTTATATAATGCTTGGTCCTCCAAAGAACCATGTCCCAATAGACTGGCCCAGTGGCAACGAAAACCAGATAAACCCAAGAAAAGCCACCCAATCTCTTTTAAAGACAATATTCACAGAGTACTTCCTATCCCTCGAATTTGTAGTTATTTAAAATTTGTTTATCCCCAGATGGCCTGCGTAGCAACAGCGTCCCCCTGACTCTAAGCAACAGCAGGATATGTGAGACTAGGCTCAATAATAGTCAAGTATTTATGGTGCTTGAGAAACCAGAAACCTTGAACCAGACCAACAGTTTGTTGCAATGAATATTTGCATGTAAATCTGTTTGAGGGAAAATATATATACTATGTGACACACTGCAGTTTCCAGTGGCGTTGTGACAAATGAGTAAGCGGTGGAAAGATGGAAGAGAGAGAGGAACTGAGAGGTCACTACGAAGTGGAGAGAGATGAAGATAGAGACACGACGACAGCGACAGGTGTGAGAGGCAGCTGTCGCTGAGTAGGGCAGACAGGGTGATGTGCAGCCTGGAGCTTGCACACACTCAGACCCCAAATACGCTGCCCAGCCGTACAGTCACCCTGGTTCTGAGCAATGACTGGGCATCTAAGATGAAAACTAGTTCACTTTCTGGATTGGACTTCCTCAAAGACCTCTATGATCCATGCTGCCCCTGGATCCATGCTGTGGTCCACTGCCCACCTAGTGTTGAAGCCCAAGGTTCATGTGGATGTCCCAGGTCCTACAGCAGCCTGGGGCCATGTTGAGGTCTCTGGAGCAAGTTACTACAAAGAGCCATGTAGATATCCATAGTCTGCTGCTGCCTGAAGTCATGTTGATGTCCCATGCTGCCACAAAGGCCAGGTTGATGTGGGTAGCCTGTGCAGCCACCTGAGGCCAGGTTGATGTCCATGTTCCATGCTGCCGGCAAGGGCCATGTCGGAGTCTGTGGTCCTCCTGCAGCCAGGGGCTTTGTGGATGTCTGTAGCCTATGTTGCCACCAAGGGCTATGATGGTGAGCATGGAACATCCTGTGGCAGAGGGTCATGTTGGTGTCCGTGGCAGGCTGTACTGCCATCAGAGACCATGCTGAAGTGTATGACACATGCTGATGCCAGAGATCATGTGGAAGTTCATGCTCTGTGCTCCTGCTGACTGTAAATGTCAAGCAAGCTACTTTTGCTATGGTATTGATGACCACAGACTCACAGCTGAGAAAGAGGGACATGGGAGGCTTATGTTGCAACCCCTATCTCCCCATACCCTCTCACTCCCCCCCCAAAAAGTAAGCCTAGACAGAAAGCCATTGAGAACTCTTAAAAATTGTGAAAAGTGCCCCTTTCTCCTCGACACCTCTGGCAGTCAGAAAACCTGGTCCCAGCGTTATGAGAGTGGAGAATGGACCCTGGCCCTCACCAGCTGCAGTACTCAGGAGAATGGGCCCGGCACCTTGCCCAGGCAGGACAGTAGAGCTGGCCCTGGTGGTTGGGACATGGGAGATCTAACCCTGCTACTCATCTGCCCTGAGGTGATGTGGGCTCGGGACTTATGCCTGTCCCCTCCCTTTGTAATCAGGAGGCCATCAGAGTGAGAGAACAGTCTCTGTCCCTTACCAGCTGCAGCACTCAAGAAAAGAAGCCCTGTACCTCACCTGGGCAACACAGTGGAGCTGGCACTGGTGGCAAAGGCACAGGTGAGCCAGCCCTGAGGGTGTGAGAGCAGGGAAAGCTGACCCAGACCCTCAAAGGCTGCAGCACTTGGGAGAGTGAGCCCTGGACCTTGACAGAGCAGTACAGTGGCACTGACTGGGTACTGCTGGCATGAGTGCAGGTGAGCTGGTCCTAAGGGCATGGGAACAGGAGAGTTAATCTTGCCCCCTGCTCACTGTGACATTGAGTGAGCTCTTTGGGGCAGTACTGGAGAACTTGCCCTGGTGGTGCAGATACAGGAGAGCTGCTGGTCAGACCAACTCAGCTACCACCCAGGCCCAGATCCAGGGATCCGAGTTGTCCCACCCCAAAATCTACCTCATCTATGAACAGTTGGAGCATGTGGCCTGTCCTGCTGATCCAAAGCTACAGGATCTCCACGACACAAAGCAACAACAGGCTAACCTGGAGGAGTCTCAGTGAGGGGTCAATATTGATAGTGTCACAGAAGCCAGAGGCCTCGAACCAGACCAATGGCTCATGGCAATGAACTTATGCAAGTAAAGATTTGTGCACAAAAGAGTATGCTGTGGCGCACACTGTAACACACTACAGCTTCCAGATGAGATGTTTTCTATGTTTTGTTTTGTCTTTTGTTTTTATTTTCTTTGGGGGGAGGTTGCAAGAACAGAGGCTGGATGCGAAGGGATGGGGAGATGAGTGGGACTGGGGTGCATGATGGGAAACTCACAAAGAACCAACACAAAGCTTTTTCACACTTGTGGTAAGGATGTTCTCCATGACAGATGGCTTCTGGTGGAGGGTCAGGTGAGGAAGGATGTAGCTTTCTTTAAGGGGCTGGCCACTGGGAGTTTGACCACACCCCAGTGGGTAAATGGTAACACAAATTGAACTTGGTTTTCCTCCTTCTCCTCCTCCTCTTCCTCTTCTTCCTCCTCCTCTTCTTTTGGGGGGGGGGGAGGGGGTTACTTAGGTGGGGGGAGACAAACTTGGGAGTATTTAGAAGGGAATGTGGCCGGGCAGTGGTGGCGCACGCCTTTAATCCCAGCACTTGGGAGGCAGAGGCAGGTGGATTTCTGAGTTTGAGGCCAGCCTGGTCTACAGAGTGGGTTCCAGGACAGTCAGGGCTACACAGAGAAACCCTGTCTTGAAAAACCAAAAAAAAAAAAAAAAAAAAGGGAATGTGATCAGTGTCCCCAAATAATTAATAAAATTATTATAAGAAAAAATAAAAATAAAATCTGTTCAGTGTGCCTTGGGATTGCCCTGTCAGCCAACACTTTCATCGTGCAGAGCCTGGAGAAGCCATGTGAGCTGTATTAACCTTGCAAAGTTCTCAGAAAAGATACGATCATTCCTGCTCTGTAAGTGAGTAAACTGTGCTAAGCCAGACGTACAAACTGCTAGGAGCTACATTGCTGTAAAAGATGATTCCAGACAGAATATTTGTTTCACTAATTAGTTTATTACTTTACATCCACTCGAGCTTCACCTCCCTCCTCTTCTCCCAGTCCCCCCCTCTCCCAGCCTCTTCACCCAACCCCCATCCTTCTCTCTTCAGAGACGGGAGGCCTCCATGGATGTCAGCCCACCTTGGCATATCCTGCGGTAGCAGGACGAGGTGCCTCTTCTTCTACTGAAGCTAGACAAGGCAGCCCACTTCACTGTGCATACCCTGGATTTTATGAAGGTAGTTATCCACATGCGGTGAGAAATAAAAGAGGAAAGATTAAGGGTGGGTAAAAGAGACAAACAGGCTAGGTGTGCACTGTGTATTTTCATGCAGTGGTGGCATTACACCATTTGTGGAAGCCCTATTGTGTGTTCTATGACATTATATTCATTCTTTCTACAGCCTTTCTTTTCCTCCAAGTACTAGGAAATATTGTTGTCATTGTGTCTGTGATGAAAAGATACTCAGGACATTCCTGCATAAAGATCCCCTATGACAAGTAGAAAACCCATGGACCATAGGCATGCTTTCTAAGATAATTTTTTTAATTATCATCACTTTTTTTTTGGTTTTTTGAGACAGGGTTTCTCTGTGTAGCCCTGGCTGTCCTGGAACTCACTCTGTAGACCAGGCTGGCCTCGAACTCAGAAATCCGCCTGCCTCTGCCTCCCAAGTGCTGGGACTAAAGGCGTGCGCCACCACTGCCTGGCTTATCATCACTTCTTAAGGACTCATTTTTAAGCAGCTCTTTGAATATTTTTATGTTATGGGCAATGTTAAATATTCTCATAATAGTATCTCTTAATTTTCTTCATAATGATCCTAAGAAACTATCTGCAAAAAGTATCTCCCCTAAAGAACTGATGGCACATGCATTTAATTCTAGCATTCGGGAGGCAGAGGCATGTAGATCTCTGTGAGTTTGAGGCCAGCCTGGTCTACAGAGTGAGTTCCTGGGCATCCCAGGACTACACATGGAAACCCTGTCAGAAAAAAAAAAAAAAGAAGAAGAAGAATGAAAAATTCACATGTAGAACAGAGATTCAGACATTTTAAAGTATACAGTTAATAATAATAATAATAATAATAATAATAATAAAATATCTTTCCAAACTGGGAATGGTTTTAACATCTGATATTACTTTCTGGTCCCTTTCTGAACTTCAACAAGAAGAGGAGACTATGAACACATTGATTAGGACCTGTGCTTACAGAAGGAATCAGAAGAAGTGACTGAGAGGACCAAAGCCTACATGTGGGCCTTAGTTGGTTCCTGTCCTTCCCACAAACACACAAAGTGGTATTGAAACTCAACCAGCCTGGTACAATAACCCTAAGGATGCAATAGTGGCGCATACCTTGGAAGAAACAAACAGCTCTCCGTTTGGATTTAATACCCTCTCAACAAGAAGGCAACCATGCCTAGTACTGGAAATCTAGCTAATTAGTCAGTAGAGTCATTGTATTAAAGAAGAATCCACAGCCACTGGTTTACTAAAGCAGCATAATCCCTCACAACAATCTATAAAAATCTGTCCTTATACCCATAATAAGTGTAGTCTTCACCCCATCAACGAAACTTCTTCTTGCAACAGACAGAGACCACTACAGAAAACCACAACCTATCAACATGTAGAGCTGTGAAACTCAGTCCTAGTGGATACATCTACAAAACACTCCACTTAAGGCTCGGGTAACATGGTGGAAGAGGGGGCAGAAAGACCATAAGAGCCACAGGATCAGGGAATCTGCTGTGAGACTGTGTCTTCTAGCAATATCGCAAGCTATGAAGTCTCACCAACATGACTTCCCAGATATGAGCTAATCAAGCATGATATCAATAAACATGTCAAACTAGGTGGAGAAAAACCCATGTGGCCTCAACCCTTCACAAAGAACTATGGGTAACTAAAGAAGACTGGAAATGGGAGAGGTGCAACCCCAGGGAAGGGTACAACCAATTGATTGTCTAGTGTCAAATGATCAGTCCTGAAAGCAGGCATGCAGGTAGCATTGCGTGGACAGGACAGGTTATACGTAGGAATATGTACATATATACATATATGCGTACCATAACAATTGGTGATGAAATAGGCTGTGAACTTCAGGGAGAGTGAGGAGAGGTGTACGGAAGTGTTTGGAGGGAGGAAAGGGAAGGAAGGGAAGTTGTAATTACATCATAATCTCATTGTTTTCTTTTAATTTTTAAAGCAGTATGTTGCAGCTCAGTATGTCGCTAAGGCCAGAAATTTTTATACCCGATACTGAGGCAGGAGGATTTGGAAATCAGACTAGCCTTAGACTGTATAGTGAGGTCTTCTTCTCTCAAAATAAGATAATAACACAAACAATAACCCTAAAAGACATTGATTATAGACTGGGCATTAGAGGATATCAATGAATAAAAATGGATTTTATTTCCCAGAGTGTAAAAATGTTTCTAGTAATACAAACGTCTTTGATTTTCAGTGGTTTTGGTTTCATCTGTCTGTGTGTGTTATCCATGTGTGTGTGTGTGTAGCCATAATCTGTGTTTATGGAATAAATGTGTAGGAATGAATGGAAGGAATGCCTGTGTGTGCACATGTCTATAGAGGCCTGTGGTTAATATTGCGAGTCTCCTAAGATTTCTCTCCCACCTTCTTCATTTAGGCAGGGTCTCTCAATGTAATCAAGAGTTAGCTGTTCTGGTTCATTTTTTGTCAACATGACACAAAATTAGAGCCGTTTAGGAAAAGGAACCTCAGTTGAGAAAATGCCCCAATCAAATTTCCTGTAGGCAAGTCTGTAAGGCGCATTTTCTTAATTAGTGGTTAATATGAGAAGGCACAGCCCACTGAGGTACCACTCCTAGTAGTCCTGAGTCATATGAGATAGCAGACTGAGTAAACCATGAGGAACAAGCCAGTAAGCGGCACTCCTCCGTGGCTTCTGCTTTAGTTCCTGCCCCGGCTTTTCTCAGTGATGAATTGTTATCTAGACATGTAAGATGACAGAAATCCTTTCCACCTCAAGTTGCCTTTGGTCACAGTGTTTTAACATAGCAATGGAAACCTAACTAAGACACTGTCTTGCTAGCCAATCATCTCTGAGAATCATCTGCCCCTGCCTCAGATAATAGAATCACAGATGGATCGCCATGCCCACCAGCATTTACAAGGATTCTGCTGGGGATTTTAACTCCAGGTCTCACAGTTGGATAGCAAGTGTTTTAACCTCTGACCCATCTCCCCATTTTCAAACGTATGGTTCTCTCTCTCTCTCTCTCTCTCTCTCTCTCTCTCTCTCTCTCTCTCTCTGTATATGTGTGCTTTCTATCTGTCCCCCACCTTTTCTGTCTCCCCATCTGTGCTTTTCTGACCTAATCCTGTGGCATCAGTGCTGCCCCCAATAAACCTGCATTTATACACGTTTTCACTCTGCTTGAATTGGCTTATATTTTGTGGGCAGAAATAACCTCTCAATGTTCAACCTGCAGGGACATCTCCTCAATGGAGGAAATAAAATATCTGCATTCCCCCTAGAAAGCTGGGAATGGATGCTGTGCCTGGCCTGATGACCTTTTGCCAACAATAGAGGAAGACCTCATCCAAACCCTCCAGAATGTTCCTTCCAGACTCTACCTCCCTAGACCTTTGTCTTTAGCTCTCAGTCAATAGAACCCATCATTAAGAAATGTGTACTTTATAGCTTGCTGACCTCCATGCTATCTCTGTCGGAGACCACACTAGATTCTAGCCCTTTTAGCTATAGAACCCACCCTCATGGTCACGAACCCTACCTTCATATATAAAGGAGTTTATATGTAGTCAACTTTAAGCTTTATTATGCACCTGAAAATGGAATGATTGTTGCCTAAAAATGTCCCCCAAAGTGTATAATATATAAACATTCTGGCAATAGACAGCCTGTCTTCAGACTCTGGAAGTTTGATCCAGCCTAAGTCAAACTGAACAGTTTTTATTCTCACCTCTTCACGAATCATTTTGCTGCCCATAGTACATCTGCAGAGACCCCTACAGAAGGGGATGGCAGAGGAAGCCAGAGCAGATGGTTTTGGATCCCACCAAGCTTCTGTGAAAGCATTATGCAGTTCATGTCTATGTTGCCATTCATCTGAGGACAGGATTCTGTAGCATTGATAGATGCAAAATCCAAGATTTAAAGAACCAAAGATGAATGTGTTCTCTTGAATTCTTCACCTGAAAGTAGAATCACAAATAAGAATATCCTTTTTAAATTTTCTAAATGTGTGCCAACCTCAGTCTTACACAATCTCCCAAGATTTCATCCGTAATGATACATTTCTTTCCAGAAACCCACTAACATTACAATAATTTGCTTATGAATTTGAAATTGCTCTGGGACAGTGGGAATGAGGATGAGAAGCAGGATGGGAGGAGAGGTAATCCTTTAACTGAACAAGGCCATACCCCTAATCAAGCTGCACTGGAAAGTGTCCAAGTGGGGAAGCTTCAGGTCACATGAAAAGTGGCCTTTCCACTAGAGGTGAGAAGGGTCTCCCTCCTTTTTCTTCTCTGCTAGGGAAGTGCATTCAGACAGATTCCCCAAGCCAGATGTAAAGGATCCTTGAACAAATCTTCAGTGAAATGATTAGTATTCTGGAAGCTTTGTAACTTAAAGCAATAATAATAACAATGTTGGGATTATGTTTTGGCTGAATCCATGCTCACTGTGTGGGCCTGGGCCAGTCAGGTGACCTACTTCTACCCTGGTAAGTCAAACCATCTGGAAAGCTGAATTGGCAGCAGGGGCTGTGCTGAAGAACACAAGGAACAGCCAAGCTGAACTTCCTATCTACTTCCTAAACAAATTGAGGTTGCATAGGGAGAAGAGGGTGGCGAGATGTTACGAGCATTCAAGAGCATCTCCAAGCAGAGAAAGATCAACCATGATCAGCCTGAGTGTCTGCAGCCGAGAGTGTGAACAGAACCCAAGGCACCACAGGGATTCAGAGCTCCTCTGTAAATGCAACTGGAGCACATTTGAGCTCCTTTAGACAGCTTAAGCCTCGACCTAAAGTCATCAAGTTGATGATTCTTGTGCATCAAGCTTGTTAAAATAGCTGCTCTTTGGTGACTCACTGTTCCCTCATTTATAAATCGCAAATTCCCTTTTCTGTGGTTATTTTGGCCTGTGCCTTCATTATTCCCTACCACCTAACATGTGGGATTTGTGTATTCTGCCCCTGTCCTCTAGCTTGTGAACCCCTTTATATCTAAAATTAGGTCTTACAGTATCTCAGTAGAAACTGTATCCTCAGAGTCAGAGACAATCCCAATGTGTTTTCTCTAAGCAAGAAAGCTGAGAAAATCCATGGTGAGCAAAGCAGGTTAGCTTAGTGAACAATTAGTTCAGGAAATCTTTAAACAAGCAGAGTACTGTAGTGATAATTTTGGTTTCTTTAAAAAGCACAGAAATCTTCTAAGAATATGTTTTCATTTTAATCCCAGGTGTGGGATATGGGCTGCATTAGATTGTCCATAGCAGCTGACTATGATTTGCCTAGTGCTCTAGCAGAGGCTTGGTTTTGCCAGCTACAGATAGTTTCTGTGATTGTATGATGTTTGGAATTCTGGGAACTTTTCAGAGAGAATATAAATGCTATGATCCTGAGCTGGGGGGTGGTTGGTTGTTTGGTTGGTTGGTGTTGGTCATTGGTCACTGGTCATTGTTGGTCACAGTTTGTTAACTAGTCATGCACAAGGAACAACAAGAAGAGATTAGATATCCTAAGAGCGAAGATTAAACTTTCCCCAAGGAACTTGACACCCTTAATCAGCAGGAAGTAGTCTAACAATATCATAGCCCCCTTTTCAACTCCTGACTTTATTCTGGATCTCTTTCCTTTCCTCTCTATCCTTTTTCTCTTTTATCTACTGTTAGGGGGTTAAAAGGGTGGAAGAGAAAGGGTAGAGAAGAGTAGCAAAAAGAACCCACAAGTTAACTAAGTCCAGTTACAGAGTGCATTCCCCAGGTGCTCTCACAGTAGCATGGTAAGGTTATAAGACACTCTTGACCTCTTAGCAGCAGATCTACAGAGGCTGAATCCCTCATACCTGCCTGGGTCTCTAGGGTGAAAGTGAACTTCTCCAGCTTTGTTCTTGTCTCCAAGCTCAGCAAGTCCCCATCCTCCTCCAGCAAAATCTTCATAATAAGAAACTTGACCTTATGGCTCCCTAATTCCTTCTCATTATATATAGGAACTCCAGCTTCCATGGACGCTTTTCATCTATCCAAGTGCACAGTTTTTGTCCTGCCTCATTAATTTTCTCATGCCAGCTATACAGTCTCTCTCTCTCTCTCTCTCTCTCTCTCTCTCTCTCTCTCTCTCTCTCTCTCTCTCATAACCTGAAGTACTGGTCTTTGTTCTTCCTTACCTGAAACATCTTTCTTGCTTTGCCAAGAACTGCTGACTCATGTAGCATGATGTCAACATCAGGTCGTTTTTAAGTTCTTCTCTATATGCATCTCCCCTTCACCCACAGGAGATCCTCCTGACAACCCTATGATTTTGTACTACATTATGTTTTGATTGCTTACATATTCTTCTTCCCTATTAAACAGGAAGGGCCTCAGTGACAGGAATATATCCATGCCTAGTTCAGGGCTGGATGTCTGTGTAGATCATCTATGGCTAATGAACATATTTAAATTTGACAGTTGACTTTCTCTGGTTTAGCGTGGTTTGTTTTTTTTTAATTTCCATCATCTTTATGGATCATTTTCACAAATCAAGTGAGTTCTAAAGCTAAGTCCAATTCGTCTTTCTGAGGTTCCATCCAGTCTGACATTCTGTAATTCTCTAATTTCCAAATAGAAAGTTAAGATTAAGAGTCTGGATTTCTTCAGCAAAAGGCTAAATTAAGCAAGTCCTTAAGATTGCCATGATGTGTTGTTTGAAAAAGCAAGATGGGGGAAGAAAGACAGGGGTGAGGCAGGACACAACAAAGCAGAGAAGACAGAAAACCCAGGAAACAGAAGTCCAAGGGAAATACAGACCTAAGGGGGAGTGTAGACTGACACCTTTCCAGTGTGCCCAAAGATGTTAGGGTCTCCTGGTGACTTCTGAAGATCCCCCAATGACTCTCATCAGGGAAGAAAACCTCTACCTAGGAGCTAATGTTCCATGCTTGTATCCCACCTACAGGCCAGGCTCTCCACTGAGAATTGGCTCGTTTGGTCTCTCTTGGAGCATGAGGTAATATTATTAGGATTTCATGAACCTTACAAGTATCTACAAGATTCTTCAGGGCTCCATTCTTCATGCCTGAGAGTATACATATTGCAACACGTTCTGAAAAGTTGGCCTTTGTTTCAAGATAAATAGCTGCTGAGCAGAGAAACACTTCTAAACATTAATTTTCTTTATGCTAAGAAGCAAAAACAATCTAGTAATAAATGGGTGAACTTTACTCTTCAAATGAAAAACACGAAATAAGGATTTGCTGTCCTCCAGGCTTGGAGCTAAGGCGTAGGAAGAATTAGCAAGAATAACAAAGTCTGCTACTCAGAGCTTGTCACAGTTAACAATAGCAATGTGTGGTCAGAAGAGCAGGAGCTAACACAAAAATGGCAGTAGGGATTTCAGGGGACAGGGGGACTTTGTCTTCCCAGACCTCCAAGTCCCTCTCATTCCCTGATGATTTCCTCCAGGTAGCCCCTGCCACCTCCTGCCACTTAAATTACTGAACCATCACCTTTCCGTGCTCTGTGAACATGGGCATTTTGGCTATGCAGCTCAGGCCTAAGTTTGCTCCTTAAACAATGAGTATAAGTGTAAGGGATCGTGTATTCTTTTAACCAGCCATACATCAGCCCCAGCACCTAACCTGCCTGGGACAAAAAAGGTTCTTGGGAAATGTTTGCTGAAAAAAGCCAGGCTGCATGGTCTTCATTGAAAATCTGCTTTCTTCTCTTTACTTCCAAGATAAGAAGGAAACCCAACATTCCAGTGGGGGAGGGGGTCTTCAAAATGCCTGTACAACTGTAATTTTCCATTTGACTGTGAAAAAGAATAAACTCCCATGACAAGTAAGAAATGGAGTGGACCTGCTCACATGGCAGCTTGGCAAACCCCACTGGTGGTGATGGAACAATTCACAAAATACCCATCTTACTTGGCCACCAGGTGGAGAGATTATGTCACCTTAGTCACTTGATCATAGTATCAGCCTGGCTTGAGCCAGTTCTGACTCATTGGCCTTCTCTAAAGATCGGATCACTTACAGCCCACCAGCTTGCTCTGTTTTCAGAGACCCTTTGCCCACTTACGCCTTAACCTACACCAAATGCTCTAGATGCATCATCCACAAGCCATCCTTGGCTCTGATGCACAAAAGACCTCCCTAATGTTAGACGAGTTAAACTTTAGCTTTAGAACATTTCTACCCTAGGTCTTCTATAACAAAGTACCACAAATTGGATGTCTTAAACTGGAGAAATATGTCGTCTCACAGTACCAGAGGGTAGGATCCACAATAAATATGGGGGCAAGATTGACTTCTTCTGAAGTTGTGAGCTGGGTTCTGGTCCAGAACTTTCTTATTGGTAACCTACCATCTCTCTATTCAAATTTCCACTTTTTATAAAGACACCAGTCAGGGTAGATTAGAGCCAAGCTAATGATCACTTCATCTTGATTACCTCTGTAAGGCCATCACATGCAAATAGAGTCCTCTTCTGAAGTACCTAAAGGTAAAACCCCAACATACTGGGGGTAAAAGGGACAAGCTTCAAGCAGTAACAGTCCTTTCATATAGCAATTAGAAACGCTCTTAGTGAGAGTAGGGTAGACTCCATAAGGATCATTGTAAAATAAATTACCATAATGCTAATTTAAAAATCAACCTATAAACAAATTGGCTCATTGTAGAAACAATCAACTTCTTTAGATTCAACTCTTTAGTTCAAAAAGAGAAAGAGTAAATAAAAGACCTCATTCCTACGTACATAATTACGTACTTGCCAAAGGCCTGACCCCCACCTGCGCACATCACTAAGATGGCTCCACGGGTGCTTCTCTCTTGTCCCTGCCTTACCATCTCTCTAGGCTTGTGAGCTTAATATCAGCCAAAGGGCTTGGTGATTACTACACACACCCAAGCATAGAGGAGTGCTTTCCTAACTGGGGTCAGTCAATGAGACTTGAGTTAGATTCTGCAGCACATAAAATCAAAAAGAAAGACTGCATGCTCCAAGAACTCACATAAGAAAATGTCAGCAAAGGGCAAGCTGGGGAGGTGAGCCAAGTTTACCAGTCAGAGAGGGGTCAGCAAAGGGTAGGAATAGAATTAGTCTAAGGGCAGCCGTGTTCGTGGTTTTAAGAGGGACTCCTGCAGCAGCAGCTGACAGTGAGAAGCCAGCTCCCTCATCAGCTCAGTGGGTTCAATCCAAACTCAGTCGCTGTGGATCCATCCAAGGGAACGGAGACATTGGGAAGTCATCAGTTGACTCCACGTGTAGTGATTTCTTCATTTACTTTCTTGCTGGCGTGAAACTTCCTCCTAGTAAAAGGACTGGGTGGGGGAGAGCTAGTACTACAGTGGAAGTGGAGTTCTCTCTTGAGGTCTCAGTAATTTAAAAAAAAAAAAATCTAACGATGGACTCAAACAGAAGTTCAAAAACAAATGTATCAGAGTCTGAAGAGAGGTAGGCGAGATGTAAATCTCAACAACTGAGAGTTGGGGAAGAAAGGGCGAGGGGAACACCGTGCGATTTAAGCCGGCAGAGAAGTTAGTCTTGTGGCCAACGAGCAGCCACACGTCGGGGAGGGAAATTTTAGAAGAGGAGGAAGGAAGCTCACCTGGGGAAGCCCAAAGTGGAAAAGAGAGCGTGCTTTAAAGAGTCCGAATGTGGACTGGAGAGGACTCCTGATTAAGAGGATTTCTTGCTCTTTCAAAGGGCCTGGGTTTGGTTCCCAGCACCCATAGGAACGTTCATGACCCTCAGTAATGCCAGTCCTGGAGGAACTGGTGCCCTCTTCTGGCCTCTGTGGGTGGTGCATATACATACTGCATAGCCATACCGGCAGGCAAAACACTCATACACATAAAATAAAACTAAGTACACCTCTTTTCAAAATAAAATGAAGAGATATGAGGAAAGGAGGGCTATGCTTTTCTGAATAATTCACAAAAGGAGATAGACTTATAAAACTACATACATAGCTATGGCCTGGTAGGCTACTGCCCTCGGGAGTGGAGATTTGGGAGATGGAACAGTACAATACCTCATTAAAGGGTTAATTATTGCACCTATCTCTTTATCGTGGCTTAAGATAAGCCTGTCCTCCTAAGGGTGGTCCCCTGGCCAAGTGAATGATCCAGCTAGACTCTTAGTCAGGCCTTCACTCAGGCCAGAGTCTATTCCTGGCCAGGAGTTTTTTTCCCACTCTAACACCAGTGAAATTTGCTAATAAGGAAGCACAGTTTAAGAAAATACATGATGGGAGCTGGAGAGATGGCTCAGGAGCACTGATTGCTCTTCTAAAAAGTCCTGAGTTCGATACCCAGCAATCATCTGGTGACTCACAACCATCTGTAAAAGGATCCAATGACTTCTTCTGCTGTGTCTGAAGACAGTGACAGTGTACTTACATACATAAAATAAATTAATTAATCTTTAAAAAAAAAAAAAAAAAGAAGTACCTGTAAAATGATAACTGATTTTTTAAAAGAAAAGAAAGCACAGGGCTATCAGGCTGGGATCTGCCATTCACTTGTCTGTTGGATGTGTCTGATGGACTTGAGGACCATAATGGCTGACCAGTATAAAGTATACACTGTACACAGTTTGGACGCCTTTGGGTGTATTCTCTTGGGGAAGTACTACAGAGATGGTCACTTCTCAGAGAAAACTGAAGTATACCGAAGAAAATGAAACTAGACAAGCAAAAAGCAAAAAGAGCAGATTATTTCTTTTAAAGTAACTAACGACAAAGAGAGAGAACAATGTTTTTAATGTGTTACCATTGGGTTACATTCAGTTACCTTTGCGGGTAACACATTGGAAAGGACCTTAACATCAACTGAAGCTGGCAGGATTGGAAAGTTTGGCTCTTAGCCCCAAAATCCTGATTTCTTGAAAGGTCAAAGTTTGATTTCATCTTGTTGTCAAAGAGCTTCAGCAGGAGTGACTCCATTTCAATTCCCAGTTTGTACAGGAGCTTAGTCCAAAGCAGTGGCCTTTTGTGATTTTTGTTTAACAAATACATAATGAGAGGCAGGAGAAGACACTAACTGATTGACAACACTTCTCCTATAAGCCATTCTTTGATATTCAAAGTGGAATCTGTTCTATTATGGTTTTATTTTGTTGACCATTGGTTGGTTCCATTTTTTTTGAGACAGCATTTGCTGGGCTGCAGTTGCTGGTATGCACCACCGTGCTTGGTTTTAGGTGGTGTTGGGGCTCAAACCCACTGTTTCATGCACGTTAGGCAAGCAGTCACCAACTGAGTGTCATCCATCCCCAGTTCCCACAAGGTGTTTTTCAAGGGATCAGAACAAGCGTATCGTAATCAAGCTGCCTTCCTTTAACAAAAAGACTGCTTCCTAATTGAAATAAATCCTAAAATGAGCTGTAAAGTGTTCACAACATTGTAAAGTTCCAGGTGTTAAGAATATGACAGGTGCTAATTTATTTTTCTTGATTTATTTTTAAATTCAGGATGAGAGAGGCACAAAGGAAAACAAGTGTGGCCCTAAGTGCAGAGTGTTCTTGTAGACGGGTCATAAGAAGTACACTTTGAAATTTCAAAGCCTCCTTCCAGAAATTCAAAGTGTTCTCTTTATGTTAAACCAATAATCATGAATACACATCTAATTTTAAAAAGAGATTTGGGGCATCTAAGAGAGATGGTAAAACTTCGCACTGCTGGATAAATGTAGAGATACCTTCAACAGTGAAAATTCGCTTTGACAAGACAAGGCTTTCCAGAAATTTTCATTTAAAAAGCTGTCAGGGCTTTCAAAAATTTGCATTTCTATTTTGAGACCGGGAAAGATGTTTTTATCAAAGCTTTCAAGTACTTCAAGGCAGGTTCAAGTTCAGGTGACGAATCAGTTGGAGGATCAGGAAGATTTGGTCCTATCTGTACAAGTGTTTCACACCTACCTTAGAAAATCATCAGAAAGGCAACGTTGAAATCTTCTATGAGTTCTGTGGTGTCACAGAACTGGCCTCAAAAGACATCGGTTTGGCTCGCACTGTACATGTGTTTATAGCATCAGGCTCTACGGAAAACCTGTACTGTTTAGTGAGGTGAGGTCTAGAGGGCCTCTGTCATCCTGAGCCCAGCTCCATCACTGAATAGAAACAGGCCTGTGAGGAAGCCTTCATCCCATGTTCAGAGGACCCAAGACTCTTACCTCACTGAGATGCTCATGCTTAGTTGTGATGTATGTTTCGTGATTCAGGAAAAGGAATTGACCTAAATCCCTATCTCATGTGGTTGAGTGTCAGTGTCCGATGTCTCTGGAATAAACAGCCGTTATGGTGAACACACACACACAGACACACGAAATGAAAACTCTACCTTTCCTTGCTCAAGTCAAGGCCAGATCATCCCACTATTTCCTCTTTATTGCCCACGTCTAAGAGAAACCAGTTAGCTAAACAGAGCCAGTAGGGCAAGAACATTTTAAAGTCTACACTCCATGGAAACCCTTCACCTCCTGCTACTGACATCCTGGAGAGAAAACAGTGTCCTTGCCTTGGGAGGAAAGGAACTGAACCCCAGATGCTCGGGAGCACAAGCTGATATTCCATACCCCAGTTGTGTGTGAATGGCTCCCTATTTCATCATTTGCTATTGACACCAGTAGGTATTCATTTCATTGTGAAGTCACCAGAATTGTCTTTTCAAGAAGAGAAGAAGATGTGATCAATAGGGAGAGAGGTGTCCCACTCAAAAATGCCCTCACTTCTCCAGCCTGTGACCTTAAAGGCTGTCAGGGATTTCATCAAAAGGTTTGCCAGGATAAGCCCCAGGTTGACGTACTGATTTCAGAGGGGTTTTGGTTTTTAACTCATCATCCTCTGGTCTGAGGACAGTGGAATTGAGAGTTTGCCCATGGATAGGAGTTTATTCTGCAGATATCTTTTCAAGCCACAAACATTGCACGGGCTTCAGAAGGCTGACTCTAACTCCATATCTGGCAACTTTCGGGGAGTTTTAAGCCCCGTAGTTCTTTCTGTACATCTAGTATCAGGTCAATGGGGGGAAATGTAATAAACAATCAGTGTAAGCCATATCAATGTCATAAGAAATATTCTAGTTTGCACGTGAAATGCCCCACCTTGCAGGCCAATGTGTTGGAGAATACGTGGTCCCTATCTGGTAGCACTATTATGTGGGACCATAGTACCTTTGAGAGATGGATCCTAGCTGGATCAGGAGGGTTTGCTAGGCTCAGCCCACCTTCCCACCTTCTTCACTTCTTGATCCATAGAGAATCCAAGCAGCCTCATGCTTCTGCCAACCCAACGTATACAACTGCTGTCACCATGCCTCCCCAGCCATGACAAAACTGTATCCTAATACCATGGGCCAAAACAAATCCTCCCTCTCTTAAGGTGCTTCTTAGGTATTCAGTCGAGGCAGGAAGAAAATTAACGAATACAAAGAGTGACGTTTGTGCCTTCCCACCACATTAACTGTTTACTGAACAATGATAAATGTTCAAGCGCTTTGGATCTCACCAGCTTGACGTTGTCAAGTATTATCAAGTATTATCAATTTCCCTTGACACTGTTGACGACTGGCAAACAGATTATCCTATTCCATTCTAATCTTCATGATTTAAGTATCATCACACAAGGATATAAAAGTTACAGAATGGCTAAGAGGATTAAATGGGCTACAAAGTTAAAGGGGCCTACTGAACGCAGGGATAGAAGATGAAACAGGTGCTGAGAGAATCATTACAGGTAGGTACAGTACATACATGTCAAACCCAATCAAGGAACTTTCAAAGCACGGAGTTGGTTCAAGTTGCAATGGCTTCAACTAAAGGAAGTTCCTTATGAGGGAGCCAAGTCAGGCTGGGAGACCTTGGTCAGCTGAAGACTTAGGGGCTGAGCTGGGAACTTATCACCTATCTATCCTAAGAACCATAAGCCTGATAAAGGGGTACAGTCTGATAAAGAAAAGGGGCAGTAAGTGCCACTGCAGTCCAGTGCCAGCTGGGCCATCTTTTATAAAAATGACCCAAGTTGCTGGGGTTGCATTGTTTAAAGAGTGGGGTCAGTTGGGGATAAGCCATGCACTGGGCTGCCATGCAGTGTGGAGTAACCTGTAGCAGGGCATGGTATGCCCTTCACAAACTATTCAGCTGTCCATCAGAAGGAGGTACCTGTGATCTTCTCTTTTTATAAAAAGCTAATTAAGTCACTCTGCAAGTAGTCTCATTGGGGGATGATGAAATGCTATAAGAATTAAGTGGGGGGGAAAAATACATGCAAAATATCCTAAATAGAACCTAATACATGAGACTCTGTGGCACTGGCTAGCACTATGGGTGGGTTTTTTTGTTTGGTTGGGTTTTTTTTTGGGTTTTTTGTTTGTTTGTTTTTGTTTTGTTTTTTGGTTTTTAGAGACAGGGTTTCTCTGTGTAGCCCTGGCTGTCTTGGAACTCACTCTGTAGACCAGGCTGGCCTCAAACTCAGAAATCCGTCCACCTCTTGCCTCCCAAGTGCTGGGATTAAAGGTGTGTGCCACCACTGCCCAGCTTCCTTTTTTTTTTTTTTTTGCTATGGATGTTAAGAGAGAATCTTACACAATAGGTGAATTAGGGGGCAGAGCAAGCCCTGCATGAGTAAAGCCCTGAGTGAATGAGTACTGTTGACATTAGTTAGCATGTCAAGGACCAAGATGCCTCCGAGTCATGGAGACATGGCAAACACATTCCCCTGGGGTGAGTCCAGAGACATGGCAAAGCCTTTCTTGGGGACCTCATTCAAGTGTTAAAACAGTGTGTGCAGAATATGCCCATGATTGCCTTCTCCAGCCCTGATGTTTATAGCCTGAAGACTGTTCCCCTCCAGAGACTGCTCCTAACAGATTAGACAAATCTGACTTCTAGATCCAGTAATCTACCATAAGCCTTGCTTCCTTGTCTGTATGTAATAACCCTGCCTCCTCGTCCAGCTAAGTCTGTTCAACTCTATAAACAAGTACATTGAGCTTCTGAGGTGTGGTGGCTTCACCATCTGAGAGATCTGGACTACCCAAATCCTGCTTTCTGTCTATGACTCAGTCTGTGTCTTTTCTTTTTGCATTTTGCATTTTCTTTTACTGTTGTGTCAATGTTATCTATGGTATCTTCTGCTCCTGAGATTCTCTCTTCTATCTCTTGTATTCTGTTGGTGATGCTTACATCAATAACTCCTGATCTCTTTCCTAGGTTTTCTAACTCCAGGGTTGTCTCCCTTTGTGATTTCTTCATTGTTTCTATTTCTATTTTTAGCTCCTGGGTAGTTTTGTGCATTTCCTTTGTCTGTTCGATTGTGTTTTCTTAAAATTCCCCCTGTTGGATTGTGTTTTCTTGTAATTTGCCTGTTTGATTGTGTTTTCCTGTAATTCTTTAATGGATTTTTGTGTTTCCTCTTTAAAGGCTTCTCGTTGTTTATCCCTGTTCTCTTGCATTTCTTTAAGGGTGTTATTCATTTCTTTCTTCATGTCTTCTATCATCATCATGAGAAATGATTTTAAATCTGAGTCTTGCTTTTCTGGTGTGTTGGGGAATCCAGGGCTTGCTGTGGTGGGAGAGCTGGGTTCTGATGGTGCCAAGTACCCTTGGTTTCTGTTCCTTAGGTTCTTACCCTTGCCTTTTGCCATCTTGTTAACTCTGATGTTAGCTGATCTTACTCTGTCTGGTTGTGGCTTGCCCCTCCTGCAGGCCTCTGTGTCAATACTCCTTGAAGACCAGCTCTCTCTGAGAGGTGTTTGGGTTTGGAGAGCTGTGGCACAGGGTCAGCTCTGGGGTGCAGACAGAAATCAGAAGGATCTTGTCCCCAGCTGTCCCT
>CM052703.1:117097554-117176802 GCA_028551405.1 Uromys caudimaculatus | reverse complement strand
AACAATATAAAGTATCTTGGTGTAACTCTAACCAACCAAGTGAAAGATCTGTATGACAAAAACTTCAAGTCTCTGAAGAAAGAAATCGAAGAAGACCTCAGAAGGTGGAAAGATGGATTGGCAGGATTAACATAGTAAAAATGGCCATCTTGCTGAAAGCAATCTACAGATTCAATACAATCCCCATCAAAATTCCAACTCAATTCTTCATAGACTTAGAAAGAGCAATTCTCAAATTCATTTGGAATAACCAAAAACCCAGGATAGCAAAAACTATTCTCAACAATAAAAGAACTTCTGGGGGAATCCGCATTCCTGACCTCAAGCTGTACTACAGAGCAGTAGTGATAAAAACTGCATGGTATTGGTACAGCGACAGGCAGGTAGATCAATGGAATAGAATTGACCCAGAAATGAACCTACACACTTACGGTCACTTGATCTTTGACAAAGGAGCTAAAACCATCCAGTGGAAAAAAGACAGCATTTTCAAAAATGATGCTGGCTCAACTGGCGGTCTACATGCAGAATAATGCAAATTGATCCATTCCTATCTCCCTGTGCAAAACTCAAGTCCAAGTGGATCAAGGACCTCCACATAAAACCAGATACACTGAGTCTAATAGAAGAGAAAGTGGGGAAAACTCTCGAACACATGGGTACAGGGGGAAAGTTCCGGAACAGAACACTAATGGCTTATGCTCTAAGATCAAGAATTGACAAATGGGACCTCATGAAATTGCAAAGCTTCTGTAAGGCAAAGGACACTGTCAATAGGACAGAACGGTAAACAACAGATTGGGAAAAGATCTTTACCAATCCTACATCTGATAAAGCTAATATCCAATATATACAAAGAACTCAAGAAGTTAGACTCCAGAAAACCAAATAACCCTATCAAAAAAATGGGGAACAGAGCTAAACAGAGAATTCTCAACTGAGGAAATTTGTAGGGCTGAGAAGCACCTAAAGAAATGTTCAACATCCTTAGTCATCAGGGAAATGCAAATCAAAACAAGTCTGAGATTCCTCCTCACACCAGTCAGAATGGCTAAGATCAAAAACTCAGGTGACAGCAGATGCTGGCGAGGATGTGGAGAAAGAGGAACACTCCTCCATTGTTGGTGGGATTGCAAGCTGGTACAACCACTCTGGAAATCAGTTTGGCAGATCCTCAGAAAATTGGACATAGTACTACCTGAGGACTCAGCTATACCACTCCTGGGCATATACCCAGAAGATGCTCCAACATGTAATAAAGACACATGCTCCACTATGTTCATAGCAGCCATATTTATAATAGCCAGACTCTGGAAACAACCCAGATGTCTCTCAAAAGAGGAATGAATACAGAAAATGTGGTACATTTACACACTGGAATACTACTCAGCTATTAAAAGCAATAACTTCTTGAAATTCGCAGGCAAATGTATGGAACTTGAAAATATCATCCTGAGCGAGGTAACTCAGTCACAAAAGAACAAACACGGTATGTACTCACTGATAAGCCGGTATTTGCTCAGAAGTTCGGAACACCCATGATTCAATTCACAGCAACTGTTGGACTGAGCGTGGGGTCCCAGATGGAGGAGTTGGAGAAGGGACTGAAGGAGCTGAGGGGGTTTGCAGCCCCATGGGGAGGGAGCAACAGTGTCAACTCGTCAGGCCCCTGGTGCTCCCAGAGACTGAACCACCAACCAAAGAATGCATAGAAGGGACCCATGGTGCTGGCCACATATGTGGCAGAGGTGGACCTTGTTGGCCATCAGTGGGAGGAGAGGCCCTTTGGTCTGAGAGTGTTAGATGCCCCAGTATAGGGGAATGCCAGGGACGGAAGACGGGAGTGGGTGGGTGGGTAGGGGAATACCATCATAGAGGCAGGGGGAGGTGGGATGGGATAGGGGGTTTCCAAAGGGGAGACCTGGAAAGGGAAAAACATTTGAAATGTAAGTAAAGTATAAAAATAAAATAAAAAGAGGTATTCTATCTCTAGGCTTTTTGTTTGTTATTGTCCTTAACTCGAAAATATTTTCATGGAGTTAAAACATCTTGTTTCCTGATCTGTAACTCATGCTCCAACATGTTATCGCGTGACTTTACACACCATCCATACTACTGTAATGGGCAACGAGGTAGTGTCCAACTTATGTTGTCATGTGTACTGCTGTGAACATTCCATGGGCCTCCTGGCGCACACATGCAAAAAATTTTACGTTTCTCTGTTATTATTACAAATTGGCCTCCTTTTTCATTTCTCATAAGGCATTACCTTGTGTAGTCAAAGCCTATTTATAGTATCCGTGTATTTTAATACTCTTAACTTCTTTTTCTTATGTTCTAATATTCCAACCGGGATCTCGTTCTTCTCTTTTCTTCTATGCTGGAGTCCCCTGGAGTGACCCTGCTACTCCACTCCCTGGCCCTAAGATTCTACTTTGCGTTTTCTGCCGCAGACATTTCACATCTGCTGGAACACCACATAGGGGACGGTGCAATGCAGCGCCTTATCTATACGGTCCTTTACTTACTACAGTGCAGTACTGGAGAGCCATCCACATTACTGTATGTAAGTAGCTATCCCCTCTTACAGTGAGAAGTACTCTGTTTTACTGTTTTATTGTATTTTCCTGTTCACTAAATGATGTTTTATAAGTACTGGCTATTACAATAAAATATCTACTGTAATATGTAAGTATAATTCTTTTCACAAATGCATGTTTTCTTGTGTGTATGTGTATGTGTGTGTATGTGTATGTGTGTATGTATGTGTGTGTATGTGTATGTGTGTATGTATGTGTTGTGTGTATGCATGTGCACATGTGTGTACACAGGTGTGCTTTCCAGCATGGTATATGTATAGGCCAGAGGTTGATGCTGGTTGTCTTTCTCCATTGACGGGATTTCTCACTGGCTCTGAAGACCACTGTTTAAAACACAGATGTCTGTTCACCAAGTCCCTGGGATGCTCCTGTCTCTGTCCCTCAACCCAAGTCCTGCACCGGGCTTACAGATAGATGCCTGCTGCTACCCGTAGCTCTTGTGTGGGTGCTGAGGACCCTAGCCTCACACGTGGCAGCAAGCATTTTCACATCTGAGATATTTCCTCGGGCCATGGTTTCATTTCTGTTAGATGAATTTCTCCAGATCGTATGTCCCATTTTTACATTTCTGTGTGTATAAAATGTATACAAAATGTATGAGGGTCCTAATTACTACACACCTGTCTCTGTCATGCTGCATCAGGCTTGGTACCCAAGCCATTCTAATGACTATGCGATGGTGTTGGGGGTGATTTCTTTCTGCTCAACTTTGCATATCTCTTTGATGACATGTACATCCAAAGCGTTAGTCCATTCTGCAGTCTGGCCGTTTGGCTCATTGAGTAGCATTCTTTGTATATTCCCAGACACAAGGGCTTTATTAGGCATTGGTCCTACATAGATTCCTCTCCCAGTCTAGCGCTTACTCTTCATTTTCTTGACAGTTTCCGATTTAGAATAAATCTTCTAACTTCAATGAACTGTAAATTGGGTATTTTTTTCTTTTATTTTGTTTCTTATGTTTAAATCTGAACATTGGGCAGGAGAGATGGCTCAGCAGTTAAGAGCACTGACTGCTCTTCCAGATGACCTGGGTTCAACTCCGAGCACCCAGGTGGCAGCTCACGACTGTCTGTAAAGATCTGACACCTTTGAACAGACATACATGCAGGCAAAACACCAATGCACAGTAAATAAAAATAAATAAAATTCAAAAATAAAACTGAGCATTATTACTATTAGACAATGATGATGGTGATGATGGTGATAACGATGGTGAGGATGATGGTGATAACAATGGTGATGGTGATGATGGTGGTACTAGTGATGACGATAGGCATAATTCCGTCATCTTGCAGCCTGGCATGTCTTCCATCATTATCTCTGCATCTATTTCTTATCCTTCCTCCTTTTCTTCCACATTGGCTGTGTTGTATCCACTTCCAACTTGTTAATTTTACCTCTTGGTTTAGCTCTGTTCCTTGCTGCAGGCTTCACGGCCCCTCCTCTTTAACTCTCTGCTGATGGTCTTCATGGGCTGCATCACCTGCTGTGCCACCGCCTGACAGCAGGAACACTCTTCTAAGAAACCCTTTGCGCTGCTGCTCTCACCTTTAGTTTTGACGAAGATGCCGAGCGATATCTTACTACTTTGGCTTAGGTGATTTTGAATATCCTTTCTAAAGTTTGCACTCTTCCCGAGAGTCCAGCCACACATATTTTAGACTGGCTGGGATTGTCCTATGCATCTTTAGCTCCCTGTCCGTTGGCGTGGAGTGGCATCCTTACTCCATGTGCTGTTCATTTTGAAGTTTCCTAGGGCCATACACTCTGTTATCTAATTTTCTATTAATCCTATCCAGAAAATAACTTTTTAAGTTTCATGTCTCTTTTGGTTTTTTTTTTTTTGGTTTTTCGAGACAGGGTTTCTCTGTGTAGCCCTGGCTGTCCTGGAACTCACTCTGTAGACCAGGCTGGCCTCAAACTCAGAAATCCGCCTGCCTCTGCCTCCCGAGTGCTGGGATTAAAGTGGTGTACCACCACTGCCCGGCTTCATGTCTCTTTTTAAACCTCCCATTCCCTTGGCATGTTTATGTTTTCTGCCACCTGCTTGAATATGTGGAGTATATTCTTATACAGTAAACTCACAACTGTCTTAACGTCTTGTTTGCTGCAGTCACGTGCTCTTCTATCTACACAGTCAATGATGCTTACGTTGGTTATGGTCCATACGCTCCTGATTTTACACGTCTACACGTCTGGTGATTTTTTGATTGGATGCTAGTTAGCAAAACAATTTAATGCTGGGTGTCAATTATATCTTTCTTTAAACACTATGTGGTTTTATTCTGACTCACAGGTTAGTGGAATCGGATCCTTTTAGGCTTTGTTAGAGAGGTTCGGAGTACCCTTTGGACCAGCATCCTGCGCGAAGCTCAGCAACCTGGGAGGGTGGGATCACAAGAGTCTGGAGACGGCAGCTCCGCTCAGAAAGTCTCTTGAGGGGCTGACACCTATTCTGCCAGTTCTTCCATGAGATGGCAAGTTTTTATTACCTGGGAGACCTCCCCTCTGCATCCCAATAGTCTCCATGCGGCATTCATCCCCTCTCCATTCTCCCACAGCCAGCAATTGCAGCCACCCCTGCATCATCTGGAAAACCACACCCATTCCTTTCTGTAGCCTAGGTGTTACACGGGCTTCCGGATCTCAGAAGGTTTAGAGAGTCGCTCTTCTCTGCTCCCCGGGGGGGGGGGCATGCAATAGGTTTGCGTACATTTCCTTCTGCCAATCACCCTATTGCCAGTTTATCTCAACAGACCTTTGGCAGTAACGCTTTTACTCTTTGTTACAGAACCAAATGAGTCCAGTTCTTGAGCCCTAGGAAATAAGTCACTGACTATTCCAGTTGGGTGCATTTGTAAGTGTACACAGATCCTTTATCGCCGGACTGACTCTGAAGCACCAGCTCCCAAATAATGGCACAGAGACCCTTTATTAATTATGAAAGCTTTAGACTTTAGCTTGAGCTTGTTCCCAACTGGCTCTTAAATTAACCAGTTTATTCTAATCTACATTCTGCCACGACTCATTGCCTCTCCTCAGTTTTGTACATCCGACTTCCTCTGAATCTGCCTGGCAAATCTCCCGCACCAGATTCTTTCCCAGAGTCCCTGTCTCTGCCCAGAAGTCTCACCAATCCTCTCCAGCTCTGCTATAGGCCATTTGGCTCTTTATTAAACCAATCAGAAGGTGATGGAGAAGAATAGGGTGCCGGCGCTGAGCAATTAGAATGACAATATCAGAGTCCAGCCTGTACTCTAATCTCAGCATCGGAGCAATGGAAAGACAATCTATACAACGCGCACAGTGATGTCATCCTAGCAACCCTTTGCTAGGCAGAGCTCCCAGGGCCTCCTGGTGACGATCCAGAACTCTTACATGACTTAGCATTACTATTGCTGTCACTCTGCCCCGTGTGTTCTGCCCTTTCGGTTCCCTCAAGTCTATCTCCGTCTCCTCAACTCTCTCTCTCTCACTAGCCTTAGTCTGAGTCCTTCCTCCCAGAGCTGTAGCCTAGCATTTCCCATTTGGTGTGAGGCAACTCATACGGGGTCTGTTTGGTTTGTGAACCTGGCAAGCAGATTGCTGCTCTTGCCTGCTTGGTGCTCAGCCTCTAGAAGTTGATGTTTTATAGATTGGAGATGTAGCTCAGTTGGTAGAGTCCTTAGCTCGAAAACCCTTAGATCAAACCCTGAGTTTGATTCCCAGCAGTGCATAAACCAAGAGTGTTCTTGTTTGCCTGTAATCCTAGCACTTGGACGTTAGGATGATCAGGAGTTCGAGGCCATCTCATGCTGCATAGCAAGTGCAGACCACCCAGGGCTACGAGAAACCCTGTCAGCTTTTGCTTTGTGTATTTCATCCAATTTCTTACTTAAGGCAAAGTTTAAGAATGGGACTGGAGAGATGGCTCAGCAGTTACAAGTACCAGTTGCTCTTCTAGAGGATATGGGTTTGGTTCCCAGAACCCACACGATGGCTCTCAACCATCTGTAACTCCAGTTCCAGGACATCCAACACCTCCTCGGGTTTCCATAGGCACTGTTATACTTACACGCAGGCGCAACATCCATACATACAGTTTTTTATTTTGTTTTTTAAAAGTATAAGAAGCCAGTCTCTATCCCTCAACTCTGACCAAAACTGGAAGCAGACTACTTTTAAGTTTTAAATGTCAACCTTTTCTCTTTTTTTCTGAAATGTCTGGCTCATTTAGGGATCTTCCCGTTCTTCAGTTTCAGACTGGGCCTTTCTACTTTGAAATTTAGCATTTGTAATCTGAACACTGCAGCATCTGAGGTCTTTAGGGGTCTTGGGTTTCCCTGCCGGCTGGCTTCCACTCAAGGTATCTTGTTATTTTGTTTTGTGGTTTTATTTTTTAATGAGCTGCTTATTTTCGTCTAGAACTTGAGTTGAGAATGAGGATCCGTCTTCCAGCTGGAACCAGCTTTTAGTCTTGGCAGGCACCTGTGGAAATCACCATTCCCTTAAAGCTAAGTTCTCAAATTGAGTTTTATCGACTTCCGGGATGGCAGGTTTGAGGACAGCAGACACACCCAAAGGTTTAGTTTGTCAAAAATCTCTCATCCTATAGTCTCACCTCCTCAGTTCAATTCCAAGTTGTATTTTAGCTGTCCTCTGAAGGTGAGAACGTGGGATTTTTTTTTTCTATTTCAACATTCAAACAATGCAGCTTTTAGAATCCCAGCTGCCCTATGTCTCCTATCCAAATCTCTTCCTTGCGTAGTTACCAGGCATTAAATCTGAGACCAGGCCATGATCTTAGCAAATAACCTGAGTCAAGAGCCAGATGATGAAGCAAGTTGTGGCCCAGGCCACAAGAGGTCTCAGGCAGGAGGATCACAAGTTCCAGACCAGCCTGGGCTATAATATGACAAAGTCTTGCTTCCTAGTTAGCTTCCTGACCAACTTGGGGGAGGAAGGGGCTTGTCCTACACTTCTGAGTCATCTTCCGTGATTGAGAGAAACCAAAGCAAGAACCCAAGACAGGAATCTAGAACAAACTAAAGCAGAGACCATGCAGAGACACTGCACACTGGCTTGTTCCCGAAGCTTCCTTAGCTTGCCTTAAGTGCTCAGGTCCTACCTACCTGAGACTGGCCCCTCTCACAGTGGTCTGATCCCTCCCTACAGCAATGAGAAATGAAGAAAATGCCCCATGGGCATGCCCACAGGCCAATCTGATTAAGGCTGCTTCTCAAGTGAATTCCCCCCTTCCAGGTGACTCCAGTTGTCTTGAGGTAACAAAACTAAGCCACACACAGCCTTGAAAGGAAAGAAAAAGCCAGCTATTATTTCTGACTACCTCTCATCTGCCTTCACACCTTTTAATATCTTATGTGTGTGTTTAGAAGTTTTTAAACAGACGCAGCTTGCTATTTCAGAAAGCCTAGACTCAGAGTTCATTCAAAGAGCAGAAAGCAGATCCCAGCACGTTAATTCTAATTGCCGGGTGCCAAGGAAAGACATCTTAATAAAGTTTCACCTCAACACCCCAATCCTTTGTATCTCAGGTCACTGGTCTCCCTGATGTGACCTGAAAGCAAAGAGAAAAATCTGTTCACCTGGCTTGTTTTCATTCTAGAATCTAGCTTTATTTATTCATTAGCATGTTTTAATGGAAGATTCCAACTTGGCATACACATTGGTTCACGGATTCATCTGGTAACTTTTTGTGGCACAGCACTGTGTTAGTGACTCTCCGAGTTCACAATCTTTACCCTCAGCAAGACCCTTCCCTGTTCTCTTCCTGTGGGTTTTTCTCTCTGCATAGGTGAACTTTGCAATGATGTGGTCTTAAGTTTACATGTGGTCCTGGGATTTAAGCTGAGAAGTCACAAGAGAGTACGGCTGAGTCTGACAAGAGTTAATGTTGGACTTGATCAGAAAGGAACTATAATTCTGGTTTCACCATAATTCCTTAATGAGTGGCAGTTTTGTATAATCCCCATAGAGAAAAGTTAGCAGCCCCGAGTCCTGCTTTTGCGATTGTTCTCAGGTAGCACAGACGGGGGGTAAGAGGGGGGAGTCCTTTCATCACCAGTCTCATCTCCAAAACTGAAATGTGGTTTCTGATAACAGGGTACATTCCAATCCCCGTTCACTGGAGCTTCACCAGTGACCCCTGCCAGGGCACCATGCAAGTCAGCAGGCTAGAAAATGGTTCCTATGCCACCTGCCCCTTTCCTTCTGTGTGGAACCCCTACTGGCTTCCCAAGAATGGTGGCATGGTGAGGAAGAAGGCAAGGAGGAGAAGCAAGTTTCTATCCACCTGGCCTCTCAACTGACGGCCTCGAGTTCTGAGATTGGGAGATAACTTCTAGCCAATGTTTTCTCGGATCCGACAGAAGTGGGATCTAATGAGTTGCCTCGGGGCTCTCTCGTGTGATCGTGGAATAGCTTACTGGATGACCTCTTGCTCCTTCTATAGCTTTGAAGACCCTGACACTCCTAATCTCATGGCTTCTAGCAGTATACCCTCAGAATGATCCCCTTTTAACAAGTTCTCGTTATCACAAACAGCACCTCTCTAGTTCAGAAAATCTCTTTGCCCTGACAGATTCTAGAAGCACACCCCCCTTGTCACCACCTACCACCCACACTAGCTAGCCCTCCTTTACTCAAAGGCTTAGACTACAAGAAGATTGATGGCAACATATCAAGTTTTCTACCTGGCTTTTTGTGACATAAGGCCTTTGTTATATACGAAGTTCACAGCTGTACTGGCTAGTTTTGTGTGTCAACTTGACACAAGCCTGAAGCTATCACAGAGAAAGGAGCTTCAGTTGAGAAAATGCCTCCATGAGATCCAGGTGTAAGGCATTTTCTCAATTAGTGATCAGGGGGGGAGGGCCCCTTGTGAGTGGTACCATCCCTGGGCTGGTAGTCTTGGGTTCTATAAGAAAGCAGGCTGAACAAGCCAGGGGAAGCAAGCCAGTAAGCAGCATTCCTCCATGGCCTCTGCATCAGCTCCTGTTCCTTGACCTGCTTGAGTTCCAGTCCTGACTTCCTTTCATGATGAACAGCAGCATGGAAGTGTAAGCTCAATAAACCCTTTCCTCCCCAACTTGCATCTTGGTCATAATGTTTGTGCAGGAATAGAAACCCTGACTAAGACAACAGCCAAGCTCCTTTCAAAAGGTTCTAAAAAGAAAAACAGTCAATTAAAAATAGACAATCTGATATTACCTCTTGAAAGAGAGAAATGGCTGATATAGTAAAATGCTTAATTTCATCAACTATCAGAGAAATGTTTCACGGGGTCTATGTGCCCCACTGGACCCCTTTAATATGCTTCATTACTATGTATTAAAGAGGCTCCTTTGAGATCTCCTTCCTGATTCATTGGTATACATGACTGAGTAAGAGGTTCCAGAGTCATCTAACCAGCTGCAGTAAAATGGCCCACCTCGGACCTGTTCCAGCCAGCCTGTGTACTGCATGGCACCTAGTGGCTGAATGCCTTAGCGAAACAAGAGGAGTCCCCTTTAGAAATTATGTTAGAAAAGGCCATGACATTAGGCAACAGGCAGTCTGCAGAGGTATGCCTGATCCATAGGCTGGTACACAGATCCATAAAAGGAAACACACGTTTTCAACACAGTAGTCTCACAAATTCCCCAAAGGAGCCTCCTTGCCAGGGCTCCTGCCCTCATCCAGCCCTGCCCACAGTCTGACTTGCTAAGATTCTTTCCCTTCACAACCTCTTTCCTTCCCCCTTGTTACAGATGGCCGACTTATAGTCAGCCATGACCTGACTGTCAGGCAAACCTGCCCTCTGGACTGCATTGCTCCTGGAAAAGCATTCCACTGGCCTCTCTTGGAGGCCAGGTCCAGGGCTTCCAAGGATCTAATTGCCTCCTCCATACTGGGGGGGTGGGGTGGGGGGGAGTTGTTCTACGGACTTCCAGGGTGACCAAAGACATGGCAAGCGCATCCCTATACCTCCAGGCCCAGGTATGGACATCAGCCTTAGAGAAGGGCTTCACATGGACCAGCAACTCCTCTCCATGTCATCATGTTTTAAAGCACAAGGTGTTCTCAAAACCCAGAGTACTGATGGCTAGCCTTGCATATCCCTGACCATAAAAGAGTGCCACGCACTTGCCACAAGGTGCATTTTCTCTTAGACTCAGCTTGATCATTTATAAAGTACAGGTGTGCTGGGGTAACCAGATCTTAGGTTAATTCTGTCAAAATGAGGACACAGGACTTGATATCCCTGCTGCTTCCTGAGCTCAGGTTCATCGTTCCACTCCCAATGTTTCCTTTGATTCGTTCTCTTAGTTAGGGTTTTACTGCTGTGAACAGACACCATGACCAATGCAACTCTTATAAGGACAACATTTAATTGGGGCTGGCTTACAGGTTCAGAGGTTCAATCGATCCAGTATCATCAAGGTGGGAGCTTGGCAGCATCCAGGTAGGCATGGTGCATGAAAAGCCGAGTTCTACATCTTCATCTGAAGGCTGCTAGTAGAAGACTGACTTCAAGGCAGCTAGGGTGAGAGTCTTAAGCCCATGCCCACAGTGATACACCTACTCCAAAAAGGCCACACCCACTCCAACAGAGCCACACCTTCTAATACTGCCACTCCCTGGGCCAAGCATATACAAACCATCACATTCATTGTCTTTGGCGGGTCCATGAGACACAGTCCACACTGGCAAGAAATTGAAAGGATGAGTGAACGCTTGGGGTCACTGCTATGAGTTCTCCATCCTGCTTCAGTATCTTTCTGGAATCAGAAGATCTGAGTTAGGATGCCATCTGTCTCCCTCCATGGGGAATGTTGTAGCTGGAAACTCAGGAAGCTTCCTTCAACTCTTCCAGTTGTCTCTACTCCTTGAATCTGTGAGTAGTGACAACCGAGCAGAGGAAAAAGATGTCTTCCCTGGCTATGCTCATGGGAGGCCTCTTCCCTTTTCTAGACATTTCCAGTTGGGCTTTAATTGAGATTTTTAAAGTTAATGCACAAGCAAGCTGATGTTTTTCCTATCACCCAAAGTATGAGAAACGGTGAACATGAATTAATGAGCGATAAATATTGCTGCTTTTCCTAAAATGGACAGAGTTTACAGCTGGAAAGGGGCATGAGGGTGGGAACCTGGAAGTGAAGCTCTTTCGTGTCCTGGAACAGGCTTGGCCTCCCTTGCAGCCACAGTCTCCTCTCCTAACCCCGGAAAGTTTTCAGGGCACACACTTGCAAACATGTTTTTGTTTTGTTTTGTTTTGTCGTTGTTGTTGTTGTTGTTTGTTTTGTTTTTTTCCTAAAGCAAACATTTTTTTTTTTAAAAAAAGCCTGGGTTTATTCAAGCATTGTAGTCATAAGACTTAAGTCACTCCTGTGCCTGGTGACTCAAGAGTCCCCCTAGAGGTTGAGGTAACATCTACCAGTTAATTTACCCCAAATCATAAGACATTTAGCTTCTGAGGAGACACCCTCCCCCAACCCCAGTCACAAACATTTTCTTTACAAACTAACAACAGGCATTATGGGAATAGAGCGATCGCGGCAGCCTCGAAGTTCCTCAGGGTCACCAACATCACATCCCTGAGAAGGGCCATTCCCTAAAGGGAGGGAATCACACCGCCTCCTGGGAGCAAGCTAAGTGCCCCATGGGAGCCACCTTCTCCACTGTGAAGATTTTCTATGTCCCTCTGTCCCAATTCTAGCCTCTCCTGGCAGAAACACTGAAAGAAACTTGGGTCAATAAAACATTTCCATTAGGACCTCAATCATATCTTATATTGAAATTGGTAAAGCCAACAGTGTTTTGTTTTTGTTTTTACTAAATTACAGATTAAAAAGAGAGTCGCACAAACCAAGAGGAAATTCAGTAAACTGAACACCAGTTAGGGATTTCTTCCAATACATAAAAAGATAACTCAGTGAGAAAACTCATAGCTGGTGCTTTTTTGTTCCACATGAAGTAAAATAGATTGGTCTCCTTTAAAAAATATATAGATTCTATCCCTCACCCTTCAGTGCCGCCTAATGAGGAATCCATCCAAACACTACTTTGACACTGGGCAGCTGCCCTAAAGTGGCCACAGTGATCATTCCCCAAGCCCCATTCCATTTGAGGACCATAGCTCCCAGTAAACAAGAACTGGGGAATATAGTTGGACAGAGACTGGGGCACAGGCACCGAGTCTCTAGCTGTAAAATTCCATTGGGAAGAAAAAAAAAACACGCACAAACTCTGGTTGCAGCTGGCGGTGGGGACTGGAGTTTGCAAACCACCTAGTCAGACCAACAGAAATGCAGGTTTAAGGAACATCCCAAAGCCATATTTAATATCCACCACAAGCTGGGAAGTCAGTCACGGCTACCTGATCTAAGCTAACTCCACCCATAGAAACAACCACCTATGCACTTTGACAAATGCTAAGCTTAAGCACTTTTCTTGGCCCAGGGGCTAAAAGAAGGCAGATGGTCAGGTAGGCAGACAGACAGACAGATACACACAGTTGTGTAAACAGAGTCATCTGCACAAGTTCTGAGAGTTCAGTACACGGGAGTTTAGCATCATCTGAGCTTGCTTTGGGAGTTGTTCATGCCCTCATTCCTTGAAGCACTACATATCCCTGACTTTAAGTGAATTGACAGTCTCCAAATACACAGTGACATGATTATAAAGTCAAAGAATCAAACTTAGAAGTTTTCATACTACAAATGTTTGAACCCCTTTCAGAATGTGTATGTTGGACTCCAGATTCTCAATAGCATAGGGCAGAAGGCGGGACCTTAGAGAGGGAACCCGTGAGGAGGATGCCCTCATCAAAGGGATCATAGGGTAACCCTATCAAAGCAGCCATGAAAGAGACAATCTCACTCTCTCCCACGAATACAGGAAGAAACCAGGGAGCTGGACACCAGGTCTGCTGGCCCCTTGACCTTGTTTTTTCCAGCCTCCAGCATTAAAAAAAAAAAAAAAAAAATCTGTTGTTTAAACAACTTTTATTCTTCTGACAGCAGAATAAAACAAACTGGTTGCAAAAGGGGGGGTGGCCTGTAGAAGCATATCTAAAAATGCAAACCTGGCTTTAGGGTGCGGTGACAGAGATGGGAAGGTTTTGAGGTGTTTGCAAGATGGACAGAGTATTGCCATGAAGGGGCTGGCTGAAGGGGATTCTGGGGAGGACTCAGTGTTAGGTGAGGAGAGCTGTGGAGAAGGCTTTGATCCCCCTTGAAAATAGGCCCATCCTCCTGTACAGTGTGCTGGTTGAATGGGTGCCAAAGCCCCTTCTGCGGATCTCTCTCAGGAGGAAATGAGCAAAACCCTGTTGAACAAAGGATAAGGAGCTGCCATTATGACGTCAGTGTGACATCATGGCGCAGACCTGAGAAGTGACTCTTGCATTCTTAGCATCCTGTGGAAGGAAGGACTTGAATGCCAATGAGTTGGTTGTTTACCGGAAGACATTTTCAGAGTGTTGAAGGGCAGTGTGGTTCTCCCTGACTGACTGCAGATGCAAGAAGAGGGAGAAATAAATTGAAGAGGGAATGGCTGCCCAAGAAGAAACCAGAACATAGGGATTTAGGTGCTCCAGCCACCACCCAGACCCAGATCCAGGGCTCTGAGTTGGCCCACACCAACATCTACCTCATCTATGGACTACTGGAGCACGTGAAGGGGCCAGTCCTGCAGATCCAAAGCTGCAGGATCTCCAGGTGTGTCCAATGTGGGCAACAACAACAGGATGTCCGAGAGGAGCTCTGGTGAAGACCCAGTATTGATGGTGTAGCAGAAGCCAGAGGCCTTGAGCCAGACTTGTTGCGATGAACATTTGCCAAGTAAAGCTGTCGGGCTGTGTGAGACCATGTGACACACTGCAACTTCCACAGTAAGATTTTTTTATATCTTTTTTTTCTTCTTTTTTGTTGCTTTTATTTTTTTGTTTGTTCTATTTTCTTTTGGAAGGAGGTTGCAAGAGCGGAAGGCAGATATGGAGGGACAGGGAGATAAGTGCATTTACAAAATTTACAAAGAATCAATTAAAAATTAAAAGAAGAAAAAGGACTTGGGTGCTCTGAGCCTATCCCCATCACAAGAAGGGAAAAGGGGAAGAGCTGTTTGGAAGATATCAAAGACTTCACTTGTTTAAAAAAAAAAAAAAGACTTCATTTGTTTACTCCTATGCTGATTTTCAGAGCTGAGAACAGGCCTTATCTAGTACCCACACAGCCACTGGGGTGAGGATGGGGTGGGCGATTTCAGAGCCAGTTGCTTCAAGATTTACTCTTCACTGACCAGCCAGTGGCAACTGTTAGGTAATATCTTTTGCAACCATGAAAGGTTCCGCTCCTGAGCTACATGGAGCGGGAGGGAGGGAAGGGGAGAGCCTCAGCAGAACGGAAGGTACTTACTCAAGCTGGAACCGAAATCCTTGATGCTCTGGCCTGGCTTACACGGCAAGATGCTCCAGAGGCTTTTTCCCACACCTTTAAAGACTTTAAAGTGCATCCTGCAGACTTCTGGCAGACCCGAGGGGACCAGCTATGGAAGTATCAATGGGAAGTGTGCTAGACACTGAGCACAGTATGGTAGGCCAGAGAACAGAGGGGGTCTCTGAGAGAAGACGAGTGCTACTCTGAGCTCTGGCATTGCTTCACCCCAGACTTTGCACAATGCTGGCAGTTAACAGAGGCAGTCTCTGGGCTCCAAATGGTGATGCACCTCTACTGCTCAAATGGCAACTGCAAACACCCACACCTCCAACAGCACTTGAGGCGAAGACCAACCTGTGTCTGGGCTTTCTGTAGTCGCTGCTCCCTTACCTCCAGCTTTATGCTGTTTGAATAATCTTAGATTTGAAACACGCTAGAAGGTCTTGACTGGTCTCAACTGTTCTTGCAAAACAGTGAACTACCATTCCAAAAACGAAAATTCTTTTTAAAGCTATTGCCATTTTGATTGGATGGTGTCAAGCACGCTGGCTTGCTTGAGTCAGCCACTTCATGGCTTGCTGTCCTGTTCTACATGATGCAGAAGCCCTTCCTTTGTGGCTTTCCATGAACAGCGCTTTCAGCTGGGCCCAGAACCTCACCACACTGAGGCTCTGAGGAGAGGGAGGGAGAAGGGAAAGAAAAGTGGCACATATTTCCTGCCCAGGCCCACCTCCATCCTAGTACCTGTGCCCCTAGCCCTCATGTGAGCCCGGCTTCCCTAATCATCACCTCTGTGGCTCAGCTGTCCCAAACCTCCCTTATGTGCTACCGCCAGCACAGGACCTCTCAGCACACAGTAGGTCGATCTCTGGAGAATGCTCCCAGGACCCAATGGCCATCTCTGTTCAAGCCCCTCGCTTTCTCTTCCTCCCTTCCGCAGTGCATCTCAATCATCTTCCTTTTCCCTCTCTGGACAAAAGCCAAAGGCTCCCTCAGCTTAGGACAATAGTTTGCACGGACTCTAAAACTGTTAACCTAGATGGGCGGTGGTGGCGCACACCTTTAACCCCAGTGCTTGGGAGGCAGAGGCAGGTGGATCACTGAGTTTGAAACCAGCCTGGTCTACAGGGAGAGTTCAAAGACAGTCAGGGCTACACAGAGAAACCCTGCCTCAAAGGAAAAAAGAAAGTGTTCACGAACCTGAGACACCTACTCAAGCAGGGACCTAGCTCCAAATAGGTGTCAAACAAACCTTTGAAAGGTAAGCTCTTACTCTTCCCAATCTCCCCCTCTGGATGAAATAGACCTCCCTCTCCCCCATGCCATCCTTAAAGAGGAACACCCTCTTACCTGAAGGCCATATGAGAACTGGACCATCTCTCTGCTGTTTCCTTCAGTCCTTCGAGATGAACGTGTAACTGAAAACATGTCTGTTGGGATGTGACAGCTATGGTCCAGTGTCTTCACCAATTGGCTGATTCTCTCCAAATTTTCTCACAGTCGCCAAGACAATATTGCACAGAGGACTCAGTTCTAACACTCTAGACACTGACTGAGGGTATACAGTATCAGCAACAGGCTTATTGGGAGTCTTCAGATGCAGGTCTCTGGTCAAACAATGGCAGGACACACTTTTAATCCCAGCACTCAGGAGGCAGGAAGAGAGACATGGAGATCTGTGTGAGGCCAGCCTGGTCTACATACCAAGTTCCAGACCAACCAAGGCTACATAGTGAGACCCTGTCTAAAAAAAAAAAAAAAAAAAAAAAATCAAAACACCAAATGCAACGTAGAGTGAATGATTGGTTGATTGATTAATTGCTGCTCTACTGTCCAGCTTGTGGGTCAGTCAGGGAGAGGCCTTCTCAGAGGAAAGCTGCTCCTTGATTCAGGCCATTGTTTTAACACTTGCACCACAGCTTATGTGACGCTTCTCTGGGGCTGTTGAGAACTTGCTTACTCTGGATACTGATCCCACACCGTCCTTCCTGGCAGGGGGCTCACCAGGTTGTCCTGCCCTAGGGCACCTCCCTAGAGTGTTCTTCAACTCATGGAATATTTCTTGAGGCTCCACTGGTTGAAAACTCGTATTTCTGAGCAACCAGATCGATGCACACATGCCTCTCTCATGCCTTCAACTCACGGAGGCTTGGGTGAAGATTTTCACTGTGACCTTCCCCAGCAAGAGTCTCCAAATGGATGGTTTCCACTAGCACAATCATGTCAGCTACTCTGCACTGAAATCATCTCTGGATGTTCAGCTTTGCAAAAGCCTGGGATTGTGTCATCACTTTTGAAGGCAGCCTGGCTATGTCCCAACCTCAGAATTGTCTTCTTTGCCTTGGGCTGCAAGTCACAGCTCCTAGGTCTTTCCTTCTCAGCTTAACCTTCAGTCACCACCTCTCCCAAACAGACATGTTCCATCACGCTATACAGAGACAACCAAATACACTGCCCACACAACACACAAAAAAAGAATTGCTTAGCTCTTTCTCACTAGGGAACTTGGAGCTTTGTGTACCTGGGCTCCACAAAAAGTGCAGCAGGTTCATGACATGTGCTCCCCACAGCAGTTTGGTGTGTTTACCTGGGACGGTAGATAGAACCATCTTCCTTTCACAAGCATGGACACCAATGCCCACATTATCTTCAGAAAGCCTTTTTTAAAAAGTCACTTTGCTGGGCAGTGGTAGTGGCACACACCTTTAACCCCAGCACTTGAGAGGCAGAGGGAGGTGGATCTCTGTGAGCTCGAGGCCAGCCTGGTCTACAGAGCAAGTTCCAGGACAGCCAAGCCTACACAGAGAGACCCTGACAAAATAATAAAAAAATAAAAAGAATAAAATAAACAAATAAATAAGTCACTTTCCACCAAGAACCTCCTCTGTCACCCCAATTTGGTTGTTCAACACTCTGCCTCCTGTCAGCTCATCAGAGTTCTCCAGGACTTCAGTCAGAACCCTCCACCCTACTGTCCCGTTCATTGTAATTTTTAACACACATTTTGCGTGTCTCCTCTACAAGGATCACCGCTTTCGTTCATGCAAGCACCACCTCTGCTCCGGCACCAGTCCCAGCCAAGGAAGGATGTTGCATTGAATCAATGTGGCCTCTTGACTCCTAACCCTGTAGCCTCTTCCATTCTAATAACCATACTTAGAAAACAAGTTTCTCCCAGTGTTCCTGGTGCATAATCCAGACATGGAATTCCACCAATACCTTCATTTTTATAAGACTTTAGAGGCGGCAATAGATGTGCTTGTGCCTCTAAAGACTGTTTCAGATAAACGGGCAAGGTCTATTGAAATTATGGCAATGTCAAGTAACATTTGTGAGGCACTGAGGTTTTCTGAGCCACACAAGCAACAGGGATCTGAAAGTAGGAGTGCTCCCTTCCCCTTGCCCTCACCTCACTATTACGGCCAGGACCTGAGCCTACACCTTTGCAGAACTGGATTGCCTCTGTATGGGGAGAAAAAGAGGACCACCTGAAGGGACTCTAACTGGGGTCTATGTGGAATGACTGTGACAAACTTATGAATCCAGAGCTTAAAGGTAGTCCTCATGGCTGAAGCTTTTCTCATACCTGCCTGGTCCCAGATGGGCCGCTTCCTTGGGCTGAAGGGCTTCATTTGTGGCCCACACTGGCTCTTTCAAGCTTCTCTCAGATTGTCTCCTCACATCCCTTTTCCTTGGGACCCTTTGGAATACTCTGTATAGTTCTAAAGACTGTGGTAAGTAGGCCTCCGAAAGCCCAAGAGGCCTAGTGTTTGTAGTAGCAGCCCTCAGGCCTGGTCAACATGCTCCTTCCTAGAGTTCCCTAGGGCCTTGCTTGGTCTACCTTCTTCCTTCTTCCTTCTTCCTTCTTCCTTCTTCTTCTTCTTCTTCTTCTTCTTCTTCTTCTTCTTCTTCTTCTTCTTCTTCTTCTTCTTCTTCTTCTTCTTCTTCTTTTTCTTCTTTTTCTTCTTCTTCTTCTTCTTTTCTTCTTCTTCTTCTTCTTCTTCTTCTTCTTCTTCTTCTTCTTCTCCTCCTCCTCCTCCTCCTCCTCCTCCTCCTCCTCCTCCTCCTCCTCCTCCTTCTTCTTCTTCTTCTTCTTCTTTTTGACTTTCATCTTTTATAGATATGCAGTCTTGCAATTCTTTTTGTTTCTCTAAGAAACAAAACTATGCCAGGAAACAAACAAATAAAAACACAAACCCTTCTGCCCCTCATGCCCTGGAACATATCTATAGAGATGGATGTGCCCCACTAGGACCTATTTCTTCCTTTACCATTTTCTCTCCTCATTCTCCTGCTAGCCTTCATTTCACACACTTCCAATTCCTGTTTTGTTCTGTTTTGTTTTTCCCCAGAGCTTAACTCTTTCCTCTCTACCACACCACCGAAGAGCTTGGCCCAGTGCCTCTCCTCTACCCCTCTGTCCACTTCATTTTAGCTCTCCCTGGCCTGGACCCTCCCTCTAACCTGAATCCTGCAGACAGAGAAAAATGGTGCCACCAGGCTCTAAACATCCTCAGGCCTCTATGGGGCCTGCTTCTAACTATCAGATGCTCTTCTCACTGCACCAGATCTACAAGGGTTTGCCAGAGCCACCAATGGCCTTCTTGTCCTCAGTTGCATAAAGAGAGCCCCTGCTTCTTCCTCTCCCTGTATCTCACAGTCAGAGTGAAGGAGGTGTGTTTTTCACAACATCATCTCCCAAGGCAAATCAAGGTGGAACAAAAGAAAGGTAGCCTTCCTCTTGGTAGTGACACTGAGTCCCTGGTGTCCCTGCTGCCTTCCTGGCTTTCCTACACTTCCCCTGAGATTTGCTCCTCCTTTCCCAATCCCCAAAGCATCTGTTTTCCCCCTCTGTGTGACCTGATTAGCTCAAGTGGTTCCCCAATTCCAGTATTCGAGCTGGGTGGCTCCTGTGAGCTCTATCCCTAAATAGCAAAGGAGTAGAAAGCACTTTAACATAACCAAAGCTCAGGATTGTGCCTTACAGGCTAGTCTTCCCCGTGTTCCCCAATTTTTTGCTTTCCTGTAAATAGATCCCCAACTCCACGGTCTGTCACTCATCCTTCCTGGGGCTCTTCCGTTTTATACTTCCCCAGGCAGCTCCCCTATCCTATGGGCCACATCAGCAACCTTCACTTACTTCTGCCTTCTTACAGCCATAATGCCCTCTCTTTAACAAGGAAATCGAAATGTGATCCACACAGTCTCCTGTGCTTAAAACCCTTCAACAGCACCACATCCCAAATCTTCTATGATAAAAATGAAAATAAATTCATTCTGGAAGTTTCCACGGCACCCCTAACTTCTTCTCTGGGCCCAAAACTGGCACCATTATCATGCACATTCAGTCCAGCCTGGTTGTGCTCCAGCCAAATGCCCCCTTACCTCGTCTGACCATCACAAAGAGATCTCTCCAAGGATAAAGAGTCCATCTCTGTTTCCATGACTCTTTTTGTATTCCCAGCACCTAGATAAGGCCAAACACATAGGTGTTCAATTGTGAATGAATGAATCAATGAATCAATGAATGAATGAATGAATATGCCCTGTCAGGAGTATCAAAAGTGATCAGGACAAGCATTGGAACAAAGATAGCCCTTGATAGTCTCTAGTCCCAGGCACTAGACATCTGGACTTTGCTAAAGACATAACGAGAGAGAGGATACCCAATTTTCCCAATAGCAATGGAAATTCAGAAGAGAGCTGGGTAACTGGGCGGGGGGGGCATATTTCTCAGCAATAAACATTCAAGGGAAAGTCATGGTAAATGATGAGTGCAGTGTCTGAGACATCAACATTGCCTTCTCTCTGCCAAGGCCCCAGGACTAACAGTGGAGGAACAGATGCCTGTATAGCCTGGACCTGGGAGTTGCTTTGGGGCACCTAGAGCCTGAGGTCAAGAGCTGCCCAGGCAGGTGGGCCAAGTGCAATCACAGAAAGTCTTTTGGTCTGCAGCTTTCCTCAGATGGCTCTGCCAATGTATTGAGCTTTCTTCTCGAGTGAGAGAATCCAGTGAAATTGTGAAGCCATCACAGAGAGGTCATAAAGTTTGGGTTAGAAAAAAACTAATGGCTATGAACTTTTGAAGGGTTATAGGGCACTAAAAGCTTGAGCCCATTAGGAAGATGACACCTGGATCCTATCCTGGGGGGTCTATGGTCTATGACACCAACCCCTGAGAATGTTAAAGGTGGAACATTCTGATGGCAGTTGAAAGTAACAGTTAACACTAAGGCCCAGAACAGGACAAGATGCACGGCAGAGAAGAAGCTAACAAGCACCTTACAGAGTACTTGCAGAGATGTAAATGTCCCAACAGGGCCCACAGCCAGGAAAGACATACAAGGCTGGAGACAAAGTTTGCTGAGGGGGAAAGGGGCCTAGCCTTCTCCTGCCTATGAGGAGAAGGAAGAAAAGGACACAAGAGTATCAAAGGGCTGAGGACCCAAAGGGACCAAAAGGCCAGAATGCAAACAATGACTAGTCACCCTGTGACTGTGACTCTGCTGGGGACCAAGCCCAGAGTGGAGCATCTCCGCCTCTTTCCCCAGCTGAGCCAACAAGTTCTTTCAGAGTTGGCCTCTGTCTCAAGACATGAGTCTTGCTGTTCTTTGGGAATCAGGACAACATCCAGTCCAGATGCACCCCCTCTTATAGGTACAAATTCAAGTACTAACAGCGCCATTCTTTCATTCATTCAACAAATACTTGTTGAGCACGTATTATGGGCTGTAAGAAATATAGCAGGCAAAATGAGTAGTAGTTCTTGCCTGATGGAGACTTAATGGTAACAATACTGGATTGATATTTGAGACACAGAAGAGGATTCTAGGTAGAAGGAGGCTCATTAGCCATGCCTAAGGGCAGACGGACATGGCATATTCAAAATGTCAACAGCAGGGCAAGGTATACACAGGCACGAGCCAAATCACTCATGGTCCTGGAGGTCTTATCAAATGTTACGTTTGGAGCTCATACTTGATTTTTCCTAACTCATTGCTGAAGGCAAAGCCATAAGTAATCAATGGCCAGGCTGTGGCTGAGGCCAAATATAGAAGCTTTGAGCATAGTCCATAATCTATCTTAGGACAGTGAGCATATGTCAATACTGAGCCTCGAAGGAGTCCAGAGTCATGCACTAGACTCCATCACTTAATAAGGAAATCTGTGCTCTTGACTTCAGCATCAGTTATAGAGAAGGAAACACTGGGTATCCCAAGCATGGAACCCTACAAAGGTTAAATTGCGTCCGGCCAGTGACAGACAAACCTCAGCTCAGATTGTGTGTGCATGCATCCAGAGGTGTGCAACACTCTACCGATACAAATGGGTTCAGTGGGGGTGAATTGTTATCCCATTTACAATTGAAGAACAAAGACTTCAAGAGGACAGGTATAGGACTGTCCAAAAGTCACCAAAGGAGAATGAAATAGAATGAGGGCTGGGACTGTCCTTGGTGTCAACTCCTGCTTCTCTCTAAATAAGATGGACCCAACAGTGTTTGCACCAGCACTCATTAGGCAGGTGAAATAAATAGTAATGAGTTTTACTCACATGTGTCCAAAACGTATTCCTGACTGACCTTGAGGATTCCACCCAGAGTCTGCAACTAAGTGCATTAAATACTAGATGTACCACTGAGCTCCAACCTTTGAAGTGAGTTGCTTAGAGCAAAGAGTGTCTCCAAGTCATAAAAAGATAAGGCAAGCCTGACGAGAAGAGAGAGAGAGAGAGAGAGAGAGAGAGAGAGAGAGAGAGAGAGAGGCAGGCGTGTGGTGTGAGCTTATCCAAGGGCCAGCGACACAATGTTAACTGACAGGCATAAGTTACAGAACTGGAAAAGCTGAGGGTGAGATCTACTACCTGGATGAAAAATATCACATATAACACATGTGTATCAGGACTTGTGCCCTATCTGCCCTAGACTACAGAAGGGACACAGTTCAAGCTATTCAAGTCTTGTGGAAATTGATGAAATGGGGAGGTGGGAGAAATAATTACCAATGTTTTGGAAAAAATAATCTGAGGAGCGCAGACTTGCCATTGGTGAGAAAGGACACAGTATTTCTCAGCCCCTGCGCTTTCCCTTGGGTTCCCCCCACTGCTCCTCACCAGTTGTCTTAGACATTCCTCTGCAAGTAGTTCAGGTCCTGCCACCTATGTGTGCTCCTCCAGGAAAGCTCAGACTTCCTCTCTGAAGAGCTCTCTAGGGATTCCCCTTACCCCGGCCCCGCCCATTAGGCTCACTGTCCTTGTCCTCTGGGATTCGGACAGCTCCACCTGATCCTGGACCCAAACACCATGCCTTTTCTCCTCTTTTACACAAACCTTCAGCTCCTTTCTTCCAGCCTATTCGTACCAGACATTATGAGGTCCTAAAGAAACAGAAACTACAAGTTTTATGCAGCCATCTGCAGGCCACATCTCAGCCACCCAAAGTCCCCAGGGAAGGGCCTCTCCTGGCCTGAGTGTTCCTCTGCAAACATTCACGGTGCCTTCTCAGAGAGAGGAAACTGGTGTGAAGAGAACACTACAGACTGAACCGTCTTAGTGTTGCTCCACGAGAAGACAAAGGCCTTCCATTCCTTGGTCTGACTCTTTCCCAAACATAAATATAAATTGACCCCCACTCTGGAGATTATCCCTCACAGTAATAAATAAGGATAAATAAATAAATAGATGGTATTCTCAAAGGAATTCATTCTCTCTGTAAGCCTTCTCTCCAAGAAACAGAGAGTTTGAACCGACCCAGGAGTCTTGTGCAGGTCTCCACAGCCCACTTTGAGAGGCTTTTGCCGATAGGCTGCCCTATGGGAGATTTTTGCCCCAGCAAAGTTTCATGGGGCGGGGAGAGGCAAGGCTGAGCAGTGGAGAGGACTCAGCACACCTCCCTCTCTATGACTGTCTTCTGTACATCTCATTTCTCTCTTCCCGTTGTCATTTACAATCCTGGGGACTGAAGGCAGGACTAAGCATGGGGTGCTCATGGCAGGTCTGCTGGGAAGATGCGAGGAAGGACAGGCTAGCCACATCCTGCTCGGGGGGGGGAGGGGGGGTACCTCTGTACCCAGACAAGGGCCAGTGGTCTCTAATGCAGGCAGAAGTGAACAATAGACTTTGCCCAACTTTCAGGTCCCATACTCCTTGGTGCACCTAGGAAACCCCAAACACGATAATCTATCCAGGGAAGGATAGCTGTCACCCACCAGTGCTGGGCCAGGGTTCTTCCCTTTTCTACATTCTCAGCAGGGCTTTGAACTACTCCTGCCAGGAAAGCCTCCCAGGAAACCTTCCTAGTCATCACTGTGTTCCATTCCTTTCTCTCTCTTTTTTTCTACCCATTTTTAAATGGATCTTTACCTTTTCCTTCCTCCCCTCTTTCCCATATCTACTTCCTCCCCCACTGCCTTCTTCCATGGGTTAATGGAAGCTAAGAGAATGACACCAGCCCTGCTTTAGTATTGGGAAACCTTTCTTGGCACCAACACCCAACTCCTGATACATCCGGTACATGCCAAGAGGCTGTGGGCGGTGATGCCACCATAGCACTTCTGAGCCGGAGCCCAGCACTCCTTAAGGAAGACCTTAAGGCTGGGATTGCTGTGCTGGTGCCTGACACACACTCCTTTAAAACCTCAGATATGTGACTGCCACCCAGGATACTGTTCAGGATGGCACTAAGTCTGACTTGAGTCATTTCTCGTGTTCTACAATACTGCTCCAGACTCAGTTCTCGGTACCATTTTAGCCTTCAGAAAGCAATAGAGTGTTCACCAATGTAACTGAGTTTGACCTGACATCCCTCAACGTCCCGCAAGTGGAGTGGTAATCATGTGGTTCCTTTGTTTCTGGGCCTCGGTTGAACTGCTCCTTTTTGTTGTAAAGGACTGATGGAGGCAAGATGAAATGCTTCTCCAGCTTTTATTCTTAGACTTCACAAGAGTCACCCACCTCCTACAGGATGGACCTGCAGCCGCCGCCGACAGGGTTTGTCCTAAAGCCACCGGTCACAGCTCCCCAGGCTTCACCTCTCCTCCCAGACTCCCCCGAACCCCCGCCACCGCCAGTGCTCCTGCCTCCATCCTAGTCCAGCCCTGACTTTCTCTCTGTCCCAGCCTGGCTCTCTGACCACCTAACTCTATGATGGTCTTCAAGTCCAGGACGTTCGAGGAGGCAGGGAATTGGAGAATCTCCTAACTGGCAACTACACGGCGGGTAGGACTAGGCCAGGGGAAGTGGAGACAAAGTGACCCCAGAGAAGGTACTCTTCTTGAATGAAACCCCAACCTCCTCCCACACGCCTCCCTCCAATCCTTCCCCCACCCCTCCAGTCATGGCCTGTTCTTTCCAAGGCAAAATATCATGAGTGCAGGACCCTCTGCATCTTTTATTATGAACTTGACTTTGATGGCAGGTATTATTACTTTTTGGAGACTGAACCTTTGTGGACTAGTAACAGGAGGATGTCTTTTTGAACATGTTACCTCAGCATATACTTAGCACAACACTCTTAGTAGCGTACATGAGAGCACCTCTCGTGCCTGTTCAGAGGGACAGTTCCACAGAATACTTCCCGGCCTACACTACAGAGGCCAGGCCCTAGAGCCAGCAGCAGAAGCAATTACTGCTAATGTGAACAGCAAGCCCATGGAGCTTGCTGGGAAAAACCTCCATTCTGACCTTCAAGTGCAGGTTTCAGAATACTACCCGGTCCCAGCTTCCCACAGCCAGACTCAATGCTGTTTAACCCAGGAGTTGTGTGCATGGTGCTCATCTCTAGGGGTCACTCAGATTCCAGAGCCCATGGTGACACAAGATCGTATTTCTCTACTTTTCGCCTGAACTAGCAAGACCATAGGTACTCAAGAAGAAAAAAACAGTTTTTAAGAAGGGGATTCTCCATCCTTGGTCTTTTGCTGCATAATATGTAGGCCTTAGGGTGCAACTACTTCCTATTGGGTTTAAAGCTCTGTTTTGGACAGTGTTTGAGGCTGGGCAGTGCTGACATGCTGGGAGGGGCGGGCTGCAAGTGAGGGAAGAAAAATTGCAGAAACTCTGTTTTTCTTTTTCCTCCAGTGTAAGATAGGGGACCTGGACTCCCTGATAATCTCCAAACACTAGGATGGGAACAAGATTCTTTAGATAGAAGGTTTAAGGAAGGTATAGCTAGCCATGAAAACAGGGGTCTGGAAGCATATTCCCACAAAATGGGGCAATGGTTGCCCTCTTTTTTTTAAAAAAAAAAAAAAGTACAAATTATTTGGATATTAACTATGGTCCTTGCTCAGCATTCAGGAGTGTGAGCTGGGGCTGGCATCCCAGACTCTTGAGAAATGACAATTTAAGCTCAGCCTGACACAGATCTGACAGAGCTCCTACAATACAAATAGAAATGCCGCCTCTGCCTCTCAGATTCCGCTTTTCTGGTGTATTCTGGGACTTCCATCTGGGACTTAAGCCTCTACCAAGCTTTTGCCTTCCTTACTGTCACTGGTGTAAAACCACTGGTTCCCGTCCTTCCCCACAATGTGTTGTTGGGGTGGGTTATTCGCAGTCCTTCCCAGGGAAGTGAAGCCCTCCCCCAAACCACAGGTAATCCTCACTCCCCCAAACCACAGGTAATCCTTTCTCCATCCTCCTCCTCAATCTAATTTCATAACCAGAGACCTAGGACATGGAAGCCTCTGGTACCAACTTGACATCTCACCTCTACCCATCCCACAGACTCTCCCTTCCTCTCTGCAAGCCAGCATCTCTTTGCAACAAAGTCGCCACATGGAGTGAGTGACCTTGGAGCTTTCCCTGAGAATCAGGGCAGGGTATGGAAAACTGGTCTTAAGCGGATATACCATGCCAGTTTCTAAAAGCCATCTAACCTCACATGCTAATGAATCATTTCCAAATGACCCAGAAGAGCCCCCAAAAAAAGAACCCTCTGGGTCCAAGCCATTGGATCTACAACAAATCTTAACTCTCACCTTCCTCAGCTCCTAAAAGAACCAGGTCTCTCTCTCTGGCCAACAGCATAAACTTAGGGAAAATGAGTGGCCACATAAAGGAAAAGACCCTGATCTTCCCACTCACTGAATTCTCTAATGAGTACCTCTGTCTTCCTAAAATGAAGACAAAAATAGGTTAACAATTACTTTGTCTCCGTGGCTTATAGTGGCCAGGCTGTGCCTTGGCTGATTTTTCTTGGATAAAAGTGGGTCTCATTTCAGCAGTCCTATGAGAGGTCCTGGAAGCTAAGGTTTGACCAGTCACCAGGAAGAAGTTCTAGTCAATGGTCTACAAATGGCATGGGATCCAAGACGGAATGGGTAACCCCCAGTATGACATGCATTCAGAGGATTCTGGTTTCTGGAATGCATGCCATAGAAGGGTAGCCTGGTACTCTGAAGAGGACTAACATAATTCTTTAACAAGAAAACAAAGTTCTATGAGTGGGGAGGAGACCAGAGTCTAAGGAAACCAGACACCAAGGAGCCCTAAATAGTGCACCTTGCCACCTGCCAAAACTCCCAGGAAATAGCCAGGCAGCAGATGTCACCAGGCTCGGATAGCGTTTGTTAAGGTTATGAACAGGCAGCAGAAAATAACCATTATAAAGACCCTACCCATGGACTGGGCCTCCCAAACCCCACCCCCCACCCCCCCACCCCCCGGTACAATTACCAGAATACAGAGAAGATGGGAGAGGCCTGTCAAAGGCCAGGCCTAAGAATGCCAGCAACTGTTCACATGTAATGGTTCTCTCCTTACTGCTGTGAGCCCCGGGTGGACCTCAACCACCAGATTCCAGGCCTTCAAGTCGGCATGATGGATATTGTTGACAACCGAGGCACAGAGAAGGCCAAACATGCAGTGAGACAAAGCATATACTGGGATTATAATACAGCAGTGCTCTGCAGGGAGTCCTCCTTGCCACAGGCAGCATAAAGAGTATGCCAATGGAGAAGATAAAAGACAGGACCCAAACTTAGCTGCCACTTTAATGTTGGTACTACCACAGACACAGCCACCCAGACAGAGCACCGTAACCCCAGAGACAAAAGTTGCTGATCCCAGCTGAGAAGCCCGTCTGTTCTAAAGACTGAGCATGGCCAGGAGGTTGCACGTAGGCCAGCTTAGCATCTCTGCTAGTAAAGGTTCAGCTTGGTCTTTTTACCAAAAGAAATGAGTATGAGCCTCCCCTTAACCAGATAAACCTTCGATTGTTGATTCTGTCTGCTGCACAAGGTTTGAGGTTTTGTTGTTGTTGTTGTTGTTGTTGTTGTTGTTGTTTTGTTTTGTTTTGTTTTGTTTTTGTTTTTGTTTTTGTTTTGTTTTTACCTAAAGACATCTCCAGTTTTGATGGTGGAAAATGTGTTGGTTTGTTTTGTTGTTTTTTTTTTAATTGGGTGAACCAATGAGTTTAATTAGGGTTGCTCACAGGAGCATATTACTGGAACAGAGGAAACTTACCAGGAGCTATTCCACTGAAGAAAATGTCTCTTCCTCCTCTAGCGACCACTAAGTGCTGAGAAATCCTCCAAGAACAAACTTTATCTTTTTTAGGAAGCATTAGTCTCAATGTGCCTTTAAAGGTTTTGAAACTCTCCTGTCTGGTCAAGTTGAGATTTTAAGAACAGTTTGCTAATTTGTAATGTAAGTTTACAATGTAATTTAAAGAAAAAAGAAGCCTAGAAGCTCTTAACACTTGTTAACATAGGTCTTGAATAATTATTAAACAAAAAAGAAACAGAAAATCAGCCAGATTAGCCCTTGCCCAAGAGAGCTTTGTCCCCCAGCTGAGACTGGACCACCACAGAACAGGGAACGGAAGATGGAAACACAGTCGAAGCTCCTCTACCCTGGACTGGCAGGTCTTTTCTTGAGACTCCTGTAACCTGCACACCAGCTACTGCTGCTCCAAGGCTCTGCAACTTCTCCTGGCTCCTTCCTTCCACATCTAGTCTCGGGAGGTCCTACAGGGACCGCTGGCCCCAGCAGAGCAGTTCAGCTGGACCACCCTGCATTTCTCAAAGAAGTTCTTCACTGCGTAATTCTGAGCCACCTAAGGTATATTACTTCAACTCCTCAGTCAAATGTCTGCCCGGGGCTTTCATCAGTCTTGAAGAAGATGGAAATAACATGATGAAGCATGATCTATGTGGGAGAAACCAAGAAGGGTGCTTGGAGGCAAAGACTTCACCCATGACTCGATGACATGATGGCGCTGCTAGCGCTGCATGTATTGCTCACTGAGTCCCCTGCCCATTGACGCCTGGCTCTCGGGAGCAAGGGGGCAGCACAAAGCAGTATGGCAAATGTGGTACAGGCAGAGTTATGAGTGGAGAAGCCCCCACTGGCATGACAGTGGGACAAGAAGAGGTCTCAAACCGTGAAAAGGTTGACAAGACTTTGCTTAAGGAAAGCATGTCATTTTATATGGAGTAAAGGATATCTCGGTGGGCTTCACGGGCTGCGTGAGATGGGGTGGGGTTGAGGAAGTGGCAGAAGAAAAGGAGTCACCAGATACCTTGTGAAGACAGAAGCACAAACTTGAGAGGAAGACCAAGAACTTTCTCGAAAGGAAGAGAATTACAGGGAGGAGGGGTTGAGAGCCAGGGTCCTCTTGGTGTTTCTCTGTCTAACAAACCACAGAGCCACGTGTTACTAGCAGGGATGAGGGTGGCTATGGTGATGCACATTGTAATCCCAGCATTCTGGAGGTAGAGGCAGGAGGATCAGAAGTTCAAGGTCATTCTCGGCCACATAGTGAGTTCAAAGTCAGCTTGGCCTACATGAGACTCTGTCTCAAAACAAAATAAGAAAGCAAGATGAATTCTTACCTCCATTTGAGCCTCTCTCCTACAACTCAACAAATGCATGACTCTACTCTGTGCCTCAGTTTCCTTTTTGTCAAGCAAAAGTGGCTCCTATTTCGTATAGTATAGGAGCAGACATATATCCCTTGCTTGGGCCTACACTGGGTACATGTAGGGGCTCAAGAAGTGGGACCTATTTGTAGTCCAAAGTTTCCCTCATACAGACAGGCAGCCTTTGCTCTCAGCACCAGTCATGCACCCCACTCCTCTCAGATTTGATCACGACTGCCTCAGGTTGCAAGCTTGTTTGCAGCTTTGCCAGCTTCCCAAAGAACTGGACTGAACATTAATCCACCCATGGCCAGACATGCATAATATGTTCACACACACACACACACACACACACACACATCGAGGTAAAGTATTTCAAAGACTACCCAGAGTTCCATTTCCCTATGATCATGTCTGCTCCAGGTGAAAGGTTCCTTTTCAATGGGCTTTGGTGTCCTCGCCTACAAAATGGGAGACAATGTCCTCATGTTCTCTAAGAGGCCCTATTTGAAAAGAAACTCATCATCAACTAAAAAGTGTGATGGAGCTACCAACATGCCTGCTTTAGCGTTGCTGCTGTGTGGCCGGAAGTTGCCTAAGACTCAGTACTAAGGCAGCTCCCACAAGTGACTAAGTAACCCTCCAGGTTAAGAAAAAGCAAAGGCAGATAACATCCCCCTTGCAAGGCAGGGTGTGGGACTGTGGAGCAAGAAGAGTGGACTGAGAAGAGGCACTGGCTCTTTTTCTCTGTCTACTCCACTCCCTTCTTTCTTGGTGAGCCAAGTCACACAGCACCTTGGTTTCTTCTTCAGCCACAGTGATCTTGGGAAGGTGGCTGAGGAGGTGCTTGCTTCTTTCTCCCCCACCACCCCAACGGCTGGCCCGCAGACTGTTGGAACATGCTCTTTAAACCCTGAGAGCCAAGCACCAGTACTAAAAATCAGACTTGTGAATCTCAAAAACAAAAAACAGCCTGCAAAACCTTCCTCCATTGAAGGCGCCCACAAAGCCCTTCTCCCGGAGAACTTAGGTGGACAGGGTGAATGGCTTTGCCTGCCTCCGCCTGCCTCCTCCTGCCCTCCACCTTGGGCAGGTAACAATGCCTCAGGCAAGTCTGCGCATGCTGGCACCTCTGCCATCCCTGCTAGACTGTGAGCTCCTTGAGGGCAGGGACAGTGTCCTCCTCCTTCCCTGTAAGGAGCATGTGCATTTTCAAGCTGCTGCTTCACAGATGGCCAGTAAAGATGGGTGCTTTAATTGGGTTACTCTTTGGAAAATGGTAGATGCTACGTCAGGCTCACAGAACTGAAAATCAAGTCCCGAAAGATCAGAGCGATGAGTCTTATCTGGTGTTGCTGAGTTTGACACATGAATGGAAGTGGTTGGAGTGGGCCAAGAGGAGGCACCGGAAGATACTTATGAAGGCGAAATATGTGTGAGTAGGTGGGTTTTTAGGGTCAGCGAGCCAGGCATATGTCAAATGAATGTAAAGGGGAAAGGCTGCCCCTGGGGGTGTGGGTATCTCTGAGAGGTCTCTGAGAGGGAAGAACCAAAAGAGCATCAGGGAAGATGGGGGAAGGGGAAGTCAAGATGAGGCTGGAAACTGTGTAGGTCTCTTTAACAGAGTAGTTTCGATAGAGGTGCACCAAGCAAGGTCAGAGCAAGGGCACGTGAAAGTGAGCGAACAAAGAGTCACTGTTGACCAGAGGGGCCTGAAGGGAAACAGTGGAGCAGCTACTTCTCAGAAAACACAAAGGGAAGGGCACGACCTGTGGCAATCCCTCTTCCTCATCCTTTTTCTTCCTTCAGCAATCAAATGGTAACCAGGGAACCAAGAGCTGTTCTCGAAGGCTTCTTTAAATTCCTCATTGCTTGTCGCCTATCACACTCCTTCAAAGACACTGCTTATCTAATAGGGGACAAAAGTGACAGATTCCATTAGGGAAAATCTCCCCAAAAGGGCAAATCGGAACCCTCATGCCCTCCCCCATCCCTATGTGCCAGGTTGCAGTACGGCACCTGCAGCTGACGTGGCAGAGTCACCATCCACAGACTGTCAGCATCAAACTTTCACATACCGAAAGATAACCTCTCGGCTACTCAAGGCCCCTGTTCCTTTCCAACCATTCTGCTCAGAAGCAGCAGAGAAAGCAGATGCTGAGCAAAGTACCTGTCTTATGTGAGCCGGGATCTGCCTTCAGGAAATACTGTACATGCAACTCCCAAGGAAAGGGAGACCCTCACAGACATTATGCATTCCCTTGATCTTCAGAAATATCTAGAGCTGAGTTTTGATACATTGGACTTGCCAATTGCTAGTCTTGAGTAAGAACCGGTTTCTTTGCCTACTAGGCAGAATGTTTCTCAGGTTTTTGTGACCCTTGAAGTCATATTATATTAAAAATCTTTGGCACAATGGTGGAGCACACAGAGTGCGCAGAGCTGGCTCTTATTGGTGTGACAGCAGTGTAAGGGTGGGGACCACACAGAAATGACAGCAAAGCAAGGGGAAAGTAGACATCAAATAGCACAGAGTTCTACCAAAACAAAACATAGCATGTGAAGCTTCATCTGTCTGTCTGTCCATCCATCTGTTCATTCAACAAACTTTTTAGGGGGTCTAAATTTTTCTAAGTGTATCCAGAGCATAAGGAACATTTGTGATATCTTTCATGTCATTTCCTGTGTGAAGTATTTGATCCAAACAGCATTATTCAGCAGCAACAGTTTCCCACAGGATATCGGACCTCAAGCTAAGCGTAAACCTGTGTACCTACTATGTCCCTTCTCCAGGTCAGAAATTCCATAGAGAATGTCTGCAGACTGAATCCATAGCTTTGTTCAGAGAGATTATCTCATTTCTGCTTAGCTATTCTGGCTTTTCTCAAAAGACTCCAATACGTACATGTTGCAGGGCATTTGCTTAAAACGTCTTTCCTTCCGGCATCTGGCAGCTGGAGAAGCGCTGCTGCTGAGACTTCTTGCTGCTGAGACTCCTTGCGGGGGGGGGGGGGGGTATCAGCCTGCAGGACAGGCATATAGCATGCTGAAAGGGGGAAGGGCATGATTTGGGGATAGACAAAGGAGGAAGGGAGAGGGAATTTGAAGCTTTTTCCTACTGGCAAGAACTTCCTTTTGGAAAATAAGATGCTAAGGTACTTAAGAAGTTTGATATGTTGGTCATTTGTTATCTGGTCTCATGTGCCCCGTTTCCCTAATTTCTTGGCAAACTCTGAGTGTGTGTTTTTCACTCAAGGTCCTCCCTGCTCTACAAAATGAGAAATAAAAAAAAAAAAAGGTAGTCTATCAAAACCCTAGTCAATCAAACCTGTAGCTAAAACTTTATAGAGAGCCCTCAACTGTCTTTCTGGTGCCCTTGACATATGGGAACCTCGCGTTCTACTCAGGGGTGCTGTCTCCTCTCACTTTATAAGATGTGGGTGTTCTTCCTTTGCATTAGCTGATGGACTAACTCTCTATAGGTGCCTGGCCAGAAAGCTGGCTAGGGTACCAAGTAATTGTCACTAAAGAAGTCTCTGGTGTGTGGCACTTAGCAACCACCAACAGAGATGTGTTTTTAGCGTCCTGGGGGAAGACTTATTTGGAGGCTATTTCTTTCAAATCTTAGTTGTGGCCCTTGGCCCTTCCCACATGAAACAATCTTTAAATGTCTTTTCTACTTCAAGTGGGGACCTTGGACAAGTGGTGCAGTTACCACTCAAGGAATGCATTAGAGATGGAACATTCCAGGTTCCTGCCAAGGACAACTCAATCAGAATGTGCGTTGCAACAGACATGTGTGTGTTCCAACTTTGGAAATCCTGATGTGGGTGCATCGTTTAAAAGTTAAAGACACCAAGCCACAGAGGGGTAACTTGCCTGAGAATATGCACTCAGTCAATTGTGGTATGACTTCTCCTGGAGAGGCATAGACAGATGTCTATTCACTCAAGATAGAGCACCCAAAGGCAGACCAAAGAAACGACTCCAGTCAAGTCTGGCTTAGCAAGCCAGTGATTTAATGGGGGGTAACTCATGAAACTATGGTTAAGGAGTTACAGGAATGTGATTGGCTAAAGGGCAAATGGATGCATAGTGTAAAGACCCATCCAGTATGGGTGACAGCTCACGAACACTGACTCTGGAGCTTCCTGTATGATCCCTCTCCCTAGCAAGTGTCACTGCTTCTCAGGTCTACTGATGATTCGGGAAGATAGGAGATTTGACACGGTGAATCCAGCATTTGATAAAGCAGTGTGTTACCTCTCAGCGTGTGTTTTCAACTGGGCTCTCCAGAGAAGCAAAGCCTACCGTTTAGTGACGTTTTATTTTCAAAGCCACAGGCTTCCCCACCAAATGTTAGCATGGCACATCTGCTCTCTTATTAGCATGCACGGAGAAGTTTGTGTGTCCTGCTCCTTTCAGAAATGTTCTGTGAACTAAAAACCATGTCAAGAGAGAGGCTATGAGACTCAGGCATTTGGCATGAGACTCTCTAGCCCTTCAGGATAGATGGCAAGTATTCAGTTATTCATAACTTTGGGTCCCCAATTTCTCCAAGATATATTTATCTGTATAAAAGTTCAACATCTTGTAAATTATAAACCTGCCCTGAACAATGGGCTTGAGAAGTCTGGGTATATTTGGAGGTCCTTCTGGATGAACACACAATCAACACAACTGACTATGTGAACCTGCGTGAAGTTGGCATGTAGTCTTCGAATTCCTCTGAAAGTTGGTACATGTTCTTTGAAATATTTCTCAGATGTCACCACTTCCTCTAAAGTATTCAAAGAAACGTGTCATCTCCTTACCTCAATCCAAAGTCTTCATGAGAAGAAGGAGCTTGGGGGGGGGGGGGCATCTCTGTCATTTATCACTAGAAGCTGTACTTGCCTGGGGAAAAGACCTTATCCTAAGTAGTCTAAGAGGCATTTTAATTTTAATCACTCTTAAAAGTGGTCCAGCCTATATATTGCTTCTATGTGGCCTTGAAAGAGGAAAAGCGATCTGGGCAAATGTTCAAGTCCTGCCCCCTGCTTCTCACTCCCTACTGCTTGGAGACAATAGAAACAACCTGTACACAAGGACTGTGGGACATTTATTTTACTGGAAAACTCACTTCATGCCTTCCTCTGAGTAGCTCCTCTGGAGAACTCAGACTGCTGTCTCACATCTGTCCATTTATCACTGGGATCCAAACGAGTCACTCGGGGTTGAGGAGAGATACTGACAAAGAGTTGTAGGCCAGCTCCAAATTGGTGTCCTGAATAGCTACTGCTACCATGGGGATCCTGGGGACTCTATGATATCTCCTTCACTAGGGAAGAGGGTTTTCATCTCTGTAGTAATTAACCCAGAGCATATCTGCCCAGGTGTTTCCTCTACTTGACAAGCTCTAAGCCACTCCACTGGGGTGACTGGCAGCTAGCCAATGACTCAATAAATGTTGTTAAATTAACTGGGTAGATAGAGTTCTCTGGACTTCTATGAACACTGGTTTGTAATTCGACATAAGTGAAAGGGGTGTTCATGTGGCTATACTAGTCACTTCTAACTGTATGTTTACGTCTTGCTTTACTGAGGCAAAATGAGGATCTGAGGAGAGTCTTAAATAGTCCTACTGAATAATTAGGAAAGTAACAGGTGGCACTTATGTGACCCATCCCATGAGGGTGGTACAGAAAGAAAGGACACCCAGAGGAACCAAAATATTGCTATTCCTGAGTAACTTAAACTTAACCCCAACCACTACCAGTGGAAGCAATGGAAAACTGGAGAGAGAGAAGACTACACAAGGACTTTGGGAAATGCTGCAAAGTCAAACAGGTTCTTTTCTTCTTTCCTCCCCCCCATCCCATAAAAAGACAATAAAGCCTCTCTCAAAACCACAAGAAGATCCAAACTCACAGGCTTGTCGGAAAGTGACGCCTTTCCTGTGAGGGCATCAAGTTCCCAGCTTTCCTGACACCACCATGGAGGAGAACAGCATGAGAGAAACCAGCCAGAGGAATAGGGATGAGAGCAACAGTGATTTTGTAGTTAAGGGATCTAAAAGCCAGCGAGTCTGTGCCTGCAGACTTTGAAGGACTACATCAGTAGGATGGAGATTCCGTTCTGGCACTTGTCTTGTAAAAGGGCACATTGTGGCTAAGCCCTTAGAGTCAGTTTGCCAGTGTTTCGATATTAGTTCCTCCCTGGACAGTGATGTCGAATAAGTCATTAAGCCTTCTCATGTCAGCTTCCTCTTCTGTAAAATGGGAAGAGGACGCCTTAACAGATCGTACTGAGAAACTAAATGAGTTAACATTGAAGAATAAGTGAGTTAACATTGTCAAATGCTTAGAAAAATGCTAGATCAGTAGTATTGGTGCTAAAGAAGTAGAAGCACCTGCCGTAGAAATAGCCAGCGTGGGGCAGGAAAGGGTACAAAGACAAGGGTGTGACACTCATGTTCTCTTGTTTCTATTCGTCTCTTTTTCACTTTTATTACACTGCATCATTCATTTCAAGGAGCTCTTTACATATTGTAGAGTACGCCCCTTGTATATGTATGCATATAAAATCAAAATATACACATTAAAGGCTGGTCAAAACCATAGTCACTAGGGACATGCAAATTAAAACCATAATGAGGTCATACTTTAACCCCTACTGAAAATGGCTATGATAAGAGACTGATGACACCAAATGTCATGGAGGGTATGGAGTCACTGCCTCTTCTTCCTATGCTGATGGTGAGAAAGCACATCACCATAACTATTTTGGCAAAGCCTTTGGCAGATCATCTTACAGAGTTCATCACTTGCTCACCATATGTTTTGGGTGTCAGCCCAAGAAAAATGAAATCATATGTTTGTACAAAGGCTTTTACAGGAAGGTTCTCAACAGCCAAATGCTGGAAACAAAGCGAATGGGTAACAGACCTTGCCATGCTGGCTGGAAAGATCCTGCTGCAACCACAGAGTCGGTTTGGGACTACAGTTCTGAATACACTGTGCCAAATGCAGGAATGTGCATGCCGTGCGCGTTCATTTATTTAAAGCGCAGGACCTGGAGGGAGCGGATAGGAGTGCAACTTAAAAGAGCAGTTACTGGGGCTGGAGAAAGAGCTGTGTGGTTAAGTGTGCTTGCTGTTCTTCCAGTGGATCTGAGTTCAGTTCCTAGCACCCACCTCAAGTGGCTTATAACCACCCATAACTCTGGTTCCAGGGGCTCCACTGCCCTGTCCTGGCCTCCATGGGCACTCACACACATGTGACATACACTGGCACGACACACACATTAATAAGTTTTAAAAAAACAAAAGAAGAAAGGGAAGTTACTTCTGCAAGAGTCAGAAAAGATGACTCTATAGCAGTGGTTTTCAACTACGGAGGAGTGTTTGCTCCCTCATAGAGAAATGTAGCTATGTCTCAAGACCTGACAGTCATGTTCCTGGCAGCTAACGGCTAAAGGTCAAGGAAGGTTTCTGTTATCATCTTATAATGCACACTGAAGGTCCCCACAGTAACAGCAGGCATGTTCCATGTATCGGTGATCAGACGTTGAGCTGTCCTGGCTTAGGATACTGGAAATGTTCTCTATCTTGTTTGGTTATATGGGTATCAAATACATTCGATAGAATTCAGCATCACTGTGTGAATCTTGCTGTGTGTAGTTACACCATCATTTTAAAAGACACTAAACAAAATTAACAGAGAAGGGCCATACGAGGGGTTCAAAAACCCCCTCCCCTCTTAAGCACTTCTTTGTCTCTAATGGCCAGTTTTTGCTTCCTCCATTTTGTCTGATCTTCACAGAGTAACACTAGCTCTCTTTTGGTTGGTTCTTGCACGAAATGCCTCTTTCATGGTTTTGAGCGTCAGGGTGTCTTCTTCAGATCTCAAATGAGCCTCCTTTTTAAAGCCTGGGCTCATCATATAGCCCAGGCTGAGCTGGAACATGCAACAGTTTCCTTGCCTCTGCTGTCTGAGTCCTGGGGTCCCAGGCTACGGGACGACAATTGGATCAGATCTCAATCCTAGGTAGTTTGCAGCGGGGACGCGAAGGCGCAGAATCTGTGAGAGTGTGCCCGGCCTTGCTGAAGACCACACTTGATCTTACATATCTTCCTGCCTCTTTGTTGGCTGCCTGCATGATGACCCTATCTTTCCTTATTTGGAGACTATAAAATACTTAATCTTTTCACAGAAAAATTGTCCTTACGTTGTCTCCGGTGACTTGAGTGTGCGTCCATGAGGCATACTGCTAATAATTTTGGTTTAGAACAGACTATTTTCTTCTTTCTCTTATTTGCTTTCACAATTTTCCAGATTTGGTTTTAACAAGTGGGGATTTTGTGTGTATCTGTTGGCATCGTTTGCTTTTAAAGAGGTAAATTTGATGTTTTTAAAATTATATACTCATGGCCACTGGTCCTTCAGAGCTTGTCTTGCGAGCTTTAAGGCTCACGGCCAAGTCTGGCTCTTAGGGCTCAGGTGGCTAGAAAACGTTCAGATTTTTCAGAAAGACTTAGCGGTCCTTGGAATTTGGGGGTCCTCTCAAAATTCATATGTTGAAACCCAATCTCCATAGTGACAGCAATAGGTCAGGAAGTATGGACACAATCAGGGTGAAAATGTAGAGCCCTCCCAGATGTGCTTAGAGCTCAAGAAAGGGGCCAAGACACCAGAGTTCCTCTTTTGTCATGGTGTGTGGAAACAAACATAAATCGTCTTCCCAAGGAGTTGGAAATAGGACAGTCAACAAAACTTGGCCAGCTGCCACCTCATCTTGGACTGTGAGCTCCAAAACTATGAGAAATAAATTTCTGTTGTTTATAAGACACTCCCTTAGCCTAGGGTACTTTGAGAATGAACTGAGAGGGTACAGCGTGGGTCCTCGCTCGCTGTATTCCTCGACCTGGTCATCATCTTTAGGTGTCCAACAATGTTTTCTTTCACACCATGGGAGTGGTGGTCTTATTAGCATTTTATTAGCATTAGCATTTAAGATGAGGCAAATCAAAGAACATAGGGGTCTCTGATAGTATCATTCTGACCCGAATCAAAAGAAAAATTAAACACTGAATATAAAGCCTGGTATTTCTTTGTTCTTTGAAAGCCAGTAGTTAGGAGCTACTCTAGAACCCACAGCTATTAGAGCAAGAGGTTTCATCTAAACACTCCAGAAATTACTGTCTATATTTTAGATAGCATACAGGAGTCAATCAGGCTACAGCTCCCATCCATTTTTTTATAGAAAAGTTGCCTTCAGCAATAACCAGCCATGTATGAGTAGCCAGCCACTTTGAGTACTGACAGCCGTGTTTTCTCCAAGGGACTTAGCTTTGTGGCTGCTGTGCCTAGGGAAGCTTCCCCAGGTGACAGTGGGCTACAACAGAGCTCTCGAAAGGCTCTTCTGTTCCTTCCGGGACTACACCATCCCCTCTAATGGCTGAAGTATCCAGTTGCTTCCGTTCACTTTGAGGCCAGCTGTATTGCAGGGTTTAGAATAGCAGAAAGAAGCAGAAAGTTTCAGTAACAGGAAAGTGTCTCCAAATGCAGCTGAGAGGCATTGGGCAAGGGAGCTGAGGCATCCACCCAGTCCCTGGGGTGACCAGAGGTGAAGGGGTCGAGTTTGGGATCGGTGATCTCGCGTAGACTGAGGGCAATCCTCTAAGAAGGGCCCTAGGTTGGCTCTGGCATGTGTAAGTCCCATAAAAACCCAATGGTAAGAACAAATTCCAGGGTTCCATCTGAGCAGCACCCCTGTACTGTCCAGCGTGTTCCCAGACCACCTCAGGCAGGCTTCAGACAGTCTCTTGAAATCAAATAGTGCCTGTTGCAGCTAGAAATGAGAAGAGCCCAGTCACTCACAATGAAGAGTAGAAATAAGACCAATTAAGAGTTTCTCGTGCTCATCATACGCTGTTTGATGACATCACAGACTGCAGACCATAAAACCAGGACTTTTGCTAAGGAATCGTTCAGCACAGATTTAAAGTCATATTCACTCAAAGTAGGGTCCATGCTTCCACTTCTGCCTACAAAAGTATGCTTGTTGCAGGGGTGGGAGCTGTGGGGGAGAGCTGGAGGGGTTGGCAGGACTGGGTTGGTTTGAACTTGTGTTGTGGGTCAGTGGGTTGTACGGAGCTGCTTGATGAAGCAATCCCATGACAGCCAGATGTTCGGACAGCCCTGCTTCCTCGCTGTCAGCAATGATAAACTCACAGACATTTGCTGTTGGTGTGTGCACCCGGCATCTCTCACCCACAGGGGAAGAGTGTGCTGTCGAGAGGCAGTGGTGAAACCATCTCCCCTTTTCTCCGTTTCATCAGAGGGAGAGCCTCTTCCTGTGATCACACAGTCATGTCATCATTCTGTCACAATGTACATCATGACCAACTCAGTCCCCCTGCTGACTCTGAAAACAAAGTCTGTGGGTTTTTTTTTTTTTTTTTTTTATTTCCAAATCTCCTTTCCTTCAGCGATCTCAGAATGAGAGGGGTGGGCCAGCACAGGCAGACTGATGTCCTCTAAGACTTCTCTCATCCTCAGTCCCTTACATGAAGTGACACAAGCAAGCTCCTCCCTGACCTAGGAGCAGCTATCACTCCACTTCTGAAATGCTGGTGCTACGCCTCAGTACTAAAACGGGCTCTACTTTTCCCTCCAGCAGGACAAAAAAAAAAAAAAAAAAGGCTGTTCCCAACTACACTTCTATCCAAAAACCCTGCATGGACATCTCCAAAGAAAAGTGCCAGAGGTTTCAGGAGTTTAAAACACTCTGATAAAAGTATCCTTCTTTGCTGATTAAGATTAGGGTCTCTTTGCAGCTCTCAGAAAGCATTGCTATAAGAAACCACTTAAAAGGAACTCTCCAAGCTGAATATAAAACTCTGGCCCAAATCTCAGGTGAAAACTCAGAAGATGGCACACAGAATGTGTTGACCTTGACTGCAAGTTTTGAGTCAAAGAACCTTGGGACCCAAGGTTTGGATAGGTGGGGAGTGGGGGAGTAGTTCTGAATAGAGACCCATAATGATGAGGCCTCTGACACCAGGTAGCCCTTACTTCACTTCTGGGCCTCATTTTGGGTATGAATGTCATGTTTCCTGCTGATGGACTATGACTCCTACCGCATATACCCCCATAAGTCTGCTGTGGAAATTAAATTCTCAAAGCACTGAGTACTGCTGCCCTTGACTTAGAGAAGACACACGGAAGCGTGACTGTCATTGTCACCAGGGAAAACTTCTCAACCTAGGCCTTACCAAAAGATGAAGGTCTAAGATGGCTCTTCACCCTTCAGTCTTTGAGGTTTTCTACGAAAGCTGATTAGAAACACAGCTCCCAGACGGGAGCGGTGCCACATGATTGTAATCCCAGGACTCGGGAGGTGCAAGCAAGAGGATCCGGACTCAGAGGCCAGCCTAGGATACATGAGACACTATCTGAAACAAGAATAAAACAAATACTACTTCCTCCTGAAACAAAAATGCCAGAGAGCCATCAACTGAAATAGAAGCCTTGCAAGGGGCTTCATCAACAGAAGTGCAGAGAATAGCCACTGAGCCAGCTTGCTCGAGCCAGGCACAGGCTAGAGCTTGCTGCCCAGAGGCACCAGGGACAGGTTCCACATGCCTGACCCAGAGCCAGAAGCTCTGGAGCCAACTCAAAGTCTCTGTCCTCAGAAGAGCTCAAAAATGCACTAGAATAAAGTAGTCAATGCCCACCCAATACCCAAAGTACAAAAACTAAGTGCCTTGGACTCGCTGAGTCCAGTGTTCAGGCTAAACTTTAATGATGTGGGAAACATTACAGACTGAGGACAGAGGGTCACCTCCCTGCCATCAGCAGAACAATCAGAGGACATAGACGATGAAAGGGGGCCCAGAGGATCCTGCTGGGCTCTAGGCTCAATCATTGCTCTGTGGATATGCAGTCTGGGAGTACATTTTGCACAAACGAGCCTTGTGTTCTGCACAGCTTCAACTTTGCTTCTCGTGTGTCTCTTTGCAATATAAACTTAAATATATACTTTAATTTGCTTAACCTACAGAGGGCTGATGGAGGGGGGAGTGGCTGAAGACGGTAGGAACACAACACTTCCCTTGAGCCAACTCGATTTGGTCAGATCCTATAACTTGAAAGGATGCCCAGAATGGCTTCAGGTTGACCCAAATAAGGACACAGGGCAGTGCATCTTAATCTTCTTTCCTCTGATTCAGGAACAGAGTATGGACCACCACTGCCAGCAAGCAAGCAGGATCTTCAGCACAGTACAATCCCAAAAATTTCTCCAGAGGGAACATCTGCTCCGGGATGTTTCAAGGCTGGCTCAGCCTTCCCTCTGTGTGCCAACCAATATAATTAAAAATGCATCCAAAGTAAACCTCAGACAACTGAGCACTCCTCAGCAACGTGGGGGGCGCTCACTGTTGGAGGGTGGTCACCCCGGTGGGCGCAAACGTTGCCCCAGGTGCTCTGCAGCTGGCTGCAAAGGCTCATGAAATTCTATTCTTTCCAGTTCCCAGCGTGCTAGAGAGCAACCCTGAGAGGCCAGCAGCCCTGTCCCACCTGTGGGAACTAATGATGCCAGCTCAGCATATTGGCAGAGGAAGGAAACGCACACAGCAAACAGACCTGCCTGCTGAAAAATTGGAAGTATTTGCTTAACAGAAGCACATTGATTAAAGTTACTTGAAGATCAAATTACTTTCCCAGCCCAAGTGATTTCGTCCCAGAAGCCAGAATACTGATATCGGCAGAGTATTGATGAAAACCTCTCGCTGCATCTCGTCGGACCATATTAGGGCTGTTAATCTCAAAAGTGTCCCATAATTTTTGTCTGACATACAGACTATCCATCTGAAAGAGTTTTAATTCCAATGCAAACAGTAATAAGGAAATAAAACCACTGGTGTATGTCTTTTCCAATATGGGTCTTGGTAAGAATTCTTGACTTCTATGGTCAATTGAAGCTCGTCGTAAATAAAAAGCTTTGTTTCTTCCAACAGACTTCCAAGGCTAATTGCTTTTTCCAAGTCCACAGCAATTTCAAAAGAAAATAAAAGATGAGGCCAAAGCTATTCTTGAACCAACAAAGGCAAGCAAACTGCCAAACAAATAGGATTCCTGGGAGGGCTGCAATGAGAGAGAGAAATCAACAATTCCAGGAAGAGGTTCCCTTGCTGCCACCTGAGGGGACAGACACCCAAGAGCTTGTGTGAGGCCAGCTGATTACAGCTGGCTATGGCCGCTAAGAGCTGAGACACTTTCTATGACAACCCTGAAAAGTCACCCTCATCCAGCTGCTACTGGATCATTCACAGTCTAAGAAGTGAACTCTGATACACATTTGTCTGTTTCCTAAGGTCAGACATGAAGAAATGCCTCTTAGAGAGGAAGGAGCCCAAGTATGTGCCAAAGAATATCCCAGTGTGTACCTGTTCATCCCTTGCACCTAAACATGTGGCCAGTACAAGGTCCCAGGGACTGCAAGAGCAAAGGAAGGCTCTTAAGGGCCAGTTGGCCACATACCTGCCATATTTTACCTCCAACACACAGAATCCTTGGGGCCACCTGCTATTCCACACTGAGATCAGACCTGGAACCACCCTCCCCCCTTCATGCCTCCACACCAAAGGAACATCACAATTTCTCTCAGATGTTTGTCATCAAGTATACACGGGACACCCTAGTTTCAATGACAGTACACTCCGGAGAAGGTCCCCTAGTAGACAAAGGACCAGTACCCAACACTCTGCCAGAAATCATAGACCCTGTTCCTCCCAGCCACCCACTTGTCTCTGAAGACAGTGCGCTCCCCACAAACCTGAGTCCCACCCTTGAACATCCCGGGGGATCAACATGGCCGACTGTACAGTGGGATCTGGAAAGGGTGGAGTTTGTATTAGCTCATCAGGAACTGGGGGAGAGGGCAGGGCATGGAGATGTGGGATAGTGGGAAAGGAACAGAGGAAGCAGAAAGGAGCCTGAGGAGGGGTGAGGAGGAAAGTTGCCATGCTGACACTCCAGGTTCTCTGCTCCTCCTCTGGGTACACTTGCCTTTGTTTCTGTCAATTACACTTGACATCTGTAGGAAACTGGGCTCTAGAGCTCACCTGGGGCTCTTCTAAATCAGACGTTGAGCCAATCAGCCAGAGCCAATTGAGTCCTGGTCTCTACTAGAATCCAAGCACTTAAGCTCAGGCTTTGCCAGAGCAGCCAGCCATAAGAATTACTATCTCCTTCAAATCTCTTCGAGGATAGGCGCTTCCTCTCCAACTGAGGCCAGCTAGAAGAACATATCCCATGTACAGGCGACAGCTTTTGGGATAGCCCCCATTCCAGTTGTTTGGAAACCACATGAAGACCATCAGGAGGGGACAGTGAGCAGGAGGTAAAGGGAATAAGAAAAAAAATCACTATCCCCAAAGTGCTCAGGACTACCTTCCCTCTGCTATATCATGAAATGCCCCATTCCAAGACTCTAGTCCTCTGGAGTAGGCATTTAAAAACCCAAGGAAAGTGGGCATTGGGTACACTTCTAATCTCAACAATTGAGGCTGAAGCAGGTGGCTCCCAACACTCTAACTCCAGGTCCAAGGGATCTGACACTCTCCTCTGGCCTCTGCAGACACCAGGCATATACATGTAGGGAAAACACCCATATGCATAATCTCTAAAAAGAAAATATAAGAACAAGTATCTCAGAAGATGTCAGATTTTTCAGAGAGAATTTTATTCCTTTTGCACCTGGGTGCACATCTGCTGCCCCAAAGCTTGTTCTGTTTGGGTAACGACTCATAGTGAGCCAAGAACCATCTTTAAAAACAGATTTTTCTTCTGATATATTAATATTTATACATACATATACATATTTTAGAGGGCAGCAGATTTGGCTTGTGACAAACTGCATGCTCCAGTTCTTGAAAATTGATTTGCCAGGTTACAGTTTAAGGAGTAAGCCCCTGTTACCTAGGTATTTTGTTTCTTCTATGAGCACTTAGACGGACAGTTCAATATTTCATATGCTGACCAGGAAATGGCAGCAACAATTGGAGCTTAAACTTTGAATCATTTTCTATATTTTTTAATATCATCCTAAAGAGATCTGGTTACCGATGAATCCAAGAAGTTAAAAAATAATAATAATACCATTAATAGTGTCTTTTAATAGCAGCCTTTTATCCTAGGGAAGAGCTCAGTCTCTGCCCAGGCATGTAATTAATCCTGATAACACCACCTGAGCCAGCCTCAAGTCCAGCTCCGGGACTCCAGTTCACACTGAGGGAAATGGAGAGCCTGAGGTTTGCTCAGTGATGGAAGCATATGGAAAGCCAGAATCCTCAGTACCCAAATGACAGAAGGGAGAGAGAGAGAGGGATTGTTCCAGACATCCTGTCCCAACTCTGAAGCTTGCTATCAATGTGAGACTTTCTGGCAGACTATGCACACCCCTCTGCAGGCCACAGTTCTCTCCTTGGTAAAGAGAGCTGGTTGGATAGACAGAATCCCGGGAGTCTTCTCCAGTATTGAAGCTTAAAGACCTCTGGTCAGACAAGGAGTCAAGATGCCAGCCTCGAGTAGCGTGACACCGCCTTGATGGCCTTGATGGCTCCCACCAGCCAATTGGCTGGCGTGATCATTTCCATCTTCCTGTCAGCCTCACCAGTGGTAGAGAGTTAAAGCAGAAACCAGCAGCCCATTCTCATACAGCTGTTGCTTCCACTGAGGCATGGAAGCACAGGAAATGTTCAACATGGTCCCCAAAGTGGTGAGCAAGGCAAGTGTCTCTTAGGCAGTTCTGTTCTTATGACGGGAAATGGGACCAGCCCCCAGACCTCCTCTGTAGTTCTGAATTCACTAGGTCTTGTGTGCTCAAAAGTTAACCTCTATCCTGAAATATTCTGGACTGTTCTACAGTAACCTTCCTGGCAGCACATGAAGCCCATCTATACAGAGTTAGGTCAGAACGGTGCAGCATCTATGCACAGTCATGTTGCCTCGTTACTACTGTCCCAAGAGCAAGCTGCTGTGACCTGGTTCATATGCCTCCACGTGACCCTGGTGCTACTGGGGTGCGGGACTTTGTCCTGCATTTATCACCCACCTCTCTCTCTCTCTCTCTCTCTCTCTCTCCCTCCCCCCCCCTCCTGAGACCCCTTGTCTCTTTTCTCCCATCCCCTTCCGCTATTTTTCTAACTGTTTCACTGCCCGGATCTGGCATTCAGCGTAAGTGTGTCCTGTAGGTGTTCATGTACTAGCAGGTTCATACTTAGTGTGGCAATGTGTCAGAAACTTTACCATAAATATGTAATTATGCCCCAGAGTGGTCTGCCTTCTCCAGAGAATTCTCCTGTTCCCGGTTCTAAGAAGGGAATAGGTTTCTGTGAGGGCAAGCCTCTAGTGTCCACTCTCACCCTGTGATTTCTCCACTTCCTACATTTTTCTGCCATAATCCCATGCCCGTGCTGTCAGCTGACCAAAGGGGGTCTCACCAGAGCCAAGCAGAGGGCAGCACCGTGCTCTTAGACTTCTAAAATGGTGAGCTAAATAAACCTCTTCTTCCATCACTTGGAGAAAAGTATTTTGGTTCAGGAACTGAAAATGGATGCCTACACTGGGGCCCCATTTCCTTTGTGGTCTTTCTTTTACAACTTCTGACCTTTCAGTCCTCTCTTCCTATGAAGGACTTGAGTTTAGCACTTAAAATGATGATAATCTCAGATTTACACAGCAAATATTTTGTCCCCAACTTCTATACAAATCATTCCATCTTGATACAAACTGATTCCCCCAGAAGTTCTTTTATTGTTGATACAAACTAACCCCCACAGCGGCTCCAATAAATGTTCATCCAATAGATCTGGCCAAAACCATCCCACAGCGACTGAAGAGAGGAGAGGGTTGTCCAGCAAGGGAGAAGGCATCAAACTATCAGACTTGAGAATCACTGTCTCACTAAGTTGATGGGGAATACAAAAATCCATGGCCTAGCATCACCTGATGATGGCCTTGTTTACTCCAGCCCTGTAAGATGGCTCCCTGACATTTCTTGTTCAACAGTGAAGAACATTTAGCCACTGATGACATAATTCACCTCTAGGCAGCTCTGATCTTCTTAGATTCCATCCTCAGACCCTCTGCCCATGACTCCTCTCCCAGTCATTTGTTAAATGGATCCCAGTGTACCGACCTAGGAACCACAGTCCACTGGGCACCACATCCATGTCTTTCACCCATGGATGTCTTTGATCTCTTCTCAACATCAATGAGCTTTAGGGCTTCCCTGTCTCTATCCATTGCCATAGGTCTCTCAGAGTTCCCAGTGTTGCAGAGAAGAGTCCCATGCATGTCTGTTGCAATCTCAACCCACTGGCTGTTATCTGTGTTCTTCACAGTATTGGGACTCTGCCATATTCTCCCCACTCGACACCTGGGCGAGTATGTTTTGTGCCCAAGTGTCATTTGCTACTTTTATCTCTCTTCTTACATGCACCTCTTCATTATTTATTGTAATACATCAAATAGGGCTATCCATCAACATCATCCAAGCATTCTTAGACATAATGTCCCCAGAGCCCACTGGCATCAAGCCTGACGCACTCTTGAGGTACAAGACTAGAATGAGTCTCATCTTCATATTTGCCCTAGAATTTAGTTGTTGGGTTTTTTGGGGAACTGGGGGGTCGGATTCCAAGTGTCCCCATGGTATCATTACTATGGATGTGGAACTGGAAAATCTAAATAAGTTCCAACTTACTGGTCACTGCATGGATGCCATGGGCATAGTGGATTAGTCTACAGTGACTACTGCAACACATACGTCAATCAGGATGACTTACAAAAGCCCCTTGTCACACAGAAGTCTAAAGGGAGATGTTGGTAGGGTTGCCCCTGCTTCAAGGCTCCACGGGAACATCTGGCCCACACCTTTCTTTGGATGCTCTGGTAGCACTAACATGTTTTGGTTGGTAGGTGGGTAACTAATCCCTGCATTGCCTTCACGTGACCACCTTGTGTTTTGTCTTCATGGGTCAATCTCACACTCCTTTGTATATCTGGGATGATGTCATCTGGAAATCCTTCATTGTATCTTCAAAGACCTTTTACCCACATGCCCATATCCATAGTTACTAGAGCTTAAGACTTTGATGTAAGAGGGATACTACTTTACCACTGAACTTAGTTATTTTGCTTCCTGTCTTAGTCAAGGTTTCTATTCCTGCACAAACATCATGACCAAGAAGCAAGTTGGGGAGGAAAGAGTTTATTCTGCTTACACTTCCAATTGCTGTTCATCATGAAAGGAAGTCAGGACTGGAACTCAAGCAGGTCAAGGAGCAGGAGCTGATGCAGAGGTCAGAGAGGAATGCTACTTACTGGCTTGCTTGCTTCTACTGGCTTGCTCAGCTTGAACTCTTATAAAACCCAAAACTACCGGCCCAGGGATGGTTCCACTCACAAGGGGCCCTCCCCCCTTGATCACTAATTGAGAAAATGCCTTACCACTGGATCTCATGGAGGCATTTTCTCAACTGAAACTCCTTTCTCTGTGATAACTTCAGCTTGTGTCAAGTTGACACACAGAACTAGCCAGTACACTTCCTATCAACAAAAAAAAATGTGAATAATTTACACCAACAGTGATGATGTGCTTAATGTAACACTTAGCACAAAGAAGTTCATAGTTTAATGCTAACTAAACAATAAAATTATAGTTATCAAGTGTTTTTCTGAGATCAAACAACCAATCATTGATCAAGGTGGACCTAGGGACCATGTCTTTAATTCCAAGTCTAGAGCTTTCCCAGAATCCTCTTTTGCCACCATGGGAAAGCAGCCCAGTTCTTCAGCCTAGTTAACTGTGACATGCAGGGTCTATACCAAACACTGGAGAATTTAGTGCCCTGAGTGGAGCATAGAGAAACTGAGGCACAAATCAATACCTGTAAGCTGTCTGTAGTGACATGTTCAGTGGTGAGTTCTGATGTTCAGATTTCAAATCCGCAGTCGTCCTCACTTCCTTTAGCCGCAACCTTGGAGGGTGACCAGTGCAGCAGCTCCATCTGTTTCCATTCACTGAAAGTGCATGTGGGTCACAGCTCTGATTTCAGACTCAGCATTGGTTGGGTTCTCCCAGGGCCCCCTAACTCCAGCCTGGCTAGGAACATGCTCTATTTTTTTTATTATTGTGTATATATGCGTGCGTGTTATACGTGTACATGTGCATGTTTGGGTATATGCTACCGTGTATACATATGGTGGTCAGACGACAACCTTGCGAGTTTGGTTCCCTCCACTCACCTTCGTGGGGGTTCCAGGGATTGAACCTGGGTCACCAGGCTTGTGAGGTGAATACCTTTACCCACTGAGTCATCTTGCAGGTCCTCGTCTTCCTGTTTCTAAAGCCCGTGTCTTTACTCCAGCCTCCTCTATGATCCAACCCATCATTCTTCCAAACACTGCAAGCAGAGTGAGAAACTATACTTTGGGCTAAGAGAAGCTCAGAAACACAATAGGAAAAGGCATTCTCTATAGAAATCATCGGTGAAGGAAAGCCACATGGTAGAAATGTCAAACCTAAAGAACCACAGACCACCCCCTACTCCCCCCCCACCCCATCCCCGCAGTCTACAATGCACAGAAGTTCCATGGCCCTGTCACAGGAAATTACATCTACCTCCACTGGGTTGCCTTAATGTACAGGGAGTATTTTACACCTCCTTAGTCCTCCATTACCATCATCCCCCAGCCTCCACCTCTGTTTGATGGTCCCCTAAGTCCCAGCTTTCTTGGGAAAGGTGCTCAGCTCTGATAGTATTCTCTTTCATGCCCCACTGCTTTTCCTTCGAAGCACAAAGCAAGACTTGAAAATGTTTGATTATCTGGCGGTACTTTGCAAATCTCAGAAGATGTGTTCATTATCTTCGCCACTTTATGCTGTGACACATGAGCATCCGATGAATCTTTGTTCAATGAATGGATGGTTTAAAAAGCACCTTTCAAAGTACCATATGCTCATATACTGGCTTGGAGTTTTCTTTAAGGGCATTGTGAGCCCAATGTACTTGGCACCTTGTGTTTCCACGAAAGCTTTAGAACTACTTTATGTTGGTGTAAAGATAAGCCTAATTAAAGCTGCATACATCCATTTGAGGACTGGGAACCCCTCAGTGACACTCACTTGCTCCAGCTGTAAATGTGGTACACCTTTTCATTTATTTAGGTCTTCTTTAAAAGTCTGAATGATGGAGCCAGAGAGATGGCTCAGAGGTTAAGAGCATGGGAGGCTCTTCCACAATTCTCAGCACTCGCTGGGCAGCTCTCAACAATGTATAATTCAAGTCCCAGGGTATTCGATGCTACCTTCTAGCCTCTGCAGACACCAGGAATGCATGTAGTGCACAGACAAATAGGAATACAAACACCCATGTACACACAATAAATACATTTTTTAAATCTAAATGAAGTCTAATATATTTGATATGTGCAAGTCTTTAACACCTAATTTATTTCTCAGATGTCATCTCTATCATTTTAATATGCCCTAACGGTTGCATATAAATGCAGTTTTGTTTCATGTGTCCATTTTATATAGTAGCATCAATTATTATTTTAATGATTTCCTATAGCTCTTTTGGATTCTCGACACAGAGCTCCACGTCCAAGTTGTGACGGTCACTGGTCACCTAATTCGTTGCCTTGACTAAGATTTCAACACAATGCTTTAAAAGATGGTTACAAGGGCAAGCAATCTTGTTCCTCCCTGTTAAATAGTTCTAATGGTTTTTCATGGGGAGATTGTCTATAGGACATCTTCGGAATTGCCTTTAACAAGTTAAAAAAAAGATCTGCTCTTAGTTTGCTTAAAGCTCCTTAGCATGCACAGGGCCTGCGCAGGTCTGCACCCAATCCTCTGTGTATATATTATACCTATTAGCTCAGTATTTTTATGGGATTCCTGACTCTGAAAACGAATAAGTCTCTGACTCTTGCACCTGCTCTTGGGACTCTCTTTCTCCTGTTGGGTTGTCATAGCCAACCTCAATATGATAGTTTTTATTTCATCTTGTATTTTACAATGTCAAAAAAATCTGAACAGAAGCAGCATGATTGAAATAAATAAAACATGAAAGAAGGGAGGAAAAAAAAGAATCCTTAACATGAATCTCCACATTTACTATTATAACCATGTCTTTCTCTTTTAATGCACTTAGTGAATAACATTAATCAACTTCTGATTTGAACCAATCTTACATTCTGGTAAAATCTTTTTGGTCAGGAGCATTATTTTTCCTGATACTAATATTGCTTGAAGAATAAGCATTCATAGGCAATTGATTTGTAAAATTGTGTTTCGCTGCATGCCTTCAAGCGTTCTGTGTGCTGACATTTCAGGTGAAATCCAGATAGCAGAGTATTCCCTTGCAATCCTTCTCTGACAATGTATCTGCACTGCTGAGCAGAGATTGGGCTATGTTCACGGTACATGCTTTTACATTTGCACCCATTTTGACATTTTTATGTTTTCTGTAAGTTAAGGAATTTTGTCCCCTGTTATTTCCTGTCCTTGTTTGCCTTCTTTCACATAAATTTGCTTTATTTCTTCTCCTCTACATGTGTGAAAGTTATGTGGCTGTGTCCCCCCACACACACTTACCCCCCACCCGTGCCCACCCTGGCCTATTGAGGAAAAAACGGAGCCTTAGGAGGTGGGGCCCAGTGGGAGGAGATTTCATCATGGGGGACATATGATTGGGACCTGGGTGTTTCTCTCCCCACTCCCCCTTTCCTGGATACTGTGAGGTACTCAGCTTTGCTAGTCACATCCTCCTGCTGTGACTTGCTGTCACAGACCAAGAGCAACAGAGACAACTAATCATAGAGAGTTCCAGAGCTGGGAACCAACATGTGCCTCTTTACAAGTCTTTTTTCATTCTGGAATTAGTCACAGCAACAGAAATCCAACTCATACATTCTTTCTTGTCTCACTTACTGTTGAAGAAATTTGTGAAAGTTGAGGCCTGAGTGAAAAGGTTTTCTTTTGTTTTTTTTAATTACTTCAAAGGAGATTTGGATTTACTTAAGACAATGGTGGGAGGCATTATTTTAAGCTCAAGTTTCTGCTCTGGCTCTTTTGGAACATTTTCTATAAATTCTAGCTCCAAGCATACTGAAAGATCAGACTGTGATTGAAAAATCCCCAGGATCTGGGGAAATGGCTCAGTAATGTGCTTGCCCTACAAGCATGAGAGCCTGAAGTTCAATCTCCAGTCCCCACATTAAAAAGCCAGCTATGGTGGTGCTCCACTGTAATCTCTACACTGGGGAGGTCGATCCCTGAGACTCCCTGGGCAGCTACCCTGGCCTGCTCAGTGAGTTCCAGGCCAATGAGAAACCCTTTCTCAAAAAGAAAAAGGCAAAAAGAGGAGGAAGGGCTAGAGAGGTGGCTTAGTGTCTGAGTACTTGCAGTTCTTGCAGAGGAGCCAGGTTTAGTACCCAGCACCCACAGTGTAGAACTCCGATCCTTCTAGTCCAGGGAATCTGAAACTTTCTTCCAACCTCTGCAGACACTAGATAGACAGCGTGTGCATGCAGACAAAATAGTTATACGCATAAGGTCTTAAACAGATAGCACTTGAGGATTGACACCCATAAATACACACACGTATATACACCTGCACACTCTAGTCCACGTGCACACAAAACAGTTCTCCAGAGAAGCCATGCATCTTTTGGGTTTAGCTTTGTTCTAGTAACTTTTGCTGCTCTTCTATATCTAGATCCAAGGACAGCTGTTCCTGTGTTTGCACAGACGTTAGTCCCATCAAGATTCATCTCTTCTTTGTTTGCTGATGCCTGTGTCCCTCAGCACACCCTTCCACCCCCTACATAACCAACGATTCTAACGTGGGTTTGATATATAGACTTGTGTGGATAGTGCATTCTCAAAGCCTGTATCTATCCTGAGCCTGGGAAACAGAGCCTTTAAAAATACGATCAGGCTAGGATTGGGTACCGTTGGTTGAAGGTAGGCCCTAAATCCAATAGCTGATAGTCTGATAAAATGAGAGTAATTTCCATGTGAAAAGGGGGGAAGAGGAAATGACAGCAGAGGTGGGGGTGCAAAGTTCTACAATTAGGGCAAACCACTTCAAGCTTGGAGAGAGACATCGGTTCACCTCCAGATCCTCCTGAAGGAACTAGCTATGTCCACACCTCCATCTGGATGGATTTCCAGCCTCCAGAGCTCTGAGAGTGTGGAGTTTGCCGCGGTGGAACAATGCCAAAGACCACTGCAGCTGCCTGTGCTCTTGCGAAAGGAATCACTTTAACCGTATCTTTAACATATATGCATAACGTTGCACCACGAATCACTGCTGTTCCACCCTCATTTTCAGGAACACGTTCTTTGGGACTCATCCATAGCGTGTACACATCTGGAGAGGCCTTCCAGCTATCAACTGCTGCAGAAGGCAGAGATCAACAGGTCTGATTTGCATGCCAGACGACTTGTGCGTGGCAATTTCTTTTGTTTATGTCCTGAAAGGTGGTGCTGCTATGCCATGAATACTGCCTATTTCACTGAAGAGACTACCTTGCAGTGCTTAACAAAATAACTGTACTTTGCCTCGCCCCTCACCACCCCGTGAATGTTTCTCTAGCCTTACAGTACACCCACACCTGCCATTCTTTGACTTTCTACATTCTGCTAGCATATCGGGCATGTGTCTATTCAGGGCTGGTGGTGTAGCCCAGTAATGGGATGTGTCCCCACTGCTCAACCCTAACACTCAAGAACAAAGGGGATATGTTTTCATATTCCCTGGCTAATGTTGAATTCATTCAATTCTCCCCATACATGATTGCTTGTCTTGTAGTTACCCTTCGGTCTTTTATGCTTTAATAATAATCTAGAACTCCAAAGGGGTTTTTTTTTTTACTTCACTGCTGCATCCATCCACACTACCTTTGTGGAAAACAACCTTGAAGGGGCTTGCAGTTCACCCAGCTGGTTGAATGCATAGCATTCCCAGCTCTAGGCAAGTGTCAGCAGGAAGATCAGAAGGCTAGGGCCATCCTCAACTGTATAGTATCAGGTTTGGGAGAGTTATATGATACCCTGTCTCAGATGTGAAATTTTTAACAGTTTTTGTTGCTTTAAAATAACCATTTTTGTAACTGTGTGTTACATAAATAGCTTTTTATGGAAACTAATTTTCAGATCAGGAGAGAAGGCAATATTTTTGTTTTCCCAAGTCTTTTTAATGTCTGGCTTGGTGAAAGGTAGCTGGATTCTAACCTTAGCTTCTGTTTTGTTCTGCCTCGAACTCATGACAATATTCCTGCCTCATTAGTGGGATGACTGGCATAAGTCACCACTCTGGATTCTCTTTAACTGAGTTACCCATAGTAAAATTCTATTTCTGTCCTTTTGGGTTTTCTTTTAGACAGAGTCTCTCTAGCCTGGGGGGAACTTGCCCCCATCACATCTAGTTTATGTGGCATTAGAGAGTGGTGGCAAGGTTCTGAGCATGTCCATCACCCTCCCCACTGAGCCTGAATTCCCAGCCCCAATTCACGCTACTCTAAATCACTAGCTGGAGCTAATCTGACTTCTAGAGAAGTCAGGAGAGACATCATACCCAAGCCTCCCTACCAGTCTGCTTCAAAGTGAAGGCTCCCCTGCTTCAATCCTAACCAAAAGAAAGTAATTCCATGTTAACTACTCAGCTGTTCTGCTGCTCTTCAGCCCCTGTCTACCTATAGAAACGTTCTTTGCTCAGCTCCCACAGTTTAGGAAATGAAGTTCTGCCCAATTCTACAATTTCAAGTAGAACAGTTATGAGCCTTAAATTTGGTGTAATCTCTCGTTTTTCTGAGCTCGTTTTCACGCAGCTCGGGCTGGCCTCTGACTCACTGTGTAGCGCTACAGGCTGATAGGTTACTTCTCTGCTGCCAGAGAAATGAGCCAGTTCAAACCAGATCAGATTATATTAAAGGCAGGTTTATCGGGAAGCTGCTCTCCAGCCAGCCAGGCCCCAAGGATGGAGACCAGGGAAATTGCCATGGGGGAAGAGGGGTGGGGAGGGAGAGAGAAAGGGCTCAGTTGCAAAGAGAAGAAAATGTTTGGATTATTTAGGGAGGAACCTCTAGGAAAAGGGCAGCCCAGCCTCTGGGCTGGAAAGGTCAAGGTTGGGAGCAGGGTATTCTAGGTAGGGACTGAGGGATGCTGGGAGAACCTAGAGGCCGGGTCAGCTTTGATGAGTAAAATACGCACCTCAATCCCTTGTCCCAGGTCTGAAACCAAACACAGGCTTCTAAATTCCATTCTTTTGGTTGACAAAGATGGGTGAGAAAAAAAAAAATTAACTTTTACAGATTATTTTATATTTTGTTAGTGTGTTGCTGTGAGACAGGGTTTCTCTGTAGGGTCCTGGCTGTCCGGAAACATCCTCTGTAGAGCGGACTGTCCTCAGACGCAAGAGATCTGCCTACCTAGGATTAAACCTGGCTACGGATAGTTTTAGATGCTCTCCTTTAATGCTGCACCAGAACTTAAATAGTAGTTTCTTAAATGCCCCTGTACTGTTGGGTGATCTTTTTGAACACTGTTGTGGAGAAGAAGAAGAAAAAAAAAAAAAAAAGCCGTGCATCTATCCTACACTCTGAATAAGTCTTTGACCCACTCCGTTGCTTATTGATGGACCCTCGAGATAATTGGCATGTGTCATTAAACACTCACCACACCAGCACACACATAATGCTACCACTACCAATTGCGTTAGAAAGGTATGGAGAAAGAAATGATCAAGCCCACGGGGACAGAGACATTTTCCAAACTTCTCACTTTCCCACAAAAGAGATGGCGGGTGGCTGAGGGGATGGTTTACTTTTAGTCTCCGAACTCCTGTGGCAAGAGCTAGGCAAATAAAGCCCTAGTCAGACCTCGGCTGGGCAGCAGAGGGCAAGCTCAGTCTAGCCTGTGACTACCTATCTCCAAGAGGGAGAAGAGTCCAGCAGGACCCAGAGATGAAGCCTCCAGAACCCACCTGACTCTAACTGTACCGGGCTCATTTTCCATACATAGCAGATCCCAATAGCAGAATTCAACAACCATTTATTGAGCATCTGTTATCTTCCAGATCTAGATACCAGCAACAAAAGCAGGAAACCAGCCAAACTAGTCTCAGATGGTGTTTCTGCTTTGGTGCTGAGCCCTGGGCTGGGGGTGAGGGTCATTTTGTGAAGACCAAGAGCCAGGGGTGGTAACCTCACACTGCTAAGGAGATTTGGGTGTGACCTTCTGGCTCCTTCACTCGTTTATATTCCACTCCTAGAATCTCAAGTATCATCCAAAAACAGTGGCACTGTCTAGTGGGCATTTCAGTTAGCTTACAAGAGAATTATTGTGATTGAAATGTTGGGTGTTTTTAAGTCCTACATACTCTCCTCAAGGACCCCTATGGTTGAAAATCTTGAATGAGCCATACAACCCTTTGATAGAGCGGAGACAGGAGCAGATTTAAGATATGATGAAGTAATCTCCCCCACTCTCACTCTCTCGAACCCCACCCCCTGCTCCAATCTGCACCCTCGAGTATGCACCCGTGTACACACACACACACACACACACACACACACACACACACACACACACCACTACCTTTAAAGCTCCATTCTTTCAAGGGTCTTCTAAAGAATTCTAGCCTCCTAGGATTGCTTTATAAAATGCAAATAACCCAGCAGGAGGCCACTCGGACCGCCTATTGACACTGGAGCTGGCAGTTAGCACTTAGCCCTGGCTTCTAGACTGCCCGGATGAGCTACCACCTACTGGCTAACTCAGCTAATGAAAAGCCCAATAAATGAAAGCCCTCTGGCCCAGAAAAGAAGCACTTTCCTGGATGAGAGCATCTGGAGCGAAGAGCCAGAGGAAATGTCCATACCTGACTCCAATACTAGCCCTCCAAAGCCTGTAACTTGGGCTGTAATTGAAGGCCTCTAAGTGGAGTTACTGACTGGAAGGGCCCCATAGCCAGACTTTGAGATGCCCTGAGCCCTGTCCCTAAAGGCTGTGGGAGTTGTTCTAGAACCTACCTCAAGTCCCTCCTACCCTCGAGTTGGCAAGTTCACAGGATTCCACTGCGCTAGCAAGTGCCTCACTCCCTGCCCTTCTATCTTTTCCCTGGCGCCCTCCTATCTTGGCACCACTTCTGATGTAGCCTTCTCATGCCCCTACGCCTACTTTTTTTTAATCTGGCGGCAAGACAGGAGATGCAGGAAGACATCTAGGAAACCAGGAAGAGTGTGCTGGGAGCAGACAGAAGGAAGGCACCTCTGGATGCTTCTGGGTCAACACTGAGGCCTCCCTCATCCGGCTCCCCCAGATCCTCTTACCAGTTCTGGGAGGGCGACATGGAGGGCTGGCTAATTGATGAGAGACACCCTAATGTCCTCCCCAGGGCCAGGCCTCTGGTGGTCATGACCCACTGGGAAACCTCCAGCTTCAGAGTTGCCATTCAACCTCCCAGGAGTCGGTTCTCTATGCTTTTGTATTTGAAATGGCTACTTATATGCAAAACTGAAAACACATGGACAGTAAACAGTGTTGTACAAGCACAGACCAATGCTCACGAGCTAGCACTCGGCCGTGGTCCTGACCCTTGACATCTGCCAACTGTCTCTTTGAAGGCAAAGGCTGTCCGGGCAGAGCCCTGCGGCTTCAGGTACACACTTCCTTTTCTTAAGTTAGCCACATTTGGTCTAGTCATAAGTCATGGATGTTCCACTCTGGAATTCAACCAAATGTTTTAACAAGTCTCGTCAACAAATACCCTCCAGCCACCTAGTCTAAGAGGAGCTTTAGGGAAAATGTCTAGTCATGCCTCTTGTCTATAGTTGGTTGACTGAGGACTCACTTCCTTCTCTCTGCCTGTCCAGCCTCCTCTGCCAGCTCCAGGTGTGGCTTTGTTATAATTCCCTCGTCTTGCATGCCGATCAGTCAATCCATTTTGTCTCCTTACAGTAATTCCCATGCATAGAGCCTGTTTGTTTTTTTGGGCTTTTTGTTTGTTTTGTTTTGTTGTTTTGTTTTGTTTTTTCAGGAATTGAGCAATGACTCCAATTTCCCAAATAGTTCGGGGGGTGGGGGGGACATTTTCTTTTATAGTTCATGACAAGTGCTACAAGCCCAGGAGGGACCTACTTATATCTGAGGGGCTGCCACAATTCTGAGCAACATGTCTGGCTGCCTTCTTCTGTAGAGCCCCAGCTCTCTGAGCAGACACTGATAGTCAAAACCAAGGTTTACTATTCCACAGAACTGCACAACCCAGCATTATACTTTGTTCAAAAATGAGCCTGGGACCCTCAGTTTATCCAGTCCCAGTGAAGTCTAGATTTAGGCTCTGTGGTTAAGAGAAAGAAGGAATCCAACCCCCTCCCCTGCCAGGCATGTGTGACAAAGCATGCATTTCCCTTCCCCTTATTCTTGCAGCTGCATGGAAACCAAATGAGCAGCAGTTCTTAGAATGCGGGTAGCATAGAGAGTGGAGAGGAGAAGCATAGTTCCTTCAGTCTGCTAAGTTTCAGGGTCAAGCACTGCCAGGCATCAGCACTAACTCTGGATTCTACCATGACACATAAACTCTTTTAAGCTAGTTGGATTTGGATTTTTTTTCTTTTTTTTCCTTTCTTTCTTTCTTTTTTTTTTTTTTTTTTTTTTTTTTTTTTTTAGCTTACCATCCAAAACATCTTATTACAGACTATAATAAATCCGGAAGAGCTCTTGGATCACTTTAGATGACATCTATGAAAGGCCACAGATCCTAACGTTCAAAATTTGTTTCTGGGAAGCTGAGTCCTCAGGAGCCCTGCCAAGCTTCTCTGCCTGGAGAAGTCTTGACTGACAACCCTCCTTATGTGGAACCTAAGTCGGGCCTTGCAGCTTCCCAAACTATTACTGTTAACAGAGCAGGCCGAGGACTCTGTTTGGCTTTTGTAGGATGCTGCAGCTCCTCTCAAGGAACAGAAGCGCAGTTCCTCTTCCCCACCCCCCCTTCCAAATCCTTAGCAAGTCCCTCCCATCCCCCTGCCCTTGTTCCCCCGAGGGTCCTCAAAGGGTTAAATGCTGCTGAAGTGGCTTTTAAGAACAGCTGGAAACAAAGTGCTGCCCCAGGCTGACAGCAGCCAGTAAAGGTCAGGAGGTTAAAGGAATTATTTTCCATGGGAATAATTTTCTAAGGGAAATGGTAAAGTTATTTAAGCCACCAGGTGGGACACATAAAGGACAATCTTTCCCAGCTTTCCAGAAATGGATGCTGTTTGGCCTCACAGAAAATTTTTGGTGGTGGTGGTGGTGGAACTCAGTTTTACATAATGAACTCTGAACCTTAGTAACATTAAATGACGTTTTTGTATCTAATTTGTATGTAGTGTGTGTGTGTGTTTGCTGGAAGCGTTCCAAGTACCCTCCAAGCCATATTTAAAAAAAAAAAAAAAAAATAGTGTTACCTGTTCAGAAATAAAGATAGTGGGATGGAGGCTGGGAGAGAAGACTATAATATGTTCATGCTCTTTGATCCAGTACTCTCACTCTTGAGACTACAGCCTAGAGAAATACATCCAACGAGGGAAATAAGCTTTATGTGCAAAGTTGTTGACTACAAAGTTATTTATGATTTTGAAAAAAAAAAACCCTAATGGTTCAAGGAAGGGAATAGGTTAGTAAATTATTGTACATCAGTGTAAGAGAATATCACGGGCTGTTAAAACTGCAAAGTAACAGCATGGAAACTGTCAACTTAAAAAAGCAGACATAAAACAATACACTGGGTGGTGGTAGCCAGGTAACGCCGTCTGTTTGTAAATAGAGGAGAGGATCAGAAGAACGAGGTTAACTCAGCCAATGGGATCGTGGGGCCTCCTCATCCTTTGCTCAGTTTTGTGTAATGTTTATTTCTTTTGTATGATTTTTTAAAAAGTTGCAATGAGGAAAATAAAATGCCCACAAATTGTGGGAAGAAGCGCGTGTGCCTCTGTAAATGTCTACAAAATGTTACACAGTTTATTTTCAACGAATGAACTGTATAGCAGGTGAATTACATCTCAATAAAGCTATTACAAAATATGTTTTTAAAAAAATGTAAGTTGAGCCACTTTAGAGAAAGAGAATAAAAGATCTTTGTTTCCCATTTAAGGAGCAATGCTAGTCAGCAGCGAGAACAGTGGGCTTTTAAATAAATTCTCGACACAATTTATTAAGTTGCTGACAATTACCACCCTAGGCCCTGTTTTATAACCAGAACACACCCAGTGATCTTAAAGAGACAGGAGCTCCTTGCTCCCTCCTGAGAAGAGAGCATCAGTAGTGGGAGGAAAGTCCCAGAATTAGACAGACTGCTGCCCCGGCAATTGTCATCCTTACCTCTTAGCAGCAGCAACTGTACAGAAGCCTCTGGGGTCAGGGCTCCCAGCACATCCCAGGCTAGTGTGATAGCTCTTGGGCTCTGGATGCAGGCACCCTCAGTCCTTTGGGACTTTTCTCAGACCCCTGGAACTTTCCATTAACAGTCTTTTGCCAAAGGTCTTCAAGTGTCCCACCTTCAGTTCTGTTGGCTCTCTGTCCTCTTTTGGCCTTCTCCATATTTCCACCATCCATCACCACTGGGGCCTCTTCTCTCTACTGCCTCTATCCCTGGTCACCTGCATTCTCCCGATACTCCTGACTCCTTTGCTAACCTTGATGCAATGGCCCCTATTGCCTCTACTGCTACCTTCTCCTCGGGTTACCAGCTCATCCCACCCATGACAAACGTCACCAATATTTGAGGAAATTAGGGAGAAACTTATCATTGCATCAAAGGATGCTGTACCAGAGGGTAGCATAAGAGGTGTCTCCTAGGTGACTCAAAACGTGTGTCATATAGCCAGAGGGGGGTCACAGTGGGTATGGCATGAGAATAGGGCTTTGTAGTTTGCACCAATCACAGTTCAGCTTCTAGTTTTACCAGTCGAGAGCCTTAGACAAAGACAAATCACAAGATGTTTTTATTGGATTACTGGACAAGTGCCCCTCCGCTTTTCGAGAGAAAGAATGAGCTACAAGGTGAGCAGAGTTACCTAGAACTCAGAGGCTTGAGAGAGCTAAGCCTGCTCAAGCTATCTGAAAAAGTTATAGGAGGAGCAGGGCCCAGGCTTGTTAAATGTTTTGTTATAGCTTTATTGAGATATAATTCACCACAGGGGATGAAGCCAGTGGCCTTCTAATGTGAAAATCCTACAGTCTCGTGAAAATCCTACAGTCTCGTGACAGTGGCGGTGACCCTGCAACTGGAAAGACCTGGGGTTTTGAATACTGTTTCCATTATTCCAGCACTGCTAAATTACTTACTTTACCAGATTCATGTCTTCCTGCTCTGGGCTTCCAAACCCAACTGATACTGGAGAGAAGATTGAAACAAAATAAAAATATGTAACCATTCCCTGACATACAGTAATTAGTATAATGGCAATCCACTGTGCCTTCCTCTAGATAACATTGACCAACATTTCTTCTGCTAAAAATAAACTCATGCTTCCTCTTCCTTGCTCTCTTGCTTCTGTTCCCAGCTCCTCACACCCATCTGCCTTCTTCCTTTGCTCCAAACCAAGTCCCAGGACCTCAGCCTCACAATGTCGGTAGGCACCAGTTCGGCCCACAGCATATGACTCCGCATATACATTCTCCATGACCTCATGCAGCTGGACTGTTATTTTGCAGACTGATATTAAGAAGCATAAACCAGGAATTTTTTTATACACGGTCACGCTGGGTATTCTCAGGCCTGCAGTGCAGATGGAGCGTTGCTAGGATTTTATGGTACAACGTGTGGGCTCTAGGCTCTCCTTCCCATCCCAGGCTCAGAGGGCAACGGTGCATGAGGGGCTCCTGCTCCATTCGGTGTTTTCCGTGTGTGCCAACAAGCAGGCCCCTCCACTGTAAACTGTCCCAGATTGAGCGACACTTCCCCTGAGAGGTTCCTGACAGGCACCCTACTCCTCCTCAGCTCTGCGTAATGCACCAGTGGGGAGCATCCCTGCGGAGGGCAGGCATGCTATCCCCTAACTTGAGTTTCACAATGGCTGGCTGTGTGGCTAAAATTGTCTGTGATAAATCACCAGCCTACTATGAAACATAGCCATGGGGTCTGTCCTATAATTGTGTCAGTAGAGTGAGTAAAGTATATATGGGGGGAGGGGAAGAGGGAGAAGAAGGGAGGGGAAGGGGAGAGAAGAGGGGAGCATGTGAGGAAGGGAAGAGGTGAAAGAGAAGAAAAGGTAGTCACTTTGATTAACACATGAAGGTGAACCAGACCACTGGCTTGCTCATTCATTCACTCCCTCCTCCTCCTCCTCCTCCTCCTCCGTCCTCTGCCTCCCTCCTCCCCCTCTTGCTCTGTCTTCCATTTGTGACTTCCATATTGCTCAGTGATTTCCTATCACCCTACTCTCTCTTGGGGGAACACCTCTCTTTTTCTCCCTAACAGTGTCCTAAGCTTGGTTCTCACATGCTGCATCTTGCTGCCTCTTCTTCCCTATGCCACCCCCCACCCCCACCCCCGCTTCCCACTGGCTCTGCCTTCTCAGAAAGAGAAGAAACAAGGTTGCTGGTATCTAGGGGGGAGGGGGAGGAGACATGTGGGTTCAAGGCCAAGGTCTAAAATGTACTAACCCGCCCTGACATACTGTGGTGACACCGCGTGTATGCCAGGAATGCACCCCACCAGGGCAGACTCCGCGTGGAACACATGATGCCTTTCCCTGCCTTGCTCTCTCCCTCACTCAGACCACACAGCAGAACAACTTCAAAGGGAGCTGGAGGCCTCATTCCCACCCTGCAAGTCTGAGGCCTCAAAGCTTCTCAAAAAGGAGGATGTTCACAACTCCCTTCAGCATTTCAAAAATGCTAATAAAAGCCATGCGCTGGCCCATAAGGAAGCTGCCCAGGCTAGCTCAACTGTCATATTGCTGGGCTTCAGCCTGGTAAAGTGGTAGCATGATCTCACTTAAATGGAAAATGCACAAAGACTCAGACCCCTGAAGAGAACAAACACATGAGTCATTAAATTTAAAAGTAAAAAAAAAGAAATTTTTTTTTCTTAGCAAACTGGTATGTTAAGTGCGCAAAGGTGTCCCTGAGCTCTGTGGGGGCAGGCAAACAATCCTGCATGAAATGCTCGCTAATCAGGAAATAGAAAGGAGGGGCTTCAACCTCATCCGAAAACGAAGTCGCCTTGACACATGACTGCCAAGGCCAAGATACAAGTGACCTTGAGGCAACAGAACTCCTCCACAGTGTTCCAATAAGCAATGTGGTGGACCACCCAAAGCTTGGGGACTGGAATCAGGAACTAGTGAATTTCTGACCCCAGGTCCCCCAGGCCAAGGACGGCACTGAGAATGCCCTTGGGTACCCAGCTTAATCTCCTACCAGAGGTATTGAGAAGGTGGAGACCTCACTGGCCACAGAACAAAGAGGTAGAATCTTTGGAAGGCCATCATCTAATTAAAATTAGATGAGGGTAGAGCTCTGATAATTGTTAAGCAGTCCAAAGAATACACACACACACACACACACACACACACACACACACACACTCACACACTCACTCCTGTTTCTTGCTCTGCCCCATCTTGCCTCTCATACCATCACCAAATGAGGCCCCTATGCTGCATATGTTCAGAACTGTGAGCTAAAATAAACCTTTTGTCTTTATAAAGCAGTCTGCCTGCAGTATGCAATTCCAGTAACAAAAGGGGGTAGGGCAATACAGGTGCACCATGTAAAGCAGCTCCAGGATGTATACGGCAGACCGAGGACAGGTTGGGCATGGAGGTTCAGAGTGCAGAGGCCAGCACTCTCCGGAACACACTTGCCCTCTTCTCCCCTGCACAGCTTTGCAGTCTTCCCAAACACTCCTCAAGGATCCCCCATTCCTCTCAAAGTCCCAGATCGGTGATGTTCATGGCAAGCTAACCTCTAACTTTCTAAGAGCACAGAGGTTCTGCGAGTAAACCGTGGCCATGTCAGTCATAACGGGCCATGTTGTGTATGCCATACAGACCTGGTATGCCAGAACTCCCACCCCTACTATTTTAGGGAAGCCCAGAAAGAAGTGACTACCCCGCCCCCCCAAAAGCAAACAAGCAGAATGGACATGAGTTAGTTCATCTTTAACCTCCTTAGTCACGTATAAGGAGAGCCCACTGCTGCCCACCCACTTGTATCTGTGGCTCTTGCTTTGCAACATTGACCACAGGTGAGATGCTCCTGCTATGACTGCTGCTTCCTGACTCACCAAAGGATGACATCCCCTCAGGGAACAAGAGGCCTGCTGCCCATCCCTTCCCTTTATATTGGATAAAATGATCCCTGGTGATACCTTCATCTAACCGGTAAATAATTATCAAAAACTCCATCCTCCACTTTTGTATTAAATGCTATTGGTAGCCTATCAAAGCCATAAAACCATGCTACCTACCTCAATAAAGCTTTTCCATGCAATTACTTTATGGTCTACTGAAGGCTCTGTTTACAGAAGACCAAGAAACAGTCTCCGGGGATCCTGGAGACAGACAAGCCCAAATGAGAGTCATCAGGTCAGATATCATATGTTGGCTTTCTAAAGATGTGAGGCACTTGGGTAAAGGGACCAAGTGACACTCCCTGTCCTCTAAAGCTTCTAAACAGTGTTACTACCTGCAAGTAGCAACCTTCAGGCGGATCTGTATTTGTGCCCAGACGCTAGTGCCTAGAGGAGGAACCGTGAACAACCAAAGAGCTAAGAGACATGTCTTACTGTGTATATGTGTGAGTGTGCCTATGTATGTGTGTATATGTCTATGTGTATCTGTGCATGTGTTTGTGAATGTCTACATATGTCTGTGTGTGTATATGTGTGTATGCCTCTTCTATGTATGAATGTCTGTGTGTGTGTGTGTGTGTGTGTGTGTGAGAGAGAGAGAGAGAGAGAGAGAGAGAGAGAGAGAGAGAGAGAGAGAGAGAGAAGGTCTAAGGCCCTGTGTCTGTGTGTTCTCTGTTATATACCCTGCAGTATGAGAACATCCAGGATGAGGAAGGCATGACAAGAGTTTGCATAAGCCCAGATTAACTTCTGGTGTGTGCTGCAGATTTGAATTTTGGCAGAAAGAAATCAGCAGAGGAAACGTGTTATTGGAAACGGAGGTATGTGAAGAAGGAAGGGGTTAATCAAGTTCAGCTGAATAAAGACCAGATGGCTTATCCTGCTCACTTTGCCACAAATTGGGAAAAACATTAGCACACAGTAGAAAAACTTTTGTGCAGACAACCATTCAGAAACGTGTTAGAGTGGAGTTGTGTCCCCGTGAGAGCCATAGGTTCAAGCCCTGCTCCCCCGAGGTGGATACATTGGAGACAGAGAATCTTTAAAAGATAATCTAGGTTAAATGACGGTATTCCTGTGAGTCTATAATGGAGAAGGACTGTTTCCCAGGAAAAACAAGTACGAAGCATGAAGGGATGAGTGTATGCCCAGAGGAAAGGCTGTATCTACTAGGGCAGGCAAAGGACAGCGGTTGCTCAGCCAAGAGAGAAAGGCCTCAGGGAAAGTCAAAGGCCTCACACCTTGGTCTTGAACTTTCAGTCAGCCTCCAGCACAGGGTGCTGAAGGTCCTGTCTGCAGTAATTAGTCAATTACTTGTCACCCTGTACACACTGAGAGAGCTTACATAGAGCCCAGACCGCCATCTTGGGATACAGATTCTGTACCCCTAAAACCATTGCCAACCAGTTTCACATTCGCACACATCTTTGACGTCTTATATAAAATGTACTTGCACTGAGAGTTCATTGGTGAAGGGCGGTGCCTAGGAGGCCAACTACAGCAGCTGCATTCCTCATGTGGACCGGCTCAGACACCCATCAACCCACTGCGCTGCCCATTTATCTCCCTTCTGCCACAACCTCGGACCTATATCAGACAGCAGGTAAGTTCTTTCCTAGTGTTGAAGCAGGTAAACAGTGAGTTACTCGTGTCCCACCACCCCATCCTCTTTACTCAGCTCTGGAGACACTGTACAATGGTGAGCAGAAGGCACCGTCCCTCTAGACAAAACCCAAACCCAAACCCAAAGGCTAGAGACATGGCCCCACAGTTAAAAGCACCTGGTGCTCTTACAGACGACCCAGTTCCCATTCCTAGCACACATGTGGAAGCGCCCAGCAGCCTATGACTCCAGTTCCAGGGAGTCAGATGCCCCTATTCTGACTTTTGAGGTCACTGCCCACACATGGTGCACATACGTACATACATGCAGATAAGAAAAAGTTTAAAAGGAACATTTAAAAAAACAAACTAGCCTCATGCTGAAGAACCATCAAAATGATATGAGAAATACGTAGCAATATTCTTTATCCATCTGGATCTTTGAGGGTCAAGTCTTAATTATGGTTCAATGGTCAAAGATCTTCATAGTTTCAGTTGGGTTTCGTCAGCCTGACACGGACCTACACATATCTGGGAGGAGGGATGTCAGTGGAGAAAATGCCTCCACCAGATGCCCGTAGGCATTTCTTTCCTACCTGGCTTTTTTTTTTTTTTTAAAGATTTTATTTTATGTATATGAATACACAGTTGCTGTCTTCAGACACACCAGAAAAGGGCATTGGATCCCATGACAGATGGTTGTGAGCTACCATGTGGTTGCTGGGAATTGAACTCAGGACCTCCGGAAGAGCAGTCAGTGCTCTTAACCACTGAGCCATCTCTCCAGCCCTGCCTGTAGGCATTTCTTGATTAATGGTTGACTTGGGTAGGCCCAGCCAAGGATAGGGGTGTCACTTTTGGGCATGTGATTCTGATTATATATATATATGAGAGATTGAGATATGTATATATTAAATATATATAATATATAAATATATATAATTTTAATATACATATTTATATGTATTAAATACATAAATATATATATATATTTTTAAATTGTATATCAGGCTTAGGAAGCCATAAAGAGCAAGCCAGCAAGCAGTAGTCCTCCATGGCTTCAACTTCAGTTTCAGCCTCCAGGTTCCTTCCCTGTCTGAGTAGCTGCCTACCTGTAAGTATAAGAGGAAATGACCCCATTCCAAGTTGCTTTTGGTCACAGTATTTCACCAGAGTGATAATAATCCTAAGGGTATATTCTATGGGGTCATCCAACTCCAGGTTTTTTAAAAAAAAAAAAAAAAAAATTCAGAAGGAGGGCACATGAGGCAGAGGCAGGCCACTGTAGGAATCTGAGGCTATCCTGGTCAACATGAGTCCCAAGCCAGCGAGCACTACAAAGTAAGGCCCTGTCTCAAAAAAAAAATATTCCAGAAAGTTTTTTTTTAAAATCAAAATATGAGTTTTCACCATGCAGAACACTACACTGAATCCACACAAATTCTTTGATGTGCGGGCACCTGCTGCTTAACCTCCCCCAATCTGTAGTCCTCAGTCCTCGGCCAGCTCTCCCTAAACCACTGTTTTCTCCTAGTCCTTCAATGGCTACCTCTATATAAAACCAATACAGGCTTTCTTGTCAGTCTTCCCTAAACAACGCAGGGTAGCAAGTATTTACATATCATTTACATCACAGACTGCGGGAGCTACATTCAAAGTCTATGACCTTGAACATAAAAGACATGTCAGCCATGGGTTTTGCTATCCTCCATGGTCATGAAGACCATGTCCCCCCCATACTGAGAAATAGCCACATATTATTTTAGAGGCAAACTGCTAAATTGCTTCTGCCATTGGTGCTTTAAGTTCAAGAATGTTACCATGATACTATATGTTTCATTTAGGTCAGAGCCTCATATGGTGACATATACCACCAAACCCTAAAAGAATAGATTTTCCAATAGAAGATATCCCTTACTACCCATGGTGGTTAACATTGATTGTCTGCGTGACAGAGTCTAGAATCACCTAGGCATACTGTGAAGGACTTTATAGACTGAGTTAACTGAAGTGAGAAGACTCACCCTAAATGTCTGCAGCACCGTCAAAGGGTAGGGGTCCAGGACACACACACACACACACACACACACACACACACACAGAGAAGGAGATGAGGGGTATGGCTTAGTAAGAGGCAAGCATAAGAGCATAAGGATCTAAGTTCAGATTTACCCTGCAGCACCACACTAAAAAAAAAAAAAAAAAAAAAAAAAAAAAAAAAAAAAAAAAAAGCATGGCTGCACACACACCTGTAACCCCAGCACTTGGGGCTATGGAGATGGAAAGACTACTGGGGCTTGCAAACTACCAACCTAGAGGGAAAACAGCATGCCCTGGGGAGAGTGAGATACCCCAGGGGCAGTGAGATACCCTGCCTCAAGGGAATAAGGCAGAGAACACTAGAAAAGGACATCTTCCTATAGACTCTGTGCCACGAATAGATTCAAACACTCATATATAAAGTTTACACTCCTGCTACCTACCCAAAACACAAGTTTGTTTTTAAATTTTTGTTTTAAAAAGTGATCTGAGCACCAGCATTCATCTCTGCTTCCTGACTGCAGACATGGTGAGCAGCTGCCTCACACTCCTGCCACCAGGGCCTCACTGCAAACCTTTCATCTTGTGGCTTTGCTGGAAAGCTCAGTTCTATTTACCTCAGAGAGCATTCTCATTATGTGGTTCCTGTATTAATCCAAGACAATAGTCAGCTGTCTTTATCGAGGTCAAACCTGTGTGAGCTCCAGGGAAAGACACCCTTCCTTCCAATGGCACGCCCCCAATGACATAACTACCTCGCTATCAGTTTCACCTAAAGAGTTTCAATACTTCTCTGATTGCCACTCTGATTAAGCTTCTAACATGTGAGTGTTTAGGGAAATGTAGTCAATCTACAGCACTTGATCCTGGGGAGAGGGAGGGAGGACTAAGAGACGAAAGGGCAGGAAGGTGTAACATGAAGAGAGAAGAGAAAGGGAAGAGCTGGGGAAGAGGGTGCAGGAATCTCTCGTACCTCACAGAAACCCCAGAGATAACTGAGAAAGGTGTATACCACAGGGACACTTCCAGTAAGGAGCATCTTAAGAGACGTCCATCTGACAGTGGGTTCATTTTTAAAACATCACCATTAGGCTCTTAGAGTGAAGGCAGTTTAGAGCAAGATATTTAGGTCTGCCTGGGAGGGTTAGAACCATGCAAACTCCTAGACCATCTTTGTAGCCCTCAACTCTGAATAGGTCTGATGAACTAAGAGTAGACATGCCACTCCCAAGCTGTCTGAGAGATCGAAGGAAGAACCAGATTTAGGAAATCCACCTCATAATTGGCTCAGCCTCCTAAGAATGTAAGGGCTCCACCTCAGCTAGCACAGCCTGAATTTCCTAGAACAAAAAAAAGCTCACAAGTTAGACATGCCTCTAATTAGAGAAATTCTTTTTTTGGGGGGGGGTGTTTTTGGGTTTTTTTTTTTTTTTTTTTTTTTTTTTTTGGTTTTTCGAGACAGGGTTTCTCTGTGTAGCCCTGGCTGTCCTGGAACTCACTCTGTAGACCAGGCTGGCCTCAAACTCAGAAATCCGCCTGCCTCTGCCTCCCAAGTGCTGGGATTAAAGGCGTGCGCCACCAGTGCCCGGCTTAATTAAAGAAATTCTTATGCCTGGTACTATAAACCTAGAAAGTCCATGAGTAGGGAAATTGTAGCCCCAGGGAGAGTCTATTGATAGCTTGTTGATCAAGGGTCTTGTCCCTGTACCACCTTTATATTTATGTGTATATCCACACATTTATGCTGCTCTAAATGTGGGTCAGAAGCTTCTTTGGATGGTGAGTATTGGTTAATGCAGAGATTCACAACTCAGAGTGCTTAGGCCAAGTGACTTGTATGCTCAGGAAAGAGAGGGATCATTTCTTTCTTTTTTTCTTCTTTTTTTTTTTTTTTTTTGGATATTTACTCTATTTACATTTCAAATGTTTTCCCCTTTGGAAACCCCCTATCCCATCCTCCCTTCTGCCTGCCTCTATAAGGGTGCTCTCCCACCCACCCACCCACCCACTCCCGTCTTCCCTTCCTAGCATTCCCCTACACTGGGGCATCTAACACCCTCAGGCCCAAGGGCCTCTCCTCCCACTGATGGCCAACAAATCCCTCCTCTGCCACATATGTGGCCAGCACCATGGGTCCCTCCATGTGTATTCTTTAGTTGGTGGTCCAGTCTCCGGGAGCTCCGGGGAATCAGGTCAGTTGACACTGTTGTTCCCTCCATGGGACTGCAAAGCCCCTCAGCTCCTTCAGTCCCTTCTCCAACTCCTCCATCCGGGACCCCGTGCTCAGTCTAATGGTTGGCTGGGAGCATCCGCAACAGGGGTCATTTATATAATCCCCCCCTGACCAATGTTCAAGGAACATCACAGAAGAGTCAGCAAAAATACCGCAAGAGCTGGAGGCTGGGGAGCAAAGCTGTGAAATGCTGACTCCCAGACATGACCTGGCTGATGAATATTTCAACACACAGCAGCTGTGTCTGCTTGCCTAAGACCTGTACAAGATGAAGGCAGTCAAAAGCCCAGCATGGATGGGGGAGGAGGCCCTAAGGCCTACCCCAACTGAAGAGCTATGGGCAAGTGGTGGCTGCTGAGAGACAGAGGGACTTTTCTTTGGGAAAATAGCCATTGGTAGGTGGCTATCCTCAGTGGATGGGCCCACACCCATGTGCACATGGTCAACACTAGCTGGAGTCAGTTGTTAACAATAACAAATTTAAAAAGACATGAGGTCAGATGGGAAACAGACTGGTGGGCCCTGGGGGGGGGCACTGAATGGATGTGGTAAGGGGGGAGGGTGAATAAGATAAAAATACATTGTATATGTGGTTAAAATTTTCAAAAACAAATATTCTTTAAAACGTTTTCTTACACAGTGCTCACATATGCTCCTGAAATTGAATACTACCAATTTAGAAAACAAGAATAAAGCCAGAAGTCAAGAACATGTATCCAAGGCACCTAAGAGTGGGGTGGAGAGGTTGACACAATTAGAAAATCAAACTACAGCTGCCACAACTCTAATAGTCTTAGAATTTTGTCAAGATGACCAGTCCCTAGTTACTACAAAATCCATTCCGTCCACTAGAGATAGAGGTGTGTGTGTGTGTGTGTGTGTGTGTGTGTGTGTGTGTGTGTATTATGTAGTTTAACTGTTACATAACCTAGACTGATCAGAAAGAGGCATTGCCCGGGTAAGGTATTCTCATGACCACTATGGGCAGCACTGTTGGGCCCCATTTTTGCCCTGGTTTGGGTCTTGAGGACAAACCGGAGCCTAGCTCAAGTTTGTGCTGCCTGTATCGGGTGACTCAGCAAGACCTGTGTAGCCCCGCTATTTCTGATGTGAAGCTTTGCCATTGGCCCTGTCAGTTACCCCTTACCCTCTGTCACCCTTCCCCACCTCCTACGTCATTGAATTCCTGATTTGACAAGACTCCTGGCCTGGTGTGTTTCTTTTGGGCCATCAACACTCACCATCCTGCTCAGCCCGGGACAGACCCAGCTGGACCGGGTTCTCTCCTCTCGCCTGGACCTGCCAGCAGGGAGCTGGCACAGCACCATGCCCTAGGCAGGTGGTTCTGGACTGTATAAGAAAGCTAGCTAAGTACTGGTCAATGAGCAAGCCGGCAAACAATATTCCTTCATGGTTCCTGCCTCAAGTTCTTACCTGACTTCCCTCCAAAGCAGACTGTGGCCTGAAATGTAAGCCATGTAAACGCCTTCTTCTCTAAGTTGCTTTTGGTCAGAGTGTTTTATCGCAGCAACAGAAAAGTAGAACAGAAGGCTTCCCAACAAACTAGAAAATCAGATCCCCCGGGGAAGCCCCCCTCCCTTTGCTAAACCATTGGGAAGGTAGAAAAGAGATGCGATTTCTTGCCACTTCTTACTAGACAAAACCCCGTGTTGCTTATTAAAGGGAGACAGAGGTCCAATGCCTGCAAAACGTAGATGTAGTGTAGAAGCCTTTCCCCCAAGCAGGAAGCCTCACTGAAGCTAGAGGCTCCGAAGGAATGGTCTATTCAGAATCTATTCAGGTCATCCACTCCTTAAATCCCTCAAGAAATCTTTGCATATGCTAATTTGACTACCTCCCGGGTACGTGTTTGCAAGCATGCTTTGTCGTCTTTTCTAGTAGTCTTTCAGTTCCCTAAGAAGGCATTCCCCAGTCCCCATCCACAAACATGACTCTCCATGGCAGCCAGAAACACCAACTGGAAGAGACACTTCCTTCCTGTCCACTAACAGGGGACAGGTAGGAAGGTACTAGGAGAGGATTCACTCTGGACTGTCAGTTCCTGCCATGAAAACAATAGATGGCAAACCAGGAATAGCTCCAGGTAAATTTTAGAACTGGATAAATGCACAAAATGAAACACACAGCAATGCAAGGGCACTGGATGTATGACTTCCTCCAAGACATTCCTTCTCTGGAGGACACTGATACCTGCAATGTCACAAGAAGTGGCTGGAATGAAAAATCCTCCCAGGACTGCCAGTCTTAGGACTGATGCCAGATCCCTTCCACTGAGAAAGTCAATGCACAAATGGTCCATCCCAGGTCCCAAAGGACAGGAGATGACAGGGTGACCGCCCTTGGCACTTGCCATCAGACTACCACTCAGAGTAAGAGAAAGCACATGGGATTTCACCCGAACGCACTGGGATACATTTACAGCAAGAACCTGGTGTGTTGCTGGGAGCTGCCCTTAACAAGCTGGTAGGGCACGAGCTATGCAGAGGGCCACCTGTCCTACACGGGATCAGCAGCACCTCATTCGGTTTTCAGCATCTGTAGTGGATAACATGTCCCTCGCTTTACAGGTGAGGATGAAGGCATGTGTCCAAGAGCTGGCGGTTAAGGAGTCAGGAACTCGAGATTACACACACACATCTGTCTAAATGTAGAGAACAGCCCAGCCAGCACTCTGCTCCAAAGGAAATAGCAGTTTCCTTAGAGGTTAAGAAATAAGGATAAGGGCTGGAGAGATAGCTCTGTAAAATGCTTGCTTTGCATGCCTGTGGACATGAGTTCAATCCCTAGAATTCATGGTAAAGAAAGCCTGGTGGGGTAGGACTTGCTTATGTTCCCAGACACTGGGGAGGTGGAGGCAAGCCGGCCTACCCTACTCACCCTTATCTGCGCTCTGGTGGCTCCCACTTTTTCCCATGCAATGACAGGGGCAAGACCACCAGGCAGTCGTCCTTGGTCTCCTTCCAACACAGGTGTCTTAGTTGGAAGAACACACTCTGTTGACACACCATTGTCAACCAGTAACCGTTTTTTTTTTTTTACTTCACCTCTCTAAAGCAGTGAGCAATTTCTCCTCGCATCTACCTTCTTGAAGCTTTTGTTTAAATCTTTAAAAGACATGACTCTCCAAAGAAATAATTAAGGCTTTCACGCACCCCTCCACCCCCTCCACAGTTTTAACAAATATATTTTGACCTCATTCATCTCCCTTTTAGAAGGGAGCCGTTTTCTGGCACCTTAAAGGGATTTTCAATCAATTATCCTTCAGAATCCTCTTTTCTTTTTTCTTTTTAGCACAAAAAGCTTCCCAATTGCCTCTGAAGGTGAAATTAGGTGCTCACCCATTCAGCACCAGGCAGGGCTTTAAATTAGATGAAATAATAATGCTTCTTTGAATGTCGGTGCCGCCGACTTCACACTCAGAAATTAGAATCTGCCCTGAGAAGCAGCTAGGGTGTGTTGGCTTTCCATTCTCCCTGTGTGTGTGCTGGGGAGGTGGGGGTGGGGACTGTAATCCTAATTCACACAAACACACAAAAAGCTCTTTTTAAAGGTTCATAGAGGAGTTAGGATAAAGGGGTGGGGGGGTATGGCCCTCATCCTTCTGTGCTTTGGGGCCAGGACAGATCTGTCTCTGCAATAAACGACCTCACTCACAGCCCCCAATCCCTGGCCATAGGCAAACTTTCCCCAGCAAGGACTAAAGGCTTGTGAGCATTACCCGGTCGTCAGTTTTCTGCTTTTTAACAAGTCAGAATAAATTCAAAAGTAATAATTAAATATATAACAGAATGCACGGAGGGGGGAGGGGGATGAAGAGAAATTATTGGATCAGGATTACCCTGACCTGAACCATTACTCCTTAACTGGAAACAGATGACTACTCCTGAACACAGCGACTGAAGGATGGTCTTGGCCTGTGCCTCAGAAGACATCTGGTCACTTCTCCATGAATCACTACCCATGATCACCCCCACTAAACACACTCACACACACTCAGGGCCAGGCATCCAGGAAACCCCTGACTGGTTCTGTAGGAAACACAGAGGTGAGGCTAGCTAGCCATCCACACACTGCCTATGGCATGCCTGAAATGCCTGCCTTACACCGCCAGCCTCGAGGAAAGATGGCTGCATATCTCTGGGCTGAGCTACCAAAGTTCTTACAAAATTGAGGGAGGCACTTGTCTAATTAATCCTTGTGCCACCGGTAAAGGGGGTGGGGTCTAACAGATTTGCAAAGGAAAACATAAGCTTTGAGACTATGGGAAAGGCGGCAAGGAAGGAGGAGAAACTAGATATTGAATATATATCCTACAAGGAGTCTGGGGACTAGGAATCCAACAATCAGGAAGAATTGATGTGGCTGAAGGTCAGAATGAATCTCATTCTGTTATATATTCTGTACCTGGTACATTTAATGCTGTGAAAAATCCATCTACAGTATGAATGCACTGTTTTTTAAAGATTTGGGGCAGGGTGTGTGTGGCTGGAGAGTTGGTATGTCAAGATGTGTGTGCGTGTGCCTGTGTGTGCTCACACCCATGGAGAATGAACTGAAGTCTGTTCTCTGGAAGAGCAGCAAGCACTGTCACCTGCTAAGCCACCTCAACAGCTTCTGAACTTACTGTTCAAATGGGAACTTCCCGCTGATCTAAAGGAGCAGAGGCTCCACAAGAGTGGCCTCCTTTGAGGGCCAGAACATCCCCAGTGGGCCTCTGACGTCATGCCAATCTTCCAGGAGTCCACCACCTTGTCCAAAAGAGGAAAGGGAAACCCTGAAAATGTACGAATTGCTAGGCAGAGTGTCATGCACCTTTAATCCCAGCACTTGGGAGGTAGAGGTGGGTCTGTGTAAGCTGGAGGCCAGCCTGGTCTACATACTGAGTCCAAGGACAGCCAGAGTTACAAAAGGAGAAGGAGGAGGAAGAAGAGGAGGAGGAGAAAGAGGAAGAAGAAGAGGAAGAGGAGGAAGAAGAGAAAAAAGGAAGAAGGAAGGAAGGAAGGTAGGTAGGTACAAGTGTCATACTAAACTGTATCTGATTGTGTGGACTCACTAGCCAGCCTTTCTTAGTCCCCCCCAAATGAAGCAAAAATAGGGATTTGGGTCAGTGTCCAGCAACCTACTGGGATATCAGCTCCCTTCATGCCTGCCTGTGCACAGTGCACAACCAACCTCTCAACCACCCCTTTTGTTGAGGTCTTTCTGCTGTTACCTTACCCATTTGTTTTCAAAATATTAAAACAGATTGCTGGCCCCACCAGCAAACCACTGGCTCAGCAGGTCAAGGGATGGGGTTGGCTAGAAGCCTATCAGATGTGAGGTCAGGGCTGGGGAACACCCTCTGGGAGCCTCCTTAAGAACAACCAATCTTAGAAATTTCTTCCCTGATGATAGGTCTAATCCACAAAGTCAACAGGGTTGGTGAGGAATGTGTCTTGGGAATCAGCCTGTGTTTCTTCCTATCACTTCTGGCTCTGCTAGCCAGGTGAAAGTTACTACAAAGTAAGTATTGTAGAAAAATAATAACAACAACTACGGCCGGGAGGGATGGCTCAGCAGTTAGAACACTTACTACTCTTGCAGAGGATCTGGGTTCAGTTCCCAACACTCCCGTAGCAACACATGACCTCCTGTCACTCCAGTTCATGGGAAGTTAATGCCCTCTTCCGGCCTTCTCAGGCTCTTGTACGCATGGAGAGTGCATAATAGTCATGCAAGCCTATATATGTAAAAATAAATCAATTGCAACAATTACTAAAGATCAAAATTCAGCTCACAGCACTAGACAAACAATTAGAAGTGTATTTGTGATGCCCAGACATGTTTTGTCTGTCTGTTTCCTTTTGTCTTCGTTTTATTGTAAATAGCCCTAATTTAAAAACCACCCACACATCCTCCACAGGGTGTGTGCTCACAATGATAAATAACGCAGCAATAAAAACACAAGAACTATTGGTGTGCACAGCCAAATTCGTGGATGGATCCTTAGGACATCATGCTGAGTGAGAGGCAAGTGTCTCCAGAGGTGAGGGCCCCTTGGGATAATGACTGAGTTACATCATGAAGAGCTTTCCGTGCTGGGATTTAAAGTCAGGCCCAGGGAAGTTTATTTGGTTGGATCAGACAGTTGTGTGTCCTGGTTATGGTGGTCATGCAGATATAATTAAATCCCATTGAACAAACTTCCCAAAAGAAAGAATACATGTCGAAGTGGGGAGGGGCCCAAGGATTTGAGTCAAGGCAGCCATTGGCAGTGCATTTTATTAACTCTCTTTCTAGGAACTAAATGGGCTGCGATTCTGTAAGATACCACTGGGGAAGCGAGATGGAATATAGATGCAAATTCTGGACTATCATTGCAACTTCCGTGGATAGCTAAAAAAAATTCAGGAAAGCAGGTTACGGTCCTGAGGATGCTTATTTAACCTCACCACTCTAGAGTCTTCTCACGTGGAACAGGCAGAGGGAGATGCAGGATGAGATCTTTTACTAACACCGACAGTTCTTAGAGTAAAAGGCTGTATTGCAAGCCCAGGTGTTTTCAGTTATGCAAGCCTGCTGCTTCCAAGGAAAAGAAACACTCCCTAAATAATTTCCTTGTGAAATCGCTGTTGATTTCTGAGGGTAAGCGGGTACAGGTGTGCATGCGAGTGTTAGCACATATGTGCACGTGTGTGTGTGTGTGTGTGTGTGTGTGTGTGTGTGTGTGTGTGTGTGTGTGTGTGTGTGTGTGTTTAGACTAGAGGACAGTATCTGGTGTCATTCCTCCAGAGCCGTCTGCCTTTTTTTTTTTTTTTTTTTTTTTTTTTGAGACAGGGTCTCTCACTGGCCTGGAGATTGCCAATTCAGCTTGGCCAGCAAACCCCAGGCATCTTCCTGCCTCCACCTCCCCAGCTCTGGGGTTACAAACATGCAACACGATGCCAGGCTTCCCTCTCAAATTCTGATACTGACGACCCTGCCTAAAGTCCTTCCACCTTCCTGCACCCCAAACTATGATCAAGAGAGCTCACTCGACTCTGCTCATTCTCCTTTAATTGAGCTCTCATCTCAACACTTGTATCTACTACTTCTGCCACAGAGAAATATGCTGAACCCATGAGAGCAGATCAAAAGCAGATCACTTAGGGGTAAGACATAGTCAAAGTGATATATTTAAAAATAATAATAATAAATAAGGCAGCAGACAAAGCCTGGCTCATAGGGGAACAAGGCCCTCTGTCTCCAGAAAGCTGAATCTGTAATCACGGGGTATGCAGGAAGATACCTGGCTGTTTCTGCAGAAACAGCATCTTCAGACCACACAAGGCGTGCTCTTAGCCATTAGGACCAAAGCTTACATAACAAGGAACAAATGCTAAAGCTCTCTACCAGAGACTTTTTAATACCTCAAATAACAAGAAGAGCCACGTGGCCTTGTATTAGCATAGCCAGAAAGACAATCCCACCCAAACTATCCTTTCAAAAACAATGCAAAGGAATTTATAGATTTTATCCACAGTAAGTCAAGGGGTAAAATCAGTTCCTGTGTTGGCCTTTACAGCTGGGTTGTTTAAGATGGGTTTGTGGTTCAGGACCATCCTGAAGTTCTAGTGGCAACATGCTTTAAGGTAGCTACTGCAAGGATCCAATCACAGTATCACCATAGGCAGCTTCAGAGCATTCCAGAAGCAAGGTATAGATCCCAGGAGTAAAAGTCTTCGAACAAAGAAACCATTCTGTCCACAATGGCAAATGCCAATTAAATACAGTGAAAAACTAAAAGAAGAAGAAGAAGAAGAAGAAGAAGAAGAAGAAGAAGAAGAAGAAGAAGAAGAAGAAGAAGAAGAAGAAGAAAAGAAAAAGAAATGCAGATAGCAAGATTTGAAATACCTTCTAAGCATGTGATACACACTAGATTTCAAGGAGTTTGCACCCTCCCAAAACATGAGCAGGAAACACCACAATGATTTTATATTCATTATTGCTATGGTTGTTATATCTTGAATAGTTAGATTAGGTAGGATATATTATTTATATTCACTTGTTTCTTTTTTATGTGCGACAAGAAGAAGTTTAATTATGTATGTGTCTCACATTATATTTATACTGAACTTCTTAGAAGTAAGCACCTCCTCTAGCAGATATGTGGCCACACCTGGAGACATTTTTGATTGCCATTATGGAGAGTGAGTTGTTTCTGTCATGTTCAGGAATAGAGGCCAGCAACGCTGGGGAATGTCCTGCAACACACAGGACATCTCCTATCAGGACGAATCATGTGTTAGTGTAGAAGGTAAGGGTGTGTGCTCGTGTGTGTGTGTGTGTGTGTGTGTGTGTGTGTGTGTGTGTGTGTGTGTGAGTGTGTGTGTGTGCGCGCTCACTTGGGTGCACAAGTATGCACTGCATGTTCACAGGGAGACCAGAAGTCAATAGCAGATGTCTTCCTCAGTCACTGTCTTAGTCAGGGTTTCTATTCCTGCACAAACATCATGACCAAGAAGCAAGTTGGGGAGGAAAGGGTTTATTCCGCTTACACTTCCATGCTGCTGTTCATCACCAAAGGAAGTCAGGACTGGAACTCAAGCAGGTCAGGAAGCAGGAGCTGATGCAGAGGCCATGGAGGGATGTCACTTACTGGCTTGCTTCCCCTGGCTTGCTCAGCCTGCTTTCTTATAGAACCCAAGACTACCAGCCCACAGATGGTACCACCCACAAGGGGCCCTCCCCCCTTGATCACTAATTGAGAAAATGCCTTACTGCTGGATCTCATGGAGGCATTTTCTCAACTGAAGCTCCTTTCTCTGTGATAACTTCAGCTTGTGTCAAGTTGACACACAAAACTAGCCAGTACAATTGACCCCTTGTCAACTTGACACACAAACACATCACCAATAAGCCTCGACCCTTACTTCCTTATTCATCCCCAAGATCTAAACAACTTTACAAGTCCCACAGTCTTTACAAATTCTTACATATTAACATTTTGGTCCCTTTTAAACATCCAATCTCTTAAAATTCAAAGTCTTTAAAAATTCAAAGTCTCTTAACTGTGGGCTCCACTAAAATACCTTCTTTCTTCAGGAGGGAA
>CM052703.1:117061871-117097054 GCA_028551405.1 Uromys caudimaculatus | reverse complement strand
CCAGGAGAGGTATAGCTGGGTCCTCAGGTAGTATTATGTCCATTTTTCTGAGGGTCCGCCAAACTGATTTCCAGAGTGGTTGTACCAGCTTGCAATCCCACCAACAGTGGAGGAGTGTTCCTCTTTCTCCACATCCTTGCCAGCCTAATACAGAAGGAAATCTCATAGCAAGGCAGAGATGGAAGTGTAAATCACTCAAGCATTCCTGACTGTAAGCATTAGCAAACCCACACCACAGGCAAGTTCCTCCTCCTGAATCTGTAGCCACCCACCCCACCACCCTTGCTGCTAGGGATTCTAGTTATCAGAAGATATTAGGGTTCCTTTGACAAGCTAACATCAGGAACCTGCCACATCTGGCCTGCATGCTCACTGGTCTTGGCTAGTTCTTCAACTTCAAGACTCACGTTGGAAGACTCAAAGAATGAAGAGAGAGACCAAGGTAAGTCTCCATGGTGAAACCAGGTTGTCTTGTCACAGACAGTGTCACAACACCTCAGCACCATACCAGCAGAGGACCATGGCAGAAAGAAGAAGGCCTTCAGCTGTCACCCAGAAACCCTTCCCACTGCTTCTCCCCACTCTAGTGACAACTGTTTCTTACGTTCCTCAAGTGAGTGCTGTCAACAGCTTTTTTTTTTTTTTTTTTTTTTTCCCAGCTCTGCCCACCTGTCTTTCCCCCCAGGCCGTGGCAGACAGGCACCATCTGTAAGGAATCATCAATTTTAATCACAAACCTGGTGGTGAAAAATGTCATCTTTTCCTTCAAATGAAAAGTAGGTATATTATAGCAGATAATACCACACTCAGGAGAAGTATTTTTAATTTAAAAAAAAAAATCTGAACAGATGTCAGAACTCCTGGTGATCCCCTTCAGAGATTGCCCTGCCCTGGGACCTACAGCTAGGGGAGTTTAAATGTTTACTTATTTGGGGGTGTTGAGAGTAATTCTGGGGGGACCTGGGAGCCCACACAGGTGATTCTGAGCCTCTGAAAATAGACTGATCTGAGGGGCTCTCCCAGCAATGACCGAGATGGGCAGACACTCTCCTGAGCAGTTGGAGGTTGGACAGAGAACTCACCTTGAGTTTCTCAGCTCCTGTCTTACGGATGTCAGGGTCCAACCAATAGTTAGAGAGCCCAACACAGAACTTTCTTCAGCTCCTTTCTGAGCCTGCAGGTAAACTCCTTAAATTAAATCCAAACCCGATGTGTTAGAGATGAAAGACAAAAGGAGTCAAGACTGACCAGAAAGAAAGACAGACAGACAGAGACAGAAAGGAAGAAAGAAAGAGAGAGAGAGAGAGAGAGAGAGAGAAAGAGAGAGAGAGAGAGAGGAGGGAGGGAGAGAGAGAGGGAGAGAGAGAGGGAGAGAGAGAGGGAGAGAGAGAGAGAGAAGAGAAAAGATAAATCACACTTTTCACAGTTTAAGTCCCTTTTATTTCTTCCCAGAGGCTCAACATGTGGTAACTATAGATTGCAAACACAGCTCCCTGCTTCTCCTATGACACTAGACCCACCCCTGCAGGGTTTTACTGTGGAGTTTTAGTTCAGATTTGTTAGAATTCTCTTGATTTTGTTTTGCTTTCAGGAGAGAACAGTGGTGGGTTTTTCTTTACAACCTTTGTGGGGAGGGTTGTTTGTTGTGTTTTTGTGTATATGTAGTGTGTGTGTGTGTGTGTGTGTGTGTGTGTGTGTGTGTGTGTGTGTGTGTGTGTGTGTGATTTTGATGTTTTGGTTTTGGTTTTGTTTTCAATACCAACTTACTATGTGGCTCTGGCTGTCCCTGGAACTCACTCTAGACCAAGCTGGCCTTGAACACAGATCTCTGCCTGCCTTTGCATCCCGAGTGCTGGAATTAAAGCCGAGTACCACTACATCCTGATACAACCTTTGTTTTAACGAGAGATACAGGTGTCCCGTGTAAAAAGATGTTTTGTTTTGTTTTTCCTTTTTTACATTTCTAAAAGTCCTCCTGACCTCGTGTTGGAAGAAAGCAGGCAGAAAAGACAACCTGGGAGGACATAATACCATTCTGGCAGGCACTGGCTTCTCTGCATAACCTCGTCCAGATTCTAGTATGGAAACCCAGACCTAAGGGCTGGAGGAGACCTGGGAATGATTAACTTCAGGAGCAGCCCTCAACGCTTTTCACTTCTGCCCTGCAGCTGCCAGGGAGAATTGTGAGGGCAGAAGGCAAGGTGTCACTGTTAGCAGAAAGCCTCCTCTGCCGTTAATTGTGTGCAGCTGCCCAGTGCTGCCACAGTCACCAACCAAGTGCAAACAGCGTCAAGAGAGCACCAGTGGCAGCTCCTAGAGCCAGATGGAGGAAATGCCCTCCTAAGCCAAAAGTGTTTCTAATTACAGTGGCTAATTACCAAACCTGCACTTCGTTTAATTGCCACAAACAAAAAATCACAAAAGAACAATTAACAAAGAAAGCCCGGCTCTTAACAATCACCTGCAAAGAAAGAAAGGGAGGAAGGAGAGAACACCTGAGTTCTGTGCATACAATCTCTGCTTCTCGGCCGTGCTCCTAAGGCCAGAGACTGGAGGCTGGTGAGAGCATTGGCTCAGACCAGCAAAAGCAGCCACCTGAGGGAGCAACCAAGAACAATAGCATCTACCCCATTCCTCTGGCTATCTTGGGCTTGTTCAGTTCTCTGATGACACTTGCCTTTCTGGTTCTGTCAACAAACATCCCCAGAGTTCCTTTTCATAAGATATGATTTTGAGAAAAGCTTAAAAACGAGTGTTCATAACGATAAAACCCCAAATGATGAAACCAAAGTACCTGAAGCAAAGTGTTTGCACAGTGCACAATTTATAACACCATGAGTTGACTTGTGTCCCTTCCACACATTACTTCACAGTGAGGGGGTTACACTGACAGAGGGGCCATCCAACATGATGTGTCATTACAAAAAGGGGAAATTGGAGGCTGGGGACAGAGCTGAGTCAGTAAAGTGCTTTCCAGGCAAGTGTGAGGAGCTGAGTTTGAATCCCCTGGCCCACATAAGTCAGGCAGGAATGGCTCGGCATACACCTGTAATCTCATCACTGGAAGGAGGATGCCTGGGGCTCACTGGTCAGGCAGTCTGACCAGCGGGTGAGCTCTAGATTTAACAAGAGACCGTGTCTCAGAAAATCAGGCCTCCACACACACTTAACCAACGAAAGCACTACTCACATAGACATGCTAAACAACCACAAAGTGGGGCTGGGAGAACTTAAACACATCTATGGAGAAGACTTTAAGAAGATAACGACAGAGAGGAAGCGATACTCTATGAACCAAAACCACCAAAGAGTGCTAACAAACTCACAGAAAGCAAACAGAGATGCATGAAGCAGACTCCTGCTCACAGATCCCTAGAGAAGCCCACCATACAGGCAAACCTTGATCTTGGACTTGGAGTCTCTAAAACTCGGACACAAACAGAAATCTGCTGTTCTGTTAGAGCCTCATAACAAATGAACACAGCTATCAGTTTTACCCCTGGGTGCACATCCTCACTGGCCCCTTCCCTGGGAGCTCATCCACCACCACCTTTGCTCAACCAGTCATCACTTCCTCCTACCCAGACCCTTGCAGCAGCTTCCTGGCTGCTCTGCCTACCTCCATCCTACATCTCTTTGTCAAACTTCTGCCACTGGCACCCCATGGTGAACTTTAAGGCTAAGAGTAAAAGTAATAGGATGATAACTTTCTTGATGAGTTTATCATATGCTCCAAGCACTGTGTGAAACACAAAAGAAAATAAATATAGTCACTACTCCCGAGGGAGCCGGGTGTCTAACGGTGCTGATGAAAATAGACGCACATGCCGCAAAACCCCAGGCAGAAAGCACAATGTGCAGAGGGTGTCATGGGAACACTACAGGAGGTACCTGGCCCAACAATGAGGAAACAGAGAGGCCTGAACCAAGCCCCAAAGCAGACTGCTTTTAATCCAGACAGCACAGTATGCTCACCTGAGGAGCTCACCAATGCAGATGTTGGTATCCTGCTGGCCCTTAGGCACTGTGACTTAATTGGCCTGGAGTGTGGTTTGGTTTCAGACATTAGCCAAATGCCAGGTGAACCTAAGGAACTTTTTTTTTTTTAATCCATCCTTAAGCACTGGTTCTCCACAAATTGGAATCACCTGTAGCACTTTCATAATGAACCCCTGCCCCATGCCCAGGTCCCAGCTCTACAGATTAAATTTAATTGGTCAAAATACAGCCAAGAACTAAGGCATTTTTTTTTTTAATACTCCTCAAGTGCTTGTAAAGTATAGCCAAGGTCAAAACCCACTACTTTGAAGGACTGCTTTTCAAAACTCGATGTTCATAGCAATCACGGGTAGGCCTTGTTAGTATGCAGATTATGAGTCTATTCTCGGTGGGGTATAAGATTCCACCCATCATGAGAAGCAGGTAGGCTAACTGCAGATCTTCACCTCTCTCTCTCTCCTTCGAGTCTATGCCTGAGTCCCCATCAGTGTAGCACAACGCTTCCCCTCCACCTGCCCCTATGATAATGGGTCACGTAGATCTTCCCCTTCAACCTTGCTTCCCCCCAACTCATTTCAGGGTCACATATGTATATTATCGTAGAACCCGCAAATAAGGAGACTTTGACTTCTTTCTTTCCAGTGTGTGATCCCCTTGAGCTCCTTCAGTTTTCTTACTTCTCTAGCTAAAACTTCCAGTACTATAATAGAATAGATATGGAGAGAATGGAATGCCTCTTGTTTCTGATTTTAGTGGAACTGCTTTAAGTTTCTCCATTTTTTTAGTTGATGCTGGTTAATGGCTTGCTGTAAACTGCCTTTATTATGTTGAGGTATGTCCCTTGTACGCCTAATCTCTCTAGAACTTTTATCATGAAGTCGGACTTTGTCAAAAGCATTTTCTGCAGCTAAGGGTGTGATCATATGGGTTTTGTCTCCAGTTTGTTTATGTGGTAAATTACACTTATCAGTTTACTTATGTAGAAGCCTACTTAATTGTGGTGGATAATTTTTGATATGTTCTTAGATTTAGTTTGAAAGTATTTTATTGAGTGTTTTTGTACCATGTTCATAAAGGAAATTGCTCTGTAATTCTCTTTCTATGCTGGGTCTTTATATGGTTTGGGTATCAGGCTAACTATGACCTCATAAAATGAATTGGTCAGTGTTCCTTCTGTTTCTATTTTTTAGAATAATTTGAGGAGTATTGGCATTAACTTTTTTTGAAATTCTAATAGAATTCTGAGCTTAAACCATCTGGCCCTGGGTGGTTTTTTTGTTTTGTTTTTTGTTTTGTTTTGTTTTGTATTTTTGTTTGTTTGATTGGTTGGTTGGTTGGTTAGTTGATTTTGGTTTGTTTTGGTTTGTTTTTGGCTTTTTTTTTTTTTTTTTTTTTTGGTTTGGGATTTTTTTGGTTTGGGTTGGGAGACTTTTAAAGACTTTTTCTATATCACTGGGGGCTATAGGTCTGTTTAAATTGTTTATCTGATCTTGACTTAACTTTGATAAGTGGTACCTATAGAGAAAATTATCTATTTCTTTTAGATTTTCCAATTTGGTAGAGTACAGGTTTTTAAAATGTGTCCTTATAATTCTCTGGATTTCTTCAGTGTCTGTTATGTCCTCCTTTTTATTTCTAAGTTTTTAATTTGGATCTCCTCTCTCCACCTTTTAGTTAATTTGGATAAGAGTTTGTCAAAGAACCAACTTTTTGTTTCATTGGTTTGTTGAGTTATTCTCTGTTTCTGTTTTATTGATTTCAGTCCTGAGTTTGATGATTTCTTTCCATCTACTTCTTTTGGATGTGAATTCTTTTTGTTCTAGAGTTTCAGGTATGCTGTTAAGTTACTAGTATGTTATCTCCCCATTTTTTAAAGTAGGCATTTAGTGCTATGAACTTGTCCTTAGAATCACCTTCATTGTGTCCCATAAGTTTGAGTATGTTGTGATTCCATTTTCATTCAATTCCAGAAAGTCTTTCACTTCTTCGTTAATTTCTATCTTGACCTATTTTTCATCAGCAGTGATTTGTTCGGCTTTTATTAGTTTTTAAGCTATCATTTCTATTGTTGTTGATATTCAGCTTTAATTCACAGAGGTCAGATAAGGTTGCAGGGAATTATTTCAATTTTCTTGTATCTGCTGATACTTGATTTATGTCTGAGTATGTGGTCAACTTTGGAGAAAGTTCTGTGAGGTGTTGAGAAGAAAGTGTATTATTTTGTGTTTGGACAAAATGGTCTGTAAATTTCTGCTAGGTCAAAATATATTTGGTTTATAATGTCCATTGGCTCCAGCATTTCTCTGTTTGGTTTTTGTATGGATGATCTGTCTATTGGTGAGAGTAGGATATTGAAGTCTCCCTCTAACAGTGTATAAGGGTCAATATATAACTTAAGCTGTAGTCATGTTTCTTGTGTTTGGTGCATAGATGTTAAGAATTCCAATGTTGGACCTGAGGAGGCCAGAAGAAAGACACCCAATCACCTACTGTGGTCACCACTACAATAAACAAATATATGATGGAGAGATGGAAGAGAAAGTGAAGCTGAGAGGTTCATACACTGTAAAAAAAAAAAAAAAGGTGAGGCTGGAGACTCCACGGCAGTGAGGAATGGGGAGACATGAGGATGACATGGTGAGGTCCTGGTCTAGGCTGCCACCAAGGACCATGTCTAGGTCTATGATCCTTCTGCATGGGATCTGTGTAGATGTCTGTGGCCCAAGTTACTACCAAAGGCCAAGCAGATGTCTGTGGTCTGGACTACCAGTGGATACCATGGGGATATCTGAGGACTTTGTGGCCAAGGGGGACATGCTGATCTGAGTGGCCTGAGATGCCACCTGAGGACATGGGGATATCGGGTCCCAGGCTGCTGCCAGGGGCCTTGTCTGGGTCCATGGTCCTATGGGAGCCCAGGTCTGTGTTGATGTCCCAGGTCTGTACTATCACCAAAGTTTGGATTTCTGGCCCCACCCCTCAACCGCCATCACACCCCAAAGTAATTCCTATTTTTTTATTTGGTCTTTTCATAGTAGCCCAGATTTTCTGTATGTTTTCTTAGATTTAACATTTTCTTTGGCCAAAGTATCCATTTCTTCTATCTTATCTTCAGTTTCTGAGATTCTCCCTTCTATCTCTTGTATTCTGTTGGTGAGATTTACCTGTGAGTTTCCATTTTGAGTTCCTAAAGGTTTTCATTTCCAGATTTGTTTCAGTTGGGTTTTCTTTGATGATTCTATTTTTACTTTCAGATCTTGAACTGTTTTACTCATTTCCTTCCACTGTTGGTGTTTTCATAGATTTCTTTAAGAGATTTATTCATATTCATAGGCTATTTAAGGTCTTTTCCATGTGCTTCAGCTATATTGCAATTCTCAGGGCCTACTGAGATAGAGCTGCTGGGCTCTAGTGGAGACATTTTGTCTTGACTGTTATGATTTTGTTTTTATGCTGGTATCTGGGCATCTGGGTTTGGGGAAATGTAGTTCTAGGAACTGATAACTGGTCTTGTCTTTGGTGAGTGAATGTTTTGTTTTTGTTGAGTCGTTTCTATTTTCTCTCTGCTCTTAGGAGAATGTGGTGGTTGTGTGTTGTCTGGTAAGAAATTCTTTTGGGCTCCTGATAGGCGTGGCCACTGAGGTTTCCAGGTAAAATGTGTTCCTCGATATCAGGAGATAACACTTAGGAATGGGGTTGGGCTGGAGTGGGAAGCTGAGGGGGTCCAAAGAGAGGGTAAAGCAGTTGTTCGACCACAAACTGCTTAGGGAAGGAATCAGGGCAGAAGAGGAGGGAGAGGCCATAGCAGGTGGTTTGCTACAGAGCTGGGGATGAGACCTGGAGTAATGGAGGGGGAGTTGAAGACCTGTACTTAGTGTATCTACCTGCTTTGTTGGCTGGGTTCCCGGGGTGTAGTGCCTGCTGGGATTGGGGGCTGGAATAAAGCAATGAATAAGGAGAGGGAGGTTTGGAGGGAAAGATCTATTAAATCCAGTGGAAATGGGGGCAGAGAGGATGAGGAGGCCTCAACAAGTGGTCGGCTACAGAAGTAGGGATGAGACTGGGAGTTTGGGGGATCTAAGGGAGAGGTGAAGATCTGCAGTTAGCCATCTGCTTCCCTGGCTGGGGTCCTATGGTCGATCCTTGAAGTGGAAGGGAAAACAAAACCAACTGGAAGGTCAGATCTACAAGAAGGAATAAAGACTGCCAGAAACAATGAACAGTGGATAAATCTAATAGAGCTTTCTGATTGCTTTCGAAGATAGCCGATCATTTAAAGCAGAAAATAGTATCCTATTGTTGGCTATAAAAATTATATGAAATTAAAACACAAGACAGCTGTACCTCTTTTCCCACTTCTCCATCTACCCATACCACAGCCAAGCCCAGATAGGATGCCCAAAAACTAGATTTGAATCTATTCCTTCCTAAGTGACCTAAGTCACATTGCCTCTTATATTCTTTTCCTGTTGCTAAATACCCTGACAAAAGTAGCTTAAGGGAGAAAGGTCTTATTTAGGTTCCTAGTTCAAGGGAAAACTTGAAACTTTCCCATCATGGTGGGGAAGTTCTGGAGTTGGGAGCTGGAAGCAGCCAGTCCCATTGCATCTTGCAGTCAAGAAGCAGAGAGCAATGACTGATCTTGCTCAGCTCGCTTTCTCCTTTCTATCTAGTCAAGAGCCCCAGCTTGCAGAATGGTGCCACCCACAGTGTGCTCCTTTCCTATGAGGTCTATGCTTTGGTTCTAGAAAGCTCCAGAGTCTACTGAGACCAGCACTGAATGATCAGCTACCATTCATCATCTTCCCTTTGTCCTTGGCCCTATTCAATGGGCAGTTCCTTGATCCCAGACCCACTGGAGGATGAACCATGTATTGTTATTGTATCTGCTCAGCACAGTCTACTCAAACACCCGTGTGGTGATGAGCATGAGGCTTATGACAAGTTGGGGAAACGTAACAAATTTCACCCCTGCTTGATAAAAGGAAGAGTTTCAGCACAGCGAATTAAAAATTGCTCTGAAAGTTGCCTACACAGAGACAATGATTTTTTGGAGAAATACTTCAAACAGCAGTGTTAATATGACAAGTATCCATGCTTCAGGTAAAAAGCATGCATGACCCTTGCTAAGTTACACCTTATTTCTTTCTTAACTGTAAGCCTGTACTTTCCTGAGAATTTCACAAACATGACTATGAGTCATGGTGACAAACCAAGCACAAGCCTTGACTTGCTTGTCACTGGTGAATAGTGAGCATCCCCTATACCTTCTCTGACGGTTTCTGTCATATCAGTCTTTTACCCTGTTCCATGCACCTCAGAAGCTACCTTGTAATTTCTGTTACTGAAGAAACTTTCCTCAGATAAAAGTAAGTATACCAAAACATTTTTTCTTTATCTTTTAAATCCTTTGAACAAGTTAGGCATGCTGTCTCAGTGGTAAAGGCACTTGCTGCCAAGCCTAATGACCTGGGTTCGAGCCCTAGCACCCACATGGTGGAGAGAAAGAACAGACGGCTACAGGTCATCTTCCGATGCCCACATTTGGACCAGGATGCACAAGAAGCACACACCTATATACGCATGCGCACAATTAAATCCTTTGAACAACGTAAGTTCAAAACCCACCAAATCTGCATCTGTAGCTCTTAAGCCTCTTAAATAGGGCTGCTGTCTTTTGAGAAGCCCCTTCTCTATCCTTCTTGTGTATATACAATTAACCCTTTCTTCAGCCCTCCTTCTCTCTTTTAGCACGTGTACTTGAGCCTAAATAAAAATATTTTTCTTAATAAACACAACCCTACTTCATACTGACTCATCCTGAAAGTCTTTTCTGTAGATGTAAGCATCTCTGCTTCCCCCGAGTAGAGGTCTCTAAGAAATTCAAAAGCTGACAGATGATAACATCATGGTGAATCTCCAGTAGCTGCTTACAGGTGTCTAGCCACTTCTGCTCCTGTGGTGGATACCATGGGTACATTAACACTAACTAAAATACAGATCATCTGATTCACTGGTGCTGTGGATCATGTATTGAAAACATCACTCCCGCCGGGCAGTGGTGGCGCACGTCTTTAATCCCAGCCTTTGGGAGGCAGAGACAGGCGGATTTCTGAGTTCGAGGCCAGCCTGGTCTACAGAGTGAGTTCCAGGACAACTAGGGCTACACAGAGAAACCCTGTTTCAAAAAACCAAAAAGAAAAAAAGAAAACATCAGTGCAGCCACGTTGGGGACGGGAGTCTTGGAGGGGTGATTAGGTTATGAGGTCATGAACAAATTAAAATTAACAATAAAAGAGTTTGAAGGTGCAGGTTCACTCCCTTGTTCTCTCTGATGCCGGTTGTTTTGTCTTCCTCTTTCAGGAGATAGCACAATAATACACCAGATACAGGCCCCCAATCTCCTGCTTTCTAGACAAAAAAGTCTAAGAAATAAACCTACTCTTCATAAATTTACCTGGACTCACATTACATTCTGTTTCAACAGAATAAAATAGACTAAGGTAAGCAAGGAAAACCCAAGACGTGTGACCACAGAAGAAGTAGAGTACTTTCCCCATTGGATAATGCCCGCTCAGAGGTATCCAGTGAAATTTTCTTGGGCATCCACTTTTTGCCAGTTATTGTGGTTGGAACACAAGGTAACAGATACATTTTGTGTTTTTGAGAAATTAACAATGTTAGGGCAGATATAGACACAGCCAAAAGGAGCAATACAACATCATCATCAAAACAACTGTGATATTATGGAAGAGTTTCCTATCTCACATGGTTGCCCAATGCAAACCCTGGTTGTGAGAAAACACATGGAGTTGATGTCACTCAAGACCCCAGTTCCAACACATTATGTATATTGCTTTTGTCTCCTAGACTAGGCTAGCTCCCAACAAGCTAGATTTTTGAGCAATGCCTTTCTAACATAAACAGAAATATGAAGACCACCTCAAGTACATCAGGACCATGTCAATAATAAGTGACTGTTTGCTATAGGGACGACATGAGCCCTCCACCTCTCCCTCTGAGGTCCATGACAGCACCACTGGTCATAAGCCTCACATACCCAATCAGAGCACCCAAGGAATGGATCTCAACACGAATGAATATAACTCAGTGGTACTGTGTTGAAGGACAATATGGCTGCTTTCCCTGACTCCACATAACTCACAGCCTAAAGGCTGAAGAGAAGGTAGAGAGAGGACAGCAGTGAGACAGGAAAGGTCTGCTCTCACTAGCAGCAGCCTCCATCCAAGTCTGTGAGCCACAACCACCGCCACCACCCAAGTTCCTTTCAGCATACCTGTGGCTGGCGCTGGGTAGCTTGGAGCAAGGCTGTTTGCTCCCTGGAATCCTGTGTATTTTGTGGGCAATGAAAGCATCATCATTAACCCTCAGCACCACAGTGAAAAATAGCACAGATTTCTGGGGAAGCTGAGGGATGCTAACCAGGAAGACAACCCATCTCCTCGGAGGAATTTTTCATAGACAAGCCGTGATGCTCAGCTGCAACCTCAAGCTAAAGCTCTCTGGATTGATGCTAATGGGAGTTATTCTCTAGCTAGAGTGTTCCTTCCACACACTGAACAATCTTGTTTAAGGTAGACACATTTCCCATCATGTCCCCAGTGGGGGGGAGGGAAATCAAAGAATGAAGACCAATTTTGGTGAACGGAGAAGGCAGGACCAATACCTCATGTAATTACACTCAGACTCCAGCACAAGAATCTCCTATGCCCTGGGCACCAGCCCACATCAGTCTCTCACCTAGCAGCTTGGGCCTCTCCTGCTCTGGGTGCCACTCAGAATTCTACAGACATTTCACTTACATAATGGTTCAGACTCGGCCTTTCTCTGTGTTGCCTGCCTGCTTTCCTCGCTATTTGACTAGTCAGGGCAGAGGACAACAGCTTAGGACACACTGCTGGGATCAGCCTTGGCTTGTGTGCTTCCTCATGGCTCAGTTTCTTCATCTATAAAATGGGTAACAATAGTGCCTACTACAGAAGATTGCCCTGAGAAGGGGTAGAAAGAAGGAGGGCAATGAGGTCTGGGTGTAAATTTGCTCAAAGTGCATTATATATGTATATGAAAATGGCCTTATGTGTCTGAATAATGATATTTTAAAAAGAACATTAAAAAGGGAGGGTGGGGTCAGCATTCCCAGAGGATGAAAAATATCTGCTTGTGGATTGCTTGGGCTACTCCTGGGCATGCGGGAGCTGCAGTGTATCCCACTTCTTACTAGGGACCTTCATTTCCTCAGTGTTTTTCTCTCAGTTCCTAACAGGTTTTCCCAACAAGGGAACCAAGGGAATCTCAGGCCTGTGAAAAATGAGGTTGTTTTCAGTGCTACCCCCCCTCCGAAGTCTTGCTTCTTGTTAAGCGATTCTGTCTACCACCGATCACATTATCGCTTCCCTGGTCATAATTTTTAATAATTTATTAGATACGCTTTCAATGTTTTTAATTACATTCACTCTAATTCAGTTAGAAATGAAATCAAGTACAGGAGAGTAATCCTATTTTCTCCATTTAGTATGCTCTGAAAGAAACTAGCATAGCTGAGCGCTGCTCCCTATCTAAGGTTTATTTTCAACACATGAGAGGCTCTAAAAACCTCTACTCTGAAGATGCCAGCCACCCATTAGAATGGGGCTGGGGAGGGAAGAGGAGGGCTCACCCGGAAGAATGGATGGACTACCATCCATCTCTGTGTGGTGATAGACAGCCCTTGTTTATTTCTCCAGAAGAGCTTCGAACCTAGGAACATGTTATTCTCTTACCCTGTTTTCCCTGGCCCACATTTGAGCACACACGCAGAGATACAGGCACAGGCACACCTACAAAAATACGCCCATGCATGCACACAGCTCTTAACACCTTCATGGATTCCCACAGCTCAGCTGGACAAACAGGAGCAAGACATCTGAGGAACTTAGGGTGTAAACTGGGTTTACGGGCCTCTGAGTGGCAGTTGGTATGTAGCAGAAGCCATTGCAAGATAGAAGGTGGTGGTTCTTTTGTGGCTGGGGGGATTTATAAGTAACAGGGAAAATCCGTGACAAACTCGTGAGGGTTTATGAGCGCACCAAAGAGAGAGAACTCTGAGGCTGAAAGTGTCTTTAGGAACATCCCTCAGGCAGCTGCCCAAAGAAAACCTCTTTGCATATGTTCTCCATAAACTGGGAATAAATACTCGGTAAATACCACATGTGTGGGACCATTTAACTTACTCTCACTCTCGGTAATTTCTTTTTAATTCTGTTCTGAAGGTGAGAGTTCAGAAAAGAAAGCCATGTGATGTGGTGTTTATAAAGAAAGTGAGACCACAGAAGTGTGTCCCCAGGCACTCAGGCCCTGAGGGGCCCTTTACACTACTCGATTTAGGGATTCAGATCCTAAACTTTAGCTTAGCTAGTAGAGCATCCCCTCAGCTCTGCTGAAGAGATTTTATGTCTGATCTAAAGATTATGAAGTCAGCCTCTTGGCTTCTTCTGTGAGGATTTCCCATTGAAGAGGTAACTCCAAACGACTTCTCAGGAAGGGAAAGATTTTTCTCCCGTGCTCTGATGAGTTACAGACCTACTTAGAAGGAGGGCTGGATGACACTGGGTGGGACCAGCAGAGGGCAGAGTTAAAGGTCCTGCCCCTGTCCTTCCCCAGCTGAGCCAGGTTACAACCTCAAGCCATTCAAGGATGTGCATGGGCTTTTGGTGCCTTTATAGTCAAGGTCTTAGAAAAGTCCCTCTGTGCTGTCCTTGGAAGAGAGGCAGGCTGTGCTCAAAAGAATACCCACCCTTTGTGTTCTGCCCCGAGAACCATTTCAGAGCAAGAAGTACGCAAACTGTTCAGGCTCCACACTGAAGCCTCACTTCCCCAAGTGTGCCCCCACAGGCTGGGTAACTTTGGATGGTACAAATGGAAATGTTTGGGTAGCTACGCATTTATGTTTTAATGCATTCTAGCTCTACATAGCCAGCTAACAGTGATTTCATGGTGTGGTTTAGGATAAGGCTAATTTTCTAGAACTAGATCTATAACATGCGGCATGCTGGCAGCTCCCTGCATCTGGGTCTCCAGTTAGCTCCATACTGCAGCATTGTGTATTGCTTCTAAGATATGAGAAGGCAGGGGAATAAACACTGTCAAGTGTTTTCACATGTTTAGATGGCTATACAGATACACACTTGCAATGGTAAGCATGATTTTCAAATCCTAACTTGTTCAAGCCTGAGTAACTTTAAAATAGCCTTAATTTTTAAAATCATCAGAGGTATGATACCCAGTGCTTGGGTATCAGCTCAGCCAGGAGGCACTCTCTCCAATGCCTTGGGCAGCACGGCCTCCAGCCACGGTCTGCCTCACCCCAGGAGCGAAGATTTCAGTCTTGGGCTTCTGGCAGAAAAACTACAGCTCTCAGACATGAGGCTCTCACCCTGAAATGATCACCATGGCCTCTACTATACGAAGGGTAGTTCTAGTTGACAAATATCTGATTGTTTTGCTACTTTAAGTTACAAGCAGTTTAATGATCATTTTCCAATAATTGTCAATATAATAATATACAAGTTTTCCTTTTAAAAAATAAAAGCAAATGGTCTTGTAAACTATTTTATCTCCTTCGTGAAAAAAAAAACTGGATGGGGGGTATACTTGGGAGGAGGTGTTCTTTTGTTTATCGGTTTGGTTTTTGAGAGCCAAAGCAATGTTTATTTACTTTAGTAAATTTGAAAACTTCAGATAAAGCATAAATTAGTGAGGCACTCCAACACTCCTGTGATCAAGGCCAGCCTGATGTACATAGTAAATTCCAGGCCAGAGCTACAAAGGGAGACACTGTCTCAAAAACCAAACCAAAACAAAACAAAACAAAAAAACAAAAATCTCAGCTTAAAGCATTTTAAATTGTATCATTTCCAACTAACCAGACATGAACATGGGTATGTAACATTCTTATACATCTAAACATATATGCTTCAGTTTTACTTTCTGTCTGACACACACACGCTACTTTGTAGCTTGTTTTTCATCTCATACCTTACCAACCTTTTTGCTTTCCTGCTCTCTTAACTCCCATCTCTTACCACTTTCACACATTACTTCCTTTTCTCTTAAGTAGGCAGCCTCTCCTCAGAAAAACTTGAAGCCACGAGAAAATAGCAAATCCCTAGCTTTCCTGATGCTAAGCCAGCAAACACCCTCCCAGCTGTGCACACATTCTCGCCTCTCTCTTTGCAGGAACAGGAGAAGACCCTTCCCTGCTAGCTCCGCTAGGTCTTCCTTAGTGTGCTTTGGACCTTGCCATGGTCTCCCTCAAGCTCTGGATGGGGATGTGCAGCAGACTCCCAGACTTTTCTAACAAACAGCTCTTGTGCAGCTCCAAAATCTAGGTTTCCAGAATCAGGGAGACTCCTCAGGCAAGAAGAGTGCACGCTGCTAACACACGAGGGCCTGAGCTTGTATCCTCAACACCTATATTTTGAACTCACCAGCATTTAGAGAACTCTTCCCCCACAGCTGGTAAGGATCCAGGCCACTGATATTCTCTGGCTCCCTGTTTTGTCCTTTTCCATTATAGCACTCACCGTGAATTGTGGTCTGGATTTAGGTCTGCGTTATCTACCAAGGCCAGTGATGCTTAGCTTTAACCGCCATCTTGACATGACCTAGAATCACCTAGGTAGAGAGTCCTTTGTAAGGGATTCTCTACCTCAGGTTGGCTTGTCAGCGTAATGGGATGTGATGGATTGTCTTGCTTATAAACTGAGTTGGGAAACCCCACCCTGGTTGTGTGTGATAGCCCTTCACACTAACCTGTGCACTGTGTAAGAGTAGAGAGGACTATCTAAGTAATAAGAGGAAGAACAGCAAGCAAGGACTCATGCATTTCTTCTCCCTCTGATCCTGACCATAGATACAGTGGTTTACATTCCTGCCTTGACTTCTCCATACTAATGACCGTAACCTCCAACTGTGAGCCAGGGCATTTGTCATAGGAGCAGAAATGAAACTAGGGCAGAGATCGTCTCCATTTTGCTTGCTTTGGATCTCCAAGGGCCAGCACAGGGCCAACATGCAGTTCTAGGAAGCGTGAAGCCGTCGCCTTTGGCACTGTTTATAACTGACACAGTCCACGTCAGGTGCAGCTTCCATCCACTTAGATTTCCTCACTGCATCACAGAGCCTTGCGACTCCACAAACCTTCACAAAAGCAGCCGCTTGTTCCCTGAAGACAAACCCCTGAAAGGAGCTGATTCCTGAACATTGAAGATCCACCTTCTTGTTTAGAATTTTTCCAAGTGGAAGATAATTAATCAGAAACATACAAAAAGGGAAGAGATGAGGGAGGGAGGCTATGAAGGGAGGGAAGAGGAAGGGAGACAGAAATGCCTGCAATGTGAACCAGACTTTGTCTCCTAGAGACTTCTCTGTTCTGAGGCTGTCATGCGACCAGTTTCCTGGGCCCACTCTTTTAGCTCGCTTCGTATCCCTGCCAAACTGTCCCTGGGAAAGGCAGAAGCTAGACACTCTAAATCCCAAGGTTTAAGACGATAAAGACCCTCGGAGGCTGGTGTGAGCCTTTCAGGCCTTTTTGTTCCCTGCGCCTTTGTTTCAGCAATTTCTCCCATCTCAAAGGATTTTCAGCGGCATCAAGAGCCTGACACTTTGCCCGTCCTCGTTCTCGTTCTCACAGACATCTCCAGAGTAAGACAAAGCCATGTTGGCACCGAGGAGGGCTGGCAATAAAGGGGGACTGAAAGAGAAGAAAGCCCCAGGACAATCTGGCTGGGCCCAGTAGATTCAGTTGCTGCAGCAACAGAAAGTCAAACAATGGAGAGGGGAGGGACAGCCATTTTCTTCACTCTGACCAGTTGTCATGGATACTGAGATTTTATAAGGAAAGGGGTAAAGGGTTTCCTTTATGCTTTAAAAACGGTGTCTTTTCATTTGCTTGGCCCATATCCTTGCTCTGGATTAGGGACCTTCCACTCAGAATCTTACCGGAACCAAACGAGCAACCGGGATGTTTTCAATAAAGGTGACCTTCTGGACACCAGCTCTGAAACCAGTTATGTGTAAAGCCAGGCAGATAGGTCCAGATATTCATGGAGGTTTCTACCTACTGAAATGTTTCAATACTTAATTTCTATTCAAAGAACCTGAAGTCACTCCTAACAATATTTCTCAAGATCAATACAGTTCAGCTCCATCTGCCCTTCTCTCCCAGCCTCTTTACCCTAATAAATATCAGCAACCTGACAACAATGTCTTACTAAGCTGGGAAATGTGGTATGATGAGAAGGTCACTAACTTTGGTCAAGACTCAGCTCTGCCACTCTCCAGAATGACCCTGGGCAAGGTACTTAACAGCTGTGAATTTTATTATCAGGTCTGGTAAATGTGGATTCTGATCTCTGCTCTGTAACACTGCGAGTATTAAGACCAAGTGATGCAATACTAAGAAAGAGCAGGCCATCCTTCGTCTACAGCAAATGCTGCAAAAGTAAGGGGGCCTTTGACGGCTCTTCCACACTTCCACCACTTCTACCACTTCTACCACATCCACCCACTTGCACACACCCATATACTCACCCTGAGATGCATATGCTCATACAAGCAGACCAGGGCTGCTCAGCCTTTCTAATGCGGAGACCCTTTAATACAGTTCCTCGTGTTGTGGTGACCCCCCAACCATAAAATTACTTTGTTGCTACTTCATAACTGTAATTTTGCTACTGTTAGACATCATAACATAAATATCTGATATGCAGGATATCTGATATGTAACCCTAAAGGGGTCATGACCCACAAGTTGAGAACTGCTGAGATAAGTGAAGATGACCGATAGATAGATAGATAGATAGATAGATAGATAGATAGATAGATAGATAGATGGATAGATAGACCAACAGATAGGCAGACAGACAAGTTCACACAGATACTTACGCATATACTTCTGTTTTCTCTTACAGACTTATTTGTACACAACCAGTTTCCATTTCTAAAAATGAAAGACACGAGAAGAGCTTGCTTTTTTTAGTCATTTTCCAGCAGGCAGGACAGAGTGCAGCTGCTCAAAGCAAGCAATTCCATCTGCCCACGCAACCATTCAGCAAACTGAGGCTGGAAGGAATGCCAAATGCAAAAGTCATCAAAGAACAACAGGCAGAGGAGTCCCTTGCCCCTGGTTCCCATTTGTCTGGTGATGGGAGATTCCAACCTCACTCTGCTTCTAGGAACTCAGGGTGGCCCTGTGACCTCAGCTCTCTTGGCCTCTGTGTATTTTCATTTCCCAGCACTTGTCGACACCCTGAAACTCCATCTGCACATGTCTGTGTTTGGATGACAAGGGTAAGGATGGTTCACACGGTGCTGTGTTCAGTGGCTATGAGCTGGAAGCAGTTCGTCTTTGCTAGAGTCTGGTAGGTCATATTGACACCAGTATCTCACAATCAGAAATAAATGCCTATACATTTTAGAGGTGATGACCTGCCCTGCTGGACTGACTGCCCTTTCAGCTGGAATTCCACAGGTGCTTCAGAGGGCTATACCAGCACGGCCTTGTCCTGCACTGCATGAGGTCCATTTTTCATCCTCAATGATCAGGAGCCACTTCCAGCAGGTGCCTGAGGAGAACAAAGGACCCAGGTATGCTTGTCTAGTTCGACTTTGAGGTTATCAGTCATTTCTTTGTAGCTTCATATTGTAGCCTCATAGCTTGAAATCTAAAGAGAAGGCATAGACAGGGTTCCACTGAGCCTGCTTGTATTCTAATGCTAATTAGGTTCCCCCCAAAAATGTTTGTGCCAGAACACAAGTAGCTTCTGGGAACCTGCCCCCAGTTGGTTCTAACTGGTAAATAAAGATGCCAACCGCTAATAGTTGGGCAGGGCAGACAGAGGAGAGACTTTAGGATCCCCAGGCTTGGAACCAGGAAGAGAAGAGGGAGGAGGAGATCCGCCAAGGCCGGAGAGTGTGGAGGAGAGAAGAGATGCCACGCCTGAGAAGAATGCAGGACAGAGAAGCACAGCCTCCATGTGAAGGAGCCAGGAGAGCACAGTCCAGACGGCTGCCCAACTTGGGTCCAGGGCAGTAAAAGGTAGAACACAGAATTTAGTAAGTAGTAACTCAGAATTATCGGCAGGAGGTAGATTCAATCAGCAGTGGTGGTTAAGGCAGTGGCCCAGCTCTCGTGCTGATTAAGGCATATTAAAGAATAAAAGCTGTGTGTATGTCTTTCATTTGGGAACATAAGCCATTGGGGGCAGGTAGCAAACCAGCTGCTGGGATTTACTTATTAATATGTAACTCAACATTCCACCACTCATTAAATATGTGGCTTGCAAGAGATTAACTTTGCTAATACAAACATCTTGGCTGATGATAGGTTTGAATCTGCTACATCCAGAACGTATAGAAAAGATCATAAGTCAAACATGCAATACCCTTAACCCAGTGAGTATCTTGATTTAGCAGTCTACCTTACATGTGTTCAGAACATATACATTATATTTTTGTTGGGCAAAACCATCTAACAGAAGACCTACTTTATAATGAAGGATTGGGCATATCTCACGTGCTTAACTGAAGGTGAAAATCAGAATGGTTACATGGTGCGCTCTCGTTCCATTATAAAACTGAGAATTGTTAAGTTGAACCATCATAAGCCAGGGCTATATGTATTTAGCTTTGTCATCCTCAAAATGTAAATATTAATTCTCATGGAATGATGGGACAAGCCAAAGTACATGGGAAGCACTTTTCCTAACAAGTATTCAAGACTAACAGCAGCTGTACTTCTTACTGCACCTTCTAGTATCAACTCTACTGCAATCCTACATAAAAAGAATGAATATGTGTATTAAAGGGACCTAAGCCCTATCACAGGAAAGTAGAAGCTTTTGACGTATTCAAAGTAGTAGGGTTGGATGCTTTGACCTTTATTCCCACTATAACCATATTTCTAAAACAAAAATCAGGATGTAAAAAGGAGACTCAAGTGACTGGTTTACCAAAACTCCAGGCACAGAATGTTTAAATTATTGCTCTCCTATTTATTTGTCTCACACATGGGATTCATTTCTCCTAATGGAACAAAAGGAATATAAGAGGCAGACAGTGATTCTAGACTAGATCTCAGACAACATTGGAAGCATCTCCAGACTTTCAGAATACCAGATATTCTTGGCTAGTTCCTGGTAAGCACAGAGCTACCTGAGATAGGAGACCTGCCTAGATGTGACTCTCGTTTCTAGAACTTTTGAACATATGCTCATTCTCTTCTCTAAGGCTTCCTGTCTGAAAATAGGCTCATTACTAGATTCCCAAGACAAGCACGGAACACTCAGCACAATCCAGAGCCTAATATACAGCAAGTGCTCAATCATCAGTCACAGGCTCCTTTCACTATTGAATCTTGTTTCATGTCATTCACAGAAGCTCTCTCAAGAGTCCTGTGATTCATAGCTGCATAGTAGACAGGTAGGTGAGATGGGATGAGGGCTCAGGCAAGCAGGAAGTGTAAGACCAGGAATAACCTAGAAAATATGTTTTTAATATTTGTGTGTGTGTGTGTGCATGTGTGTGTGTGTACATGATGTGAGGAGAGAGCACATATGTCAGGATGCACACATGGAGATTAGAGAACAACTTTGCAGAGTTGATTCTCTCCTTCTACCTTTCCAAGGACAAACTGCAGGCTGTCAGGCTTGTGTGACAAGCACCTTTACCCACTGGGCCATCAAATGATGACATATACACTCAGACTTTTGTTCAACAGAAAGTTACGTAAGGCTGGCACAGTGTCTCTGAGAAAAATGGGAAACTCGGGGAAACTGAGCATGGTTCACTGTTTTCTGCAGCCCCACACCACATTGAACCCACCGGAAATACAGCATTGGAGTCCACGCACCTATTTGCATAAAAATTCTAGGGAGTGCTAGGAGTCAGTAGGACTGCCCACACTAAGTAACAAAGATGCTAGGGTGGATGTCGGAAATAATGAGTGTGAGCATATGTGTCGTTTACCCCCTAAAAATGTTAGGGAGACTGAAGAGGAGGGACAGGAAACAGAAAGTGCTAAGGTTCGGCGATCACCCAAAAAGAAGCCAGCAGATGCCAAATGTGTCATCACACTGTCCTCTGTTTCTCTAGGCTAGTTAGGCCTTGGGACACAAACATGATTTGTGCACGTTTATAGGAGGAATTGAGACATGCAGAAGAAACAGGGCTTAATAATCCAGTTCTCCCTAAGTTTCCCAGCTCGGTGTCTGCCCTGACTTTTGCCTGGTAGCTTGTCTCTGCCACCTGGATGACAGCTCGATGCAGGCCTGTCACCTTTGAGCATCTGATTGTGAGGTTCAGCCTCCTGGTAACTGGCCTGGGATAAGAGTGGAACAATAGCCTTAGTCCCCAGGCTGATGCTAAGCACCAAACACTGGTCGCCATTCTTTTCAGAATGCCTGCTGCTATGCATGCTAATCCAAATTGGGTTCAAGCCCCCAGCCTCTGCTTCCATTGTTGGGCCATACTTTTCATTCAGAGTGAGATCAGAGATCTGTTGAAACCTCATGTTGCCAATAAGAGAAGAAGAGATTGCATTAATCTCAATATAAACAATAAAAACCGAGTTCCTCTTTTTTTTTTTCCCTAGAAAGAAAGGGGGGCATGAAAACATTACATTTGCCTCTCAAAAGAAAGAGAAAAAGCAAAAGGAAAAGAAACTTGAAAAACGTCTCTTCACCAGATAGTTGAAACATGTAGGTTTACAAGTCAACACAAAGAACAATTGTACACCCTTCACCTGTGGCTAGCTTATTTTCCTCTCCTAGACATTTCAATTGTTTTCTTTTTATCTTGGATGTTTTTAAACACAATACTCTATGAACTTTAAAACGGAGCATCTTTAAAGATGTAGAGGAGATAGCTCATCAGGCCTGATGCGAGGGCTGTGATCCCCAGAAACCACAAGATGGAGAGAACTCATTCTACAAACTCAGATCTCCACATACAAATAGACAGACAGACAGCTGTCTAAAGAGTGTGAGGGAGAAGATGACACACAGAATCTGTGAAAAGGAAACAGAACAAGTAGCAAGGAAAGAAGCATGAACGGATTGAATCTTGAGTGTTTGAGAAAACCTTGAAGATGACTTATGAGACCTTTTTGACACACAAATGTATGCACATACACACTCACGAACATGCAGCAAGAGAGGCCAAGAGGGGCATGTGATTTGTCTAAGAAAATGGATACTTGATTAAGGCCTGTCAGAACGAGGACTATGCATGCTAATTTGTCTGCAGAGGTTTCATGTAAATCTCAGCAAATGCTCTCAGGGAAAAGGCCATATTGACCCTTTACCTTAACAGCTCTCACGTGCTCCATGTCACTGACGCTCACTGTTGGACCCTTTCTTTACTCACAAGTGTCTGATAAGTGTCTAATAAGTGACGGTGTGGTGCAGAGTAGGCAGAGTTAGCACATTGTGGCCAGAGGCTCACATCCAGCCTGCTGCTCCATGTTTTCATAGTATAATTGAACAGCTTTTAAATTCTCTAAGAATCAGGGAAAAAATCTTAAGCATATTTCATGGTGCATGAAATTCACATTTTGATATTTGTAGGCTTATATTTTTCAAAACCTACTTTAATAAGGATTTTTAAATGCCTTAATTTCCCTTCTAGCCTACCACCCACCAGAGGTAGTAGAAAGAAAAAGTTGATAGGGCAAAGGGGGATGTGGACCTCTTTAGAAATAGTTCTTTGGGGTGATTCCAGTCTTTGCTGTCAGTTTATCAGCAGTTCAGTTCACACGAGAGTGGTAGCTCGATCCACTCACAAACACCGTTCACCAATCAGCAACAGCAGTTCCATCCGGAAGAAACTGCAAGACTCTGCCAATCAGCCTGAGCCTGCAGAAGCTGCAAGAAGCCACCCATTATCACAAGAAGTTCTTTGGTGTGTTTCTTTCTATGAAGTCACCACAAACAATGATCGACAAAGAAGGCAAGGCAAACCAATGCCACACAGCATGAACCGCTGTCTGTTGGGTCACCCTTTCCAAATATCACCTGTCCTCTCAGGCATCTGCTCCAGAAAAGCACTACATGCTCTCTGTCTAGGCAGCTCCCAGGAAAACATGAAGTGAAAATTTCTGGTTTCTTTCAAAAGTCAGTTATGTCAAATGATATTTTGCTGGGGCACACAGGTAAAAGTGTGTCTTTCTAAAGCAGACAGGTGAAAGAATGTTTTCTTGAAGCAGACACAGGTGAAAGGATGTTTACTGTAGCAAACACATGAAAGGATGCATGATGTACAGAAGGAATGTAAACATGACCCCACTGACAGTGGGAGCTTGAGCATGCTTCGCTTTGCTCTGCCTTGCTATTCTTCACTAAGGACACACATGTATTGTGTTTGCCTTACATTGCATTGCTGAGCCCTGCTTGGGGTGATGCCTTAGAGAGAAACTCACCAAAGAACTTCTTGTGGGGTTCTTGTGGCTTCTCGCCACTTCTGCGGCCTCAGGCCAGTTGGCAAGCCTTGTGGTTTCTTCTTGACTGGACTTCCCTTGCTGGTTCATGTGTGGTCTCTGCTGACAGGACTGGATTGCAGCTGCTGATTCTCATTTGGTGTTTGCTAGAAGACTGAACTGCTGGTTTCCTGACAATGAAGATTATCAAAGAACTATTTCTAAACAGATGTACTTCCCCCCATGTCCTAATAACTTTTCCACTACCTCGGGTGGGTGGTGGGCTAGAGGGGAGGTTGAATCCTTGTTAAAGTAGGTTGAGAAAAATTTATGCTACAAAACATCCTCCCACGTGCCTGCTTCAGCAAAACATCCTCTTGTAAGACAGTCTCCAGGAAAACATTACATGACACAAATGAGTCTCCAAAGAAACCAGAAATTTCACTTCAGCTGTTTGCAGCGAGCTGAGAATGAGGCACAGTTGGTGGAGCACTTGTCTAGCATGCGCACAGTCTGGGTTCAATCCCTAGCATCACATAAAACTAAAGATGGTACATTCCTATAATCCCAGTACTCAGAGGCAGGAGGATCAGGAGTTCAAAGTCACTCTAAGCCACACAGCAAGTTGTTGAGGCCAGCCTGGGGTACATGAGTCTCTGTCTCAAAAGGAATGCATTCCCTTTTGTCCTACACACACACAGGGGGGGGGGGGGACCAAGAGAGAGCGAGAGAGAGCACTTAGATGCTTACTTTTTTACCTCCATCTAAACCAGCTCTTGAACAAATTAACATTCCAACCTGACTCCTACATTTCTATTGGCACAAACGTACGGTGTTTTGCTGACAAAGGGTCCCTCATTCTGGTTCTCACCCTTTGACACTCCAGGCATGCTTTCTTCTTGCTCTAGCAAACCCCAAGTGAATGTTCAGCACCCTGCTGATATGAACTGTCACCACTTCTCCTTGAAGACAGAACACTAACAGGTCTGGCTTGACTCACTTTTTTTGCTTCTTGCTCGTGTAAATAAGGTGTCCATCATGGTGTTTCCCATGTAAGAAGCACCAGTAGGGGCTGAGAGAGGACTCGGCATGAAGTGCTAGCTGCACAGGTATGAGAGCCAGAGTTCAGATCCCCAGAAGCCATGAAAGTACCAGGTAGATATAGTGTACATGTAATTCCAGAACTTGGAAGGATGAGATGGGGGGTCCCAGAACACGCTAGCTAGCTAGCTAGACTAGTCATCATGGTGAGCTCTGGGTTCAAATGAGAGACACTGTCTCAGTAAGTAAGGTTCTGAGTGATCAAGAACGCCTGGAAGCCAATTCTGAGCTCCCACTCATATACCCATACACATTCACATGCATATACAACCACACATTTACGTGCATCCAGACTCATGCGTATGCACACGTACACACACCACACACCACACTCACATACACATGCCAAACATGGACCAACAAATAGTAGTTCCAGTCATAAGGCCTCCCCCCAAGAAACAGACAAAACATATTATATGCATAGCAAACTATATTTCATATACATATTTTAAAAACATAGAAATAGCTTTAGTTATATTTATGTGTATACGCACACATCCACACTCTTGCATACACACACATGCATGTGCTCCAGTGCAGATATGGAAGTCAGGACAAGTTATAGGATTTAGTTCTCTCCTTCTACCATGTGGGTCCTGAGGCTCAAACTCAGCTCATCAGGCATGGTCTTTACCACTGGAGCTGTTTTGCTGGTCCTTGTGTGTTCTTTGAACATATACTGGTTCAAAAGGAAATTCCCTATTTAGAATACTTACTGTAAGACATCCTCCTTCGCTCACAAGTCTGAATACTTGATTACCAGGTGCTGGTACTATTAAGGAGGTTGTGGAATATTTAGAAGGTGGAACCTATCTGGGGGAAGTGAGTCCCTGGAGACTTAAGGGACAGGCTCCCTTCCTACTTTCTTATCCACTCAGATGTGGCAAACCCCTATAGCCAAGCCTCATATGATTCTTGGTAGGGTATCTGGTCTCTGCAACAAGAAAAGTAACTAACGCAGTTGGGTCCTTTGTAGAGCAGGCTTCCTGAGCATTCTCTCGCAGCAGATGGCACTGCCAAAGCAAAGACTGCTTACACCCCCACCACTACTGCCACAGCCACCCCCACCCCCAGCTGTACTGCACAGGCCAGCTTCTGCCTCCCAGAATCAAAGGCTGCCAGCCAGTCCCTGAACATCCTCCGTGTCCCTCCACTGCCTGAGTTGCCTGTTTGCCATTCACCCTTGGGGCTGCCAGGGAGTCTCTCCCTTGGCTTCATCCACACGATCCCATGTGGGGTGTCTCCCACATGAATTGGACCTTTGTTCCATCCAACCTGTGTTGAAATTTATGAGCCTGAAACAAAGGCACTCACTGTGCCCTCATTTTGGTTGTGCCGGGGATATTAATTACCCAACAACAGCAGTTCCTTGCTCTGGAAGCACACGTGGGAGAAAGTAACCAGCTCTGATTAAGGAGACCCATGGGAGGATGCTGACAATGATCTGTTCATTCTCTTTCTGAAGTTGCGTTGGGACTGGGAGCACAGCTCTGGGGTTGACAGTTCTCACCTCGTGTGCACAAGTGTCCTGGGCCTCTCTTCTGTCCCTATCATCAGGGGTTGCTCTGCCTCAGTGTTGCAGGACACTAAGGAAGTTTCCAGATGAGCACCATACCAGGTAAGGCCTTGCATGTGTTGGGTTCATACTGTGCAAAATTGCCTCTTTCTGAGTCAGCTCTACAAGGTTAGTGGACCATCTCCATGCGACCAAAAGCCCACAAGTCCAAACTCAGAAGAGGGAGCTGGATTATAGCCCAGATCAAGTGCAAAAGCCACACTCTCATTTTCAGGATAAACTAGAAATAGCAAGGCTTTCCCCCAGATCACTGAGCTCAGCTGAGCCCTAGAGTGTTTCAAGAACTCAAGACGTGTGTCTGACAGGTGGCCAGCACAGGTCTAGCACTCATGTCTCTGAATTCAGAACCTAGAATCATCTAGAGCTCATTCGTCATTGCCTGGACTTTGCAGGAACATTTCTTCACTGACCATTGACCAGTCTGTAGTGAACAACAGGATGGAACAAATTCTGAGGTGTCCCTGGGACTTTGAACTCTGCAAGCCAAATATAATGAAGTGGATGGTAGCATCTCTGTGAGTGCACACATGCAGTGTTCTTCCACTGCAAAAGGAAGGCCTTACCCATTCATTTCAACTGGAGACTTCCATTCGATCATAGGTATGGAAGGGAAATGTCCATCTTTCCCCATCCAATCAAATAACCCCAGAGTACCCCTGGAGATAAGTACCTATTCCCACTGCAATGCTGGTTAAGTGATGAAGTCTTACCTGGTGGAAGAATAGTGACTCGTCTATCTACCTGGAAGTTCAACAGTGGCCCCACAGTGTGGAGGTGGGGTTGACATAACAGACCAGGTATGCTGAAATCCATCTAAGAGATTTGGAGCCGGAGGGAGACGTTGGCAACGACAGACTAAAACTGCAATAAAATAAACACTGCCTAGCCCTCTTCCCTGGCCTACAGGAAATCGGGTTGCTCTAGATGGAAGTGGGGAAGGCAGCCAAATCGATCCTAGCACCCTGTGTGATGCCTCTGTATGTTTTTGTGCAGGTTTGCCCTGACAACACAAGATTTGCTACCGGCAGACAATCCTCCTCTTCTGTAATGTGACAGAGGACAGGGAGGTAGGTGAAGTGCCTGCGAGTGGAAGGTAACCAAGATATGAGACTATAGCAAAGAGTTAACCCCCTCAAAGTCATGCGGGAGGCACTGAGGTCAAACTTTATAAGTTTCCAGAGGATAAAGTAGAGGATAAAGTAATCCTAAACAGACTTTTTCCCTCTTCTCTTTTGTTCCAATAATGACCAACTGGGGCTGGGGAAATGACTCCGTTTGCCTTGCAAGCACAGGAACCTGACTTCAATTCTCGGAAACCACATGAGAAAAGCCTGAAAAGGCACACAGGCTTGCTGGCCCAGCACTGGTGAGGTGAAGCCTGGCAGAACTCCCCCACCTCTCTTCAGAAGAGATGCAGCTCCGACTATCCCCCATCCCATTGCTGGAGTGAGGCACTAGGAAATTGTAGATGCCCCTTGTTCTCAAAAGCATCTGTGCCTACACTCCAATGGACACCCACTGCACAGAAAAAGAAACAAAGGCGTAGAAGTTAGACAGCATGCTGCCACTACATAGTTGGTCAACAAGAAAGCGAGGATGTGAGCCCAGGTCATCTGAAGCTCATACTCAACACTAGCTGCTATATGCTTAAGCGTTGTTCTGGCACTGGGAGCCTGCAATGCCCTTCAGTATCTATACTGATATAATGGATACTAAATGATGGAAATCCTGACCAAACAAGGCTTCTTGGTAGATTTACCTGAGATCTTCAGGGCAGCACTACCTAGAGGTTACTGGAGATCAGCTATGGGCCTTATCCAGATATGGATATGGTGTCATCTCACTTTAAACCAAGCATCTGAAACAGGGTACACACAACACACCAGTGTGGGGATACAACCACGGCACCAGAGGAGATTTCGTTTTGAAGTCTGTGGTCATTAGTATTAATGATTACCTTGACAGACTCTAGAATCTCTAGGAGAAATGTTCCTTGGGCATGCCTATGGGCAGTTATCTTAAGTTAACTGAAGCAAGAAGGCCAGCCCACTGTGGGTCCTGGGCTGGGAACTCGGACTACATGATAAGAAGAAAATGAGTTGATCGTAGTCATTTATCATTCACCGCTTCTTGGCTATGAGTGTAACATGACCCCAGCCTTCTGTTTGATGGACTGTAAACTGGAACAACAAGCCAAAATAAAACCTTCCTTCCTGAAGTTACCTTTGTCACCATAATAAAAAAAAAAAAAAAAAAAAAAAAAGGAAAAATAAGGCAAAATCCCAGTATGGGCTGGCAACCTTTACCTTGGAAATCATATTTGATTCCGTTCAAAGCACTGCCCATTGGTTCATGTGTTGCTAGGAGAACAGTGTGGCCTCTGACCATCAAAATGGCAAAGAGCTTCCCATAGGCATTTCAGCTGGTCATTCTCGTAAGCTTAGACTTCTTTACAGTTTGTACAGTCTCATGGGTGGCAATAACTCCCAAAGGATGATTCAGAGCTGGCACTGAAGAGCACACCAAGCACGCATATCACAGCGGCTGTTTCTCCCAGCCACTACCACCCACGCCGGCTTTCACAATGAGCCTGTTGCACCAGGAGCCAGGTGCAGCCAGCATTGTTTATCAGCAGGTGTTAGACACGCCCATGGGAACCTCACTTTCCTGCCAGGCAGCAAAGGCCCTGGTTCCTGCTCTTCTTGGCTTGCTACCTGAATGTCATGGCAGGGCTCTACAAATAGGCTTTCCAAACCCACAAAACCCACAGAAATAAACCAGTGTGGCAAATTTTGCCTCCCTTAGCAGTAGTACTCCTCATTCGGTAGGTACTGTAATTGCTTTCATAAAGTAATATTTGTTGTGAGCCAAGTCCATAGACCACCACCAAAGAAGACTCGCAAAGCTTTCTGGCCTCACTGCAGTCAGCCTAGACTGCTGTGGATCCATCCAACCTCTCTGCCTGTATTCTTCATGAAACTGGGCATGGCATGTTCATCTTTTCATTCTCAGTTATTTGATACATGTTTTGCCATGTCACTACATATATTTTGACAATAGAATAATTCCTTGTCATTGTGCAAGGTATACTTTTATTGCCTTCAAAGTTCTGTCGGTTGCTGAATAGTTAGCATTTTTCTTCTTCATTGTTTTTAGCTTCCATTTTTAAACTTTAACTATTTTTATTGTTTCCTTTGATGGTGCTATTTTTTTTTTTTTTTTTTTCAAGACAGGGTTTCTCTGTGTAGCCCTGGCTGTCCTGGAACTCACTCTGTAGACCAGGCTGGCCGCGAACCCAGAAATCCATCTGCCTCTGTCTCCCAAGTGCTGGGATTAAAGGCGTGCGCCACCACTGCCCGGCTTAATGGTGCTATTTTTTAAAAAGCAATTCTTTTTTCTGTTCACCAAAGTGCTTCATTTTTGATGTAGAAAATTTGAGAAATAGCAGACACAGTGGAGCAGAGAGCTGAGACTGCAGAGGCAGGCAGATGTTTGTGAACTGCAGGGCAAACTGGTCTACACAGCAAGTTCCAGGCCAGCAAGGTCTACACAGTGAGATCTTCTGTCAAAATTAATTAATTAATTAATTAAATTGGGGAAAAATATATACATAAATCCTATAACTTTACCCTATGTAGCACTATTGACATTTTCCTATGCTTATTTGTAATGTTTGTAATTTTATATATTTTAATCCAAATTATGACGTGTATTTGTACACATGTGTAATATATACCTTCCTTATTTAACACTGTCTCTTAAGTATCTTACTATCATTAAATAGACTTTAAAAATGTTTTATTTGTTGGCTCCATAATAGTTCATATAAAAAACTATGTGATGATTAACAACCTCCCAATTATTAGACCCACTTCGTTATAAATGACTGGAATAAAAAATAGCGATGAGTACATTTTTGCCTCCATACCTGTGTATCTGATGCCAAACATTGACTTTGTAGGACAATGATGCGAACTTATTTGAGCTTTTTACCAAATACTGCTCTCCAGAAGTTCAAAATCATTCTCAGTCCCTGGCAAGGTCTCCAGGTGGGGGTGGGAGGTGGGGGGGGGTCCCTTCCTTTCCTCGATGCCCAAATCAAAAGCCTTTTCAGAACTTTGCTAAGGTAACAGGGCAGGAGGAGGGGTGACATTTTATTTTAATTTGCATTTGCTTAATTACAAACGTAGCAGAATATTTTTGCATTTCAATCGAGACTCCATCTGGCGTTTATCTTGGCGTTTGAAGTCAGAAGAGGCTTTGACTTGAGTTCCCCCCACCCCCTCAAGAGCTGATGCCATTTAGAAAGAACTCCTGTGTGACTGCCACTTCTTTGTCCACTGAGTTCTGGAAGGCGGTTCACGGACCAGCGGACCAGTCAGCCACTCCACCTTCAGAAGTCCAGTAGGTCCACTAGTTTTGACAACTGGCCTCGAACTCACTATGTAGTTTAAAGATAACCTCCCAAGTGCTGGGGTTACAGGCACGTGCCACTACACCTGGTTCTGTGTGATGCTTAGGAATTCAGCCCAGGATTCTTGGCAAGCTCTCTACCGACTTAGCTACATCCCCGTCCCGACTACTTTATTAACTTGCTCTACACATTTCATAGTCAATAACCATTCTTTACTCCCTTCTTACCCACGGCCCATTGACTGTAGAATCATTTTATCAAGTGCTCTCGCTCTCTCTCTCTCTCTCTCTCTCTCTCACACACACACACACACACACACACAATTACCCTGGGAATTTCAAAATGAGACTTACGAAGCTCATTAACAGGCTTGCATCATTGCATCCTGTACGTGACATGTATGTGTCCCATCATCTGAATCTCCCTTTATATCTGTCAATAAAGTTTGGACATTTTTGTGTCAATGCTTCCTGGGTATTGTGTTTTCTTGCTAATGTCATGGCATTCCAACTCTCGCTTGGTTGCATAGACCCGAGTGCTGCTGTTAGTGTGCTGTGAGAATTGCCTGTTAAATGCATAAGTGAGTGAAGTAAGTTTTGCCAATTGTATTTCAGCACGGACTGGTTTGGCAAGTCCTTGTGGGATTTAATAGTGTAAGTGATAGAATAAAAATCTCACACACACACACAAACTGTCCTCAAATTCAAATAAATCCCAGTTTTTAATTTAGTCTCGTGCTCTGAAAGTTTGCATGCATATCTACATGGCATGCTTATTTTTAACATTCCAATTTGTGTTGCAGTGAAAGCTTAAGATCAGGACTGAGCCAGCTTTATGAACTTGGATTTTTTTTTTTTCCATTATTTTCTTCAGCAGAGAAACAAGCTTCTCTTTAAAAATTCAAAATAACTCACTAGAAATGTATCTGGCCCTGGTATACATTTTAGAATTAATCCTTTAACTATTTTTACTTTTCTTTCTTATACACTAGCTTGCTAGAAGGATTATTGCTTCAGAATAATTTCAAAGTTTCCAACCAAATACCCATCTCATAGACACATTCTCTTCTTCTGTAGCATCTGCTCTTTTACGATTAAACTGTTCATCATATCTATGATCACAGGTTTTGCTCACTTTGGCCGAATTTCTCATTTCTCTTTTTCTATTGTTTTTCCAAAGTCAACCTATAAACCAGTGTTATTAGTTACTTTTCTATTGCTATGATAAAACACCCTGACCAAAAGCAACCGAAGGAAGAAAGGGTTCATTTTAGCTCATGGGTCCCGAGAGATAGAGTCCATGGTGACAGATGGCTGCATGGCAGAGGCTGGTGATGCTGGCCTAAGGTCAGGAAGCACAGAGAGAGAACAGGAAGTGGGGTGAGGCTATATGCCTTCCAAGCCCCCTGCCACTGAAGTACTTCCTCCAGCAAGACTGCACCTCCTCAAGGGTCTGTAACCTTCCTAATGAGCGCCACCGTTGGAAGCCAAGCATTCAAATACTAGAGCCTCAGGGGGCCATTTTTCCTTCAACCCACCACACCTGGGTTTCCTTTGTATTCTAAACTGGCACACTCTGTAGCTGGATTCTCCTTTCCTCTCTCTGAGGTATATTCTTGTGCTATTACTTGTTTTCTTGAGCTACTTCATCTGTTTTGTTCTTTCAAAAGTTTTTTATTCTTTGAGCGTTTCATACATATAGACAATGAAATATGATCATACACATGCCCCATATTTACAATGAAATATGATCATATACATGCCCATATAGACAATGAAATATGATCATATACATGCCCATATAGACAATAAAGTACTATACACACGCCCCATTTCTACCCCTCCAAACCCTCCCATATCCTCTTCAGTACTTCTTCTTCTTACCCCAAGTCTTCTGTTATGGTTTCTATGTTTGTTTGTTTGTTTTTATAAACTAGTAAGTTTAACTAGTACTGTTCGTATTTCATCAGTGGGGACCATCCACTGCAGTACCAAAATCTACCTGTGGCTATAGCCCCAAAGAAGAATGGCTCTTCCTCTCCCAGCAGCTCACTTCTCAGTAAGGGTGGGGCTTGGAGATCATCTACCTCATTATGGCTAACTTATGTGGTACAGGTCACCCCAGCTGCTGCGATGACCCCACATGCCTAGAAGATGACCCCACACTTCTGTATGCACTCAGCTCCCACATCCTTTCCACCCCTTCTTCAAGGCTTAGGGTGGGGGTGGGGTGGAGTTGATAATAGTTTTACTTTTTGTTTGAAAAAGTTAAATTATTTACTCTTATCATTTTCCTCCCTTTTGGATACACCTTTTTGAAAATGGATTTTTCTCCATTTACTATTTTCTATACAAACTACAAAGAAAATGAGCTTGGGTTTGGAGAAATTGGTGATTTTTTTTTTTTTTTTTTTTACCGTCTTATTTCTTAAGTGATTGGATGTTTTGTTTAAATTTTATTATTAGTTTTGATGTTAAAGTTTGAAGTTAAAGAACACAGCTTGTGGCCTCCATCTTGGTAGATGGTAGACCCCAGCATGCTGGACTTCTGGAGAATAAAACAATCTTTGTTTTTACATACTATTGAGTCTGAGGTATCATTCTTCTGCGAATCATGGATCCTTACATTTGGGGGCTCTTGTCCGAGATTCGAAGGAGACCCCCTGGCCCAAATAGTGGAGTATTTTTCAATCAGTGATGAAGTCTGGACCACAAGACTCTGGAACTTCACTGGAAAGGACCTCACACTGTGATCCTGACCACGCCTACAGCTGTTAAGATAGACGTTATCAGGACTTAGATAACCACTCCAGTGTTAATGCTTCTACAGTGGATAAACTGGAAGCCCCCTTACTATCTGGGTACCTCCAGGGGGCGATGCAACAACCTTGTCATCAAGTTCACAGTGGCTGGCAGGAAGGCCGATTGGACTGCTGATTCTTAATTCCTCTCGCCCCAGACTTAACAGAGAACTGTTGGTTACTGGACATGGACTCATTGGTAATAAGGAACTCCCAGCCTACTCCCACCTTTGTGACTACACTGTAAGCCCTACTGTTGCCGGATACATACTGCCCCCAAAGAATGCTTGGTGGGTTTGTACCTGGTGGCCTACCCCAAGCATTTATGGCCTGCTTGTAAATACAACTGAGGATTTTTTTATGTTCTAGTATAGCTTATACCCAGAGTGACTTACTACTCTGGGGAAGATGTCTTCAGCCAGCTAGCACCTCCAAACAATCGGGTTAAAAGGGTGGTCATTTCCACTGTGTAACTAGGTTCTGTCCTTGGCATAGGGGTGGCTGGAGCTGTTAGTGTAGGGGCCTCAGCCCTAATACTCCAAGATAAAAATTACAAGGCCTATGGATGTTGATAGATGCAGATATACAGGAGATGAAAAAGTGCATCTCAGTCCTGCAGGATTCCCTGTCCTCCCTGGAAGAAGCAGTCTTACAGAACAGAAAAGGCCTAGACTTGCTGCTCCTCTAGCAGGGAGGACTCTGTGCAGTCTTAGGTGAGGAATATTGTTTCTACGTTGACCACTCAGGGGTAGTCAAAGAATCCATGGCCTTTGTCAGAGAGAATCTGCAAGACAGAAGAATCGAAAGAGAGCAGTCTCAGGGTTGGTATGAGTCCTGCTTCAACTGGTCTCCTTGGCTAACCATGCTTGTCTCTGCCCTGATCAATCCTCTTATCCTACTGATGTTAGCCTTGACTTATGGTCCCTGTATAATCAATGCTTGAATTAAGTTTGTTAAAGAATGGATTTCCACTGTTCAATTGATGATTCTCAAACAATACCAGTCCATAGACACATCTCAAGGATTCAAGATGGCCCACTACTGAAAGGGGGAATGAGACAAGCTAACCCCATGACAAGCTTCAAATTGGCAGTTCAGGAGACTAGGCCTACATCTGTGTTTTCAAGAACTGGGCAAGTCCAGGCAAGTCCAGGCAGTCAGTTACTGAAAAAAACCCAGGCCTCAGGCAGCTAATCAGAAATTTCCCTGCCATCAGAAGCTGCCCTGCCACCTTGCCTGAGGCAAGTGCAATGGGTCAGCAACAGTTTCCAGACTTCCTCAACAACAGTTTCCAGCCCCCCCACCCCTCCCCCAGATGGTTCTGGAATGTCCCTAGATATAGAGCCAACAGATTAAGATAAAGGTCACCAACCCCTCCCTAGATTCCCCTAATGTGCTTTAAATTGGGCTGTGAGCTCACAGGGGTGGCTCCATCTTGGTAGATGGTAGACCCCAGCATGCTGGACTTCTACAGAATAAAATGTTCTTTGCTTTTACATTAAAACACACACACACACACACACACACACACACACAGAGCTTGTGTAGTTTCTATGACAGATGTAGAATCCATTGACAACTTCTTTGAGATCATCTATCTTTTAATCTTCCCTGACATAGGTTGGTTAAAAGCTTCAAAAAACAAAAAACAAACAAGCAGGGACTGGAGAGATGGCTCAGCGGTTAAGAGCACTGGCTGCTCTTCCAAAGGTCCTGAGTTCAATTCCCAGCAACCACATGGTGGCTCACAACCATCTATAATGATATCTGGTGACCTCTTCTGGCCTGCAGACCTACATGCAGGCAGAATGGTATATATGTA